>CP092870.1:10502272-10859843 GCA_030710605.1 Cordylochernes scorpioides
AGCTGCACCCCTATTCTATTAGATCGGATTATATCTTAGATTCATTATAAGGGAAGGTTCGCAAATTAAAAAAAAAATAGTTAGAAGAGATATGAGAGTAAAAATTTGTTTGGTAAAATAGGAATTTTGACACAAACTAAAATGTGTGGGAAGCTCTAGCTTCAACATTGTTAATATGTGATTGAACTAATTAAAAAATTCAAAAATAATACCTTGTATCAATACTGAGTAAAAATATCAGGTCTCCAGGGAAAAGCATCCTTTCAAAAAACCCTAATTTCCAGCCTTTGGACACGAATGTCCCTCCACAGTTAAAACAAATCATTGTGCAGTGTTTTCTCCTGTGGAGGGACATTCGTGTCCGAAGGCTGGAGATTAGGGTTTTTTGAAAGGATGCTTTTCCCTGGAGGCTAGATATTTTAAATCAATAATGATTGAACTAAATACAGAGAATTATCAAAAGGAATAAACATTTTATTTATCCATAAAAATGACAAACAATATTTTTTTTTCTCCTGGTAAAATTTCCATCAATTATTTTGATATTTTTATACAATTAATTTGGAATCCTTGATGTGTTCAATGATAAACATACAGAGAATTATCCTTTTAAACAAGTATTTTTAGGGTGTGCATAGGAAGTTTGTCCTATTTATCATTTACAGGTATCCAGAGACTATCCAAGGTGGTCACTTGGCACTTTGTTAGAGCATATGTTAGAAGTCGAAATTGCAATAGTCTCCACAGGAGAATGGTGATTTAATGGGAATTTGGAAAAAAGAGAGAGAGATTGAGATTGAAACTACTTTATTAGAATGTACATATAAGGTTTAAAAAAACCCCAACACCCAGCCTTGAACCTAGGTTGTGGAGAATATATACAAGGTGCGTTCATTAATTTCCAGGACTGCTCTGTATCTTTGAAAAAATAAAACAAATAAAAAAACTAATTTAATATTTTTCAAAATATGCCCCTCCTGCCTCAATACACCCGTTCCATCTTTTTTTCCAATTGTCGAAGCAGGAGATAAAATTACTTTTTGAGAGGTTCCTCAAGGTTGCCTTCGATTCAGCTTGTATCATATCAACGTTGTCAAATTTCCGTCCTTTCAAGTTAATTTTCAATTTAGGATAGAGGAAAAAGTCATTGGGGGCTAAGTCGGGGGAATAGGGTGGATGAGGGATCTGTATGGTTGAATGCTTGGCCAAAAACTGCAAAACAACATGGACTGTGTGCGGCCGCGCATTACCGACGTGAAGTATCCAGTCATTGTTTTGCCATCTTTCAGGTCTTTTAAGGCGCACTGCCTCCCTTAAGCACCTCATTATCCCCAAATAAACAGATAGTCCAGTCACTGAAGATAATTCTTCTGTTAGATTTAATTAACTCCTTTATTTTGAGCTTGTTTTCCTCGCAACGAAATGATCTTGGACGCCCAGTATGCTGATCATCGTTTACCTTTTCCCGACCTTTTTGGAAGCGTGAAAATCATTCAAAAGTTCTTGAACGGGATAAAGCTGCATCGCCAAAAGCTTCTTTAATCAATTCATACGTCTCAGTAGCACTTTTTTTCAATTTAAAACAAAACTTAATGCAGATTCTCTGCTCTTCGAAAATGGCCATTTTAAAATTAGAAATGCGAACCTTACAAGGAAGTTGTTTTGTTCTATTTTTAGATCGGCGCGTGCTCCACGAGACTCGTGCTTTCAGTCAGGTGTGGTCGAATGTCCAATATTCAACTCTGTAAAAAAATATTTTCTCTAGCTTTTTTATTTATTTTATTTTTTAACCAGTCCTGGAAATTAATGAACGCACCTTGTATATATACCAAGCCATATAGGTTACTGTCACACCACGAGAGAGAGAGAGAGAGATTTAAACTTCTTTATTACATCTTTCATATAAGGTTAAATATACAAAATTGAATAAATAAGATTAAATAATGATATAAATATATGAATAAATAGATGTTGATACGACTACTAGAGTAGTCAACTTTATTTTTATGTAAATATATTTGTAACTTAAAAACTAAGAGAGAAAAAGTATGTAAATTTCTTTTAATTTATAAATTGACCGTGTTTTTCAATAAAAATGAGTTCTAGATAAGTTTTTGGACTGTTGATAGTCGTCCTTAGAGCCTCTTCCTTGGAGTTGCTGAGCTGTTCAAGTAGCTGGACTAAACATTAGGTTGTCTCTCAAAGTAAAGAGAGACAGCAATCTATATTGAGAAGAAGCCCTCAATAGATGTAAATATATATATAAAATAATTGATAAATACACACATATATAAATACGAGTATATGCAATGTCGTCATTGGTGGCGCCCACCGCGGGAAAGACTCCACTACCGATGGACTGCAAGAGTTCTTCCCCACAGAGTAGGCAGGTCGATGTAATGGCTGGCGTTACCCACCTCAAAACCAAGATGGTATTTGTAGATGGTAGCCTTCGCTACACTTGTTAGTTTCATTGCCTCGGGATGGAGGCCGACACCGAACAGTCAAGACTGCAGATCCAGGGGCAGGTTACAGGAGGCGAACACCTCCCGGAGAGAGAGAGAGAGAGAATTGCCCCAGTTTTAATAGACATCTGACTACTAAAACAGTTTGGTATAATTCTTTACACCTTATTCTAATCAGTTTTCTGGATTTCAACCCTTGAACCAATACGTTTTAATGCTACCCTTTTCAAAACAATATGATGCAGTTTCTATTGAAATAACAAACCATATTGGAAGGGCCTGATTCATTTCTCTCTCACACAACACAACAACACAGAGTGGCGAATCCTTCCAGCTTTTTACCCAGTTTGATACATGGACTGCCCTACTATTGTATTGGATGTTCTGCATGTGTGGAGGAATTGACAGTCAAAGTTTTAAGAGAAAACTGAGGATTACGAAAAGTAAAGAAATAAAAGAAATAGTTCTCACTATCTCTTTTAAATGTTACATTAGTTTGTGCTCCCAACAACACAAATCTTTCGGAGTTATCTATTCTGGCTATCTGCTTTGATTCCCCTCTAAATGTTTGATAAATAAGACAGTTAACATATAAATTTTAATAATATGCACCCCATAAAAACCTAAATATATTTATACTCATACTACTCAATTTTATAAAAATATTTTTAAATATTTATTTTTATATCTAAATATCTCTCAAAAACATTCCTAATATCAAATTATTGGCCGATTTTATATTGAAATATAAAACCAGAGAGAGATATTTATAAAATGTTCAATTCTATCCCACTCAGGACTTTCATTGAGACCGGCAACAAAGACTTCTTCACTTTAGCAACGGGATCCATTTGGCGAGCAACTTGAGCGAGCTTCTTCAAGCGATATAGCGAGTAACTCAAGCGATCTAGCGAGCAACTCAATTGATCTAGCGAGCAACTCAATTGATCTAGCGAGCAACTCAAACGATCTAGCGAGCAACTCAATTGATCTAGCGAGCAACTCAAACGATCTAGCGAGTAACTCAAGCGATTTAGCGAGCAACTCAATTGATCTAGCGAGCAACTCAAGCGATCTAGCGAGCAACTCAAGCGATCTAGCGAGTAACCCAAGTGATCTAGCGTGCAACTCAAGTGATCTAGCGAGTAACTCAAGCGATCTAGCGAGCAACTCAATTTATCTAGCGAGGAACTCAAGCGATCTAGCGAGCAACTCAAGCGATCTAGCGAGCAACTCAAGCGATCTAGCGAGCAACTCAAGTGATCTAGCGAGCAACTCAAGCGATCTAGTGAGTAACTCAAGTGATCTAGCGAGCAACTCAATTGATCTAGCGAGCAACTCAAGTGATCTAGCGAGCAACTCAAGTGATCTAGCGAGCAACTCAAGCGATCTAGCGAGCAACTCAAGCGATCTAGCGAGCAACTCAATTGATCTAGCGAGCAACTCAAGTGATATAGCGAGCAACTCAAGTGATCTAGCGAGCAACTCAAGTGATTTAGCGAGTAACTCAAGCGATCTAGCGAGTAACTCAAGTGATCTAGCGAGCAACTCAGCGATCTAGCGAGCAACTCAAGCGATCTAGCGAGTAACTCAAGTGATCTAGCGAGGAACTCAAGCGATCTAGCGAGTAACTCAAGGGGTCTAGCGAGTAACTAAAGGGATTTAGCGAGGAACTCAAATGATCTAGCGAGCAGCTAAAGCGATCTAGCGAGGAACTCAAGTGATCTAGCGATCAACTAAAGCGATCTAGCGAGGAACTCAAGTGATCTAGCGAGCAACTAAAGCGATCTAGCGAGCAACTCAAGTGATCTAGCGTTTAACCCAAGTGATCTAGCGAGTAACCCAAGTGATCTAGCGAGCAACTAAAGCGATCTAGCGAGCAACTCAATTGATCTAGCGAGCAACTCAAGTGATCTAGCGAGCAACCCAAGTGATCTAGCGAGCAACTCAAGTGATCTAGCGAGTAACTCAAGCGATCTAACGAGTAACTCAAGTGATCTAGCGAGCAACTCAGCGATCTAGCGAGCAACTAAAGCGATCTAGCGAGCAACTCAAGTGATCTAGCGATTAACCCAAGTGATCTAGCGAGTAACCCAAGTGATCTAGCGAGCAACTAAAGCGATCTAGCGAGCAACTCAATTGATCTAGCGAGCAACTCAAGTGATCTAGCGAGCAACCCAAGTGATCTAGCGAGCAACTCAGTGATCTAGCGAGCAACTAAAGCGATCTAGCGAGCAACTCAAGTGATCTAGCGATTAACCCAAGTGATCTAGCGAGTAACCCAAGTGATCTAGCGAGCAACTAAAGCGATCTAGCGAGCAACTCAAGTGATCTAGCGATTAACTCAAGTGATCTAGCGATCAACTAAAGCGATCTAGCGAGGAACTCAAGTGATCTAGCGAGCAACTAAAGCGATCTAGCGAGCAACTCAAGTGATCTAGCGTTTAACCCAAGTGATCTAGCGAGTAACCCAAGTGATCTAGCGAGCAACTAAAGCGATCTAGCGAGCAACTCAATTGATCTAGCGAGCAACTCAAGTGATCTAGCGAGCAACCCAAGTGATCTAGCGAGCAACTCAAGTGATCTAGCGAGTAACTCAAGCGATCTAACGAGTAACTCAAGTGATCTAGCGAGCAACTCAGCGATCTAGCGAGCAACTCAAGCGATCTAGCGAGTAACTCAAGTGATCTAGCGAGGAACTCAAGCGATCTAGCGAGTAACTCAAGGGGTCTAGCGAGTAACTAAAGGGATTTAGCGAGGAACTCAAATGATCTAGCGAGCAGCTAAAGCGATCTAGCGAGGAACTCAAGTGATCTAGCGAGCAACTAAAGCGATCTAGCGAGCAACTCAAGTGATCTAGCGATTAACCCAAGTGATCTAGCGAGTAACCCAAGTGATCTAGCGAGCAACTAAAGCGATCTAGCGAGCAACTCAAGTGATCTAGCGATTAACTCAAGTGATGTTGTGAGCACTCCAAGCGATAAAGCGAGTAATTCATGCGCTCTAGCGAGTAACTCAAGCGATCAAGCGAGTAACTCAAACGATCTAGCGAGCAATTCAAGGGATCTCTAGCCAATAACCTAAGCGAAATAGCAACCAAATCATAATGAAAATTATATTTTGAGAAAAAGGAGATGTTTTTTAACAGAAGGATCAATCGAGCACTTCAGGAGTTTTCTGCGGCAAAAAGAAGAGAACAAAGGAGTAAGTCTATTTTTTTCCTGCTGCCCTGTAAATTGGATATAATATAAGATCACACACAAACACACACAGATATTAAATATAACTGGTTCAAGTAAATGGAGACTCGATTTAAGCAATTAATTAAATAAAATATGTAAAATTGAACGACAATAAGAGCGTTGAATGCAATATATTATCAACAAGAAATTCTCAGTATCATATACCTTCTACATATATATAGACATTATCATAATCAAAAGAGTATATTTTGATAGGATCCTTTAAAACAATAATTATCAAAGAAGAAAAATACTCTAACCTTTTTGACTAAATTGAGGATATTTAAAGTATAAAAGAGATTTCAAAAAGACAATAAAAAACTTACAGCAATAGAGTTTATTTTAAATTTTTAAAATCAAATTTTCTTATTTTGAAATTTGAATGTATCCTGTTTTTTTTTATGACCAAACTAACTCTAGTATTTTACATATGAACTGCCAAAAGCTTTATTGAAAACATAATAATTGAACAGAGTAAGACCGAGTAAATAGATAATTTTGCAATGTTTTAATCACTATTCCATAATGTAAATAACTTTATTTTTCTTAGTACATAAATTTGTAAAGAATTAAACCTTGAATTCATGATATAGGCCATCGTTTTGCACCGTCTTAAACCCTGTTAGTTCTGTGGTCCTTCAAATCGTCCTTAAACCCCAGCCCATTCTGGACACTGAAGTGCCGCCTGCGAATGAAGTGGATCATTGAAAAGTAAAAATCCGACGGAGCAAGGTCCAAACTATATGCTGGGTGTGGCAACAGACCTATTTCTTCAAGGTACAGAAGTTTGTATAGTGTCGTTCGAGCAGTATATGGTCACGTTATGCTGTGTTGTAGAAAAACATTTTTCATGTTCACCAAAGTTGGATGCTTCAGCTTCAAAACAGTATAAAAACTCTCCAGTTGTTCAGAATACAGATTAGTGTGATGGCTCCACTGTTTGAAAATAATTCGTAGTGCATTATACCTTCAACATTCTACCATCCGCACAGCATCGAATACGAGTATTGTTCGACGCGCCCAAGTTTCATAGCAGGTTTAGGAGGTTGACTCGGGCTCAACCACTACTGTAGGGTCTTAGGATTACGATAATAGACCACTTCTAATCTCAAGGAACAATTCTCTTTATAAAATGTACATTATGCTAGCAGTTGCTTTCAAATTTCTACTTGACGGTTTGCCCGAGCTGGTATCATTTCGTGAGGTACTAAGCGGCAGCTCCTGTTGGTCATGAAGGTGACGGTGGTTTGTGATGTCCTCAGCTGGTGTGATAATATCCAAGTGCTGGTTGTCGGATTTTCCTCTACAGCTTGGCACAAGGTCTTATTATTTATGTTTCACATCCTGCCGGTTCTTGGATTATCTTCAAAATTCTTGTCGCCTAAGTGAAATATATTGAACAACCTGGTTATGATGCCGTGGTTCAAGTACCCTTTCGTATGGAAAAAGTTTCTTGTTGTTTCAACAGTATTATGACCCAATCGAAACTCATAAAGTAAATATTCTATATTATGTCTTTCTCGATAATACATTTTGAAGGTTAATTAAAGCGAATAAAAAGAAAACAATAACAAAACGGCGGTAAAAGGTGATAGAACACGTGGTGTGCTTCGACTATTGGTGTAACAATATATTTCAGATATATATTAAATTAGAGGGAAAGACGAGTTAAATTTATGGTTTGTTGTTAGCGTCCATCAAGTTCGGCTCTTGGTGACTATAATTTCAGATATATTTTACATAAGAGAGAGAGAGAGAGAGAATTGACAATTAACATATTTTTATTGACATCTTGTCAATACATGTAAAGTGAGAGAGAGAGAGAGAGAGAGAGAGAGAGAGAGAGAGAGAGAGAGAGAGAGACAATTAACATATTTTTATTGACATCTTGTCAATACATGTAAAGTGAGAGAGAGAGAGAGAGAGAGAGAGAGAGAGAGAGAGAGAGAGAGAGAAAGAGACAATTGAAACACTTTTATTGACGTCTAGTCAATTTTTACAAAATGATTATGACAAAAGTAATGAAGAAATAATGGGAATTTACAATGATTTTAGGAGCTAGGGAGGCTCCACCACCTTGATAGGGTTCTCCTCCAGACAAGGAGGGGGTCTTCTTGGACTCCCCGCATCTCCAGGCCCAGGAAGTACTTGTAGATGCGGGTCTTGGCGGACGCCATGATGGCCAGGGCGTCGTCCTCCAGGTCATGCCCGAAGATCCAGCTTTGCAGGTCAGGAGGCCGTTGGAGGATGGTGAAGGCCTCCAGGATGACAGGCCTGATCCGACTACAGGACCAGTAGCGGTGGGCCAGTGACAAGTCTCCGGACCCACAGGCGATGCAGGACTCCCGGGCTGAGGCCGGATGCGCTGGATGGGGAAGGGCGTGAAGGGCCAGCCGCACGGCAACGTCGGCATTGTGCCCCGAGAAGGCACCTCGCCGGAGAGAAGGCCAGCTGATGGAGATGGGGATGCTGACGTGGGGAAGCCACCGGGCTAGCAGCTGGGTGATGGGCAGTGCAGCCAGGCGTGGACGTTCTAGCATGCGGCGGGCAGTGCGGGTGGTTAGGCGCTGGAACGCAGTGGCCGTCCCGCGCAGCACGATGCCGTCCTTGATGTTGTCAACCCGGTGGGTGTGGTTCCGGTTTTCCTCCACAATCCGGCTGCAGAAGGTGGTGAGTGCCGCGATGTCAGCGAGGGCGGCGCGGGTGGTGCGCAGAGGGAGAGATGAAGAGCTGGTGAGATCGCCAACGCGCATTCCCGCCCACCGCGATGCGACCAAAAGATCTGGAGGCCGGAGGAACCTGGAGTCCCCGATGATATGGAGCTCCTGAAGCTGATGTGGCGGCAGCACCCGGTGGTTCAGCTCCAATATCTCCGAGACGGCCTCCCAGAGCTTGAGGAGCCTGCGGCGCCGAGGTGGATGCCATGTCCCAGATGTTGGAGGGGTCAGCCACGTCCCACTCACAGCGAGCCAAGAGTAGGCGTTGAGGCCTCCGCGCAGCGCTGTCTGAACGCCCCTCAAGCACGCCAGGCGAAGCTGCGTTCTAATGTCGAGAAGTCCGAAGCCGCCCACGGAGACTGGCCTAGCAAGAACGCCGCCCGGCAACCAGGTAGTACGCCGAGGTCCCCAGACAAAGCGCACTAGTCGGGCTTGCAGCTTGGCGATGGTGGAGTCTGTGGGCAGGTAGCCGTGAAGATGGTGCACCACGGCGGACAACACCAGCGAGTTGGCGGCTCTGGCTCGACCGACTAAGGAGAGGCCGCGGGTGAAGGGGACCCACCTCGCCACAGCACTCTCGAGCAGTGCAAGGAGATGTTGTTCCTGGGCGGAGGATGACACTGCAGGTGTTAAGTTGCAGCCCAGTACCCGGATCTGCTCCGATGTCCAGGAGATGCCAAGCTGCGTGTCGGTGCGGGCCCGCCAGGCGCCGCACCATAGGCCTTTACACTTCGCAAAGTTGACGCCTATTCCCGAAGCGCGCCGGAAGTCCTCGAAGATGATTCTCACCACGTCGAAGAGCTCGTCGCGCCTGATGAGCAGCACGATGTCGTCGGCGTAGGCGAGGACGTTTCCGGGGCCGAGCGCACGCTCGAGGCGCACCAGGAGAGGGCCAGTGGCGAGGCTAAACAAAGCGGCGCTGATGGCACAGCCCTGCCTTACCCCGTTCAGCAGATGGAAGGGCTTTGTGTGGAGGCCTCCGGCCCGCACCGCCGCATCCGCCCCGGCATACAGGAGGAGGAACCACTCAACGAAGGCAGGAGGCAGCCGCAGAGAGACCATCAGGGACACCAGAAAGCAGCGGTCCAGGGTGTCGAAGGCCGACTCTAGGTCCGTTGAGATGACAGCCAGCTCCGACCCGTTCCTCGTAGCCATGTCGATCTCGTCGGCTACTCGCGCCACGTTCCAACTGGGAGACCTTCCCGGAACAGCGTATGTCTGGCACCGAGGCACCAGGGCGGGAAGATGGGGCCGCAGACGCTGGAGGAGGATGTTGCCCAGGACGCGGTAGTCAGCTGTGGGGAGCGAAATCGGCCTGTAACCGCTGAGCCCAGGGCCGCCGTTGGACTTGGGGACGAGGCAGATGGTGCTGCGCCTGATCGATGAAGGCAGGGCCCCGCGGAGTTTGGAGGCCTCGAAGACGCGCCTGAGAGCCTCTACGAAGAAGTCTTCGTAGGTGATGAGAAACTCGCAGGGCAATTCGTCCCACCCGGGAGCCTTTCCGAGCGGTAGTCGGCGGATGGCCGCCGCGATATCTGCGCCTGTGATGTCAGGGCGGGTCAGTGGATCATCCTCTTCCAGGGTGAGGGTGGTGGTCGTCCCCCGGATGAACTCAGCGGCGGCGATGGGGTCGCCGGATTCACAGGCAAAGCGGCGCTGGTAGACGGAGTATGCCCGTCGTCGCAGCTCCCCGCCGTCGATGACGCTCCCATCTTCATCCCGGATGGTCGTGCCAGCGGGCCTTCGGACGCGAAGCGAGCGCGCAAGGTCGGGCAGCGATGGGTAGTCGGCGGCTGAAGAGGCTGCCTCCAGTCTGGCCTGCAGATACCGCCTGGCGCGCCAGATGTGGTCGTCATCTGCGACGCGTGGGACATGGAGGGATCTCACCTCCGCCAGGAGTTCGGCCTTGATCTTGGACCATCTAATCCAAAGAGCTTCGCTGGACATGTCCGCAATAGATCCAGATGTTCTTTCTATTGTTGCCAACAGATGTTCATCCACCAGAGCCGAACGAAGCATGGCGGCCACGCAGGGCTGGCGAGGGGAATGAGGCGAGCCCATCTGGGTGAGGACAGCTCGATGGTCAGAGAGCCTGTAGTAGATGGTCTTGTACAGTGTCACTCTCTCCAGGAGTCTCGATGGCAAGAGAATTCTGTCCAGGCGAGCTGCGTCAACCCGACTCCTGCAGCTGGCCACTCTGGTTGGAAGGTGTTCGGCGTCGAAGAGGGTGGCAACATCAACGAGGGCTGTCTGGTCCATTAGCTCCGTGAGGGCCTCCACCGAGCCGGATGTTATGTCGCTCGGGCTCTGCTCGTCGATGTTGAGATCACCCACCACCCAGGCGTCCTCCTGGATCGCGGCTGCTGTTATGGACTCCAGCTGCTCAAGCCGCTCGCGAGGAATGTGTGACAAGTGACAGTTGATGACACGCACTTCCTGGCCTCGGACGTCGATGGAGACGATGGAGATGTTTCCCGGCCACAGGACGCGCTGCCGCAGGACAGCGACCCCCGGCGCGAAGAAGCAGGCGAGGCCCGAACCCCTGAGGGCTGCGGGGGGCACGGTGGCGGCGCTGTAGCCCAGGCACAGATGTTGAATGGGATCCAGCGACGAGGTGTTGGTCTCCTGAACAAAGGCGACGTCTACGCGATGTTGGCGCAGGAAGTGACAGAGCTCAATGCTCCTCTCGCGAGCGGCGAGCCCGCGGGCGTTGATGGAAGCCAGACGGAAGCTCATTGGGCGCTCCTCGTCTGGGCACGAACGTCCGATAGGCGCTTGTAGAGAGCGCAGTTGGAGTCGGGCAGGGCGTCGATCAGCTCCTGGGCAGTATTGTTGAGGGCGGTTAACTGCTCGCTCCCGATCTTGTTTATCAGGCTCTTCAGACCGGGGACTGAGGCTAGTGCGTCCAAGACTTCTTCTCTTTCAAGCCCTTCGAGCCCAGACTTGTCCAAGATGTTGCTGTGAATGCGCTCAAGGAGTTCGTTGAGCTGCGTCCGGGTCACGTTGGACTTTTTATGCGTCTTCCGAGCGCCACCACGGCACTGCTTTGATGTAGGAGGGACTGGGTCCACAGAAGCCGTAGGTAGGGTCTCTGGAGCAGGTGCAGGAGCTGCAGGTGGAGCTGGTGATGTAGCTGGGGTTGGTGGTGCTGCGGGTGGTTCTGGTGTTACATCTGGGATCGGAGCAGCTGTCGATGATGGACCTGCGGCTGGCGTTGGTACTGGAGCAGGCATGACGTTCGAGGAGGAGGGCTGCCTTCCTCCGGCGTTATTTGGACCAGCGGGGGGATCCAGGTGTAGAAGCAGGTTAGCTTCTTGGACACCAGTCTTCCGGGGGCAGTTGGCACGCTTGTGCCCGTGCTTATAGCATAAGGAGCACCTGATACCATAGGTGACGTACACGTGGCTAGTCACTCCTTTGGCTATGATATTGAGACGGGCTGGGATGTGTGAGAGCTTCACACCGTCTCGGAGAGTGATGAAGGCCTCACGCCGTGCGTCAGCCCAGTATGACTCGCCCAGCTCCTTCATTTTCTGGACGATGGATGTTATCTGTCCGAAGGGCTGCAGGGCTGCCACGAGGTCCAGGTTTTCAACGAAGAACGGAACGTTCCCGAACATGATCCGTTCAGCCCGCTTCTTCAGTGGTGTAGCTCGCAGGAGGGCGTCCTCGATCTCCAGCCCATCCTCCACGAGCTTGTCGGCTTGCTGGACACCGGAGAGGCCGACCAGGAATTGCCCCTCCATCTTCGTCAGCTGGTAGACGGTGCCCTTGCCCAGCTTGGCTTCCAGCGCCAGGAAGTACTGGTCCTCGGTGAAGTCTGGGCAGAACTCCAGGTAGACACACTGGTCCGCCTGCATCGCTGCCGACCTGGCTCGGAAGGTCGCCTGCTTCTGCCTGGTGGTCTGGCATTCGCGCACCCTGCTGGCCCTTGGCGTGACTCGTGGCCTGCTGCTGTTGGGAGCGATCCTCGGTGCCTGGACGCATCCCTTTTTGGCCGCCGAGTTGGGGTGGTCAGGGTCATGTCGCCTCTTCTTTGAGCCACCCACTGTGGTGAAGATTCCATCTTCGGCCTCGGGAAGCTGGTCGTCTAGTTCCGGGCAATCAGCCCAATTGCGGCGAGAATTTGCATGTCCGCCGTCCGCCGCCGGCTCAGAATTTGCATCTTTACGATTGTTTGAATCAGAAAGGCTTTCAGCCATATCTGATTCTTTTACCGATATTTCGGTGGAGCCTTGAGGGTTTTCTGTGGAGTTCATATGGGCTTGCAGCCCATTCTCCTGGCTTTCAGCCAATACCCCAAAGGGGTTATTAGTCTCCATGGCCTCCATCTCAGACTCAAAAAACGCGGAGCTCGCGCGCCGCGTGGCCGCACGGCCGAGAGAGAGAGAGAGACAATGACAATTGACATATTTTTATTGACATCCTGTCAATACATGTAAAGTGCACAGTCCGCACTAATAATAAGGATGATGGTTATAATAAAAAAAAAAAAAAAAAAAAGATTTTGAAAATGATTAAAAAATACAACTATGTACATGGCGCCTCTGCCACCGCTGCAGAGTTTGATGGAAGATCGCCAATGGGTCCCCAGAGATACCACGCATCTCGCGATCTACGAAGAAAACGTAGATGGCATGCTTTGCCGCTGAGGAGATGGTGATGGCGTGGTTCTCGAGGTTCACCGCGAAGATCCAGGATTGCAGGTCCGGCGGCCGCCCGATGATGGAGAAGACCTCTCGGATGAGAGGGCGGACGGCGCTGCAGGACCAGTAGCGATGAGCCAGCGACAGGTCGCTGGAGCCGCAGGCGATGCAGACGGGCTGGCTCGACGCCGGGTGCCCCGGATGAGGCAGGGCGTGCAGGGCTAGCCGCAGAGCGATGTCCGCTGCATGGCCCCCGAAGGAGCAGCGACGGAGAGATGAGGACGCCAGGCTGGTGGAGGGCACGTCGACGACAGGCGCCCAGCGCCGGAGATACCGCGAGATGGGAACGGCGGCCAGGCGGGGACGCTCCAACATGCGACGCGCAGTGCGTGTGCTGATGCGCAAGAACGGCGTGGCCGTGCCGCGCAGCACCACGGCTTCCTCCAAGGTCCGCTCCCTGTAGATGCTCGTCGCGTTGTCCGCCACCAGGCGTTGGCAAAAATCCCCAAGAGCAGCTGCATCTTCGCGGGCGCTTCTTGTAAGCCTGGCGATGGGCGGCGGAGCAGGGCCTGCCAGGTCGCGGACGCGAACTCCTCTCCATCTAGAAGGAGCCCGAAGCGATGGCGTCGCCAGGAATCTGCAGGCACCGACGAGGGGCAGGTTCAGTAGAGTGGGAGCAGGCAACACCCGATGGTTCAGGCCCAGGATGGAGGAGGCCTGCCCCCATAGATCCAGCAGCCGGCGGCGGCGAGGCAGCAACCAGGAACCCGAGGACAAGGGGGTCATCCAGGCTCCAGACTCCACCAGCCAAGAGTAGGCGTTCTTGCCTCCATTTCTGGATGCAGCCTGGACCCCCTTGAAGCAGGCGAGCTGGAGTTGGGTCCTGATGTCGAGCAGTCCTACGCCACCGACGGACACAGGACGTGCCAGTAGACCTCCCGGGAGCCAGGCGGCGCGATGGCAGGATCCCCAGACGAACCGCGTCAGCCTGGCCTGCAGTTTGGCGATAGTGGCATCACCGGGCAGGTAGCCGTGCAGATGGTGGAGCACCGCCGCCAGTACTAGCGAATTGGCCGCTCTCGCCCGCCCCACCAGGGAGAAGCCGCGGACAAATGGGGACCATCTGGAGATCGACCTCTCCAAGATGCCCAGCAGGTGATTTTCCTGGACCGAGGTTCCATGGCCTGATGTTATTTCGCAGCCCAGTACCGTGATGGAGGATGCGGACCACGAGATGCCCAGCGGAGAGTCGGCACGGTCCCTCCAGGCGCCGCACCACAGTCCTTTACTTTTCGGGAAGTTGACGCTGACTCCCGATGCACGCCGGAATTCGTCAAAGACGGTCTTGACTCTCTCAAACTGCCAATCCTCGCGGATCAGCAGGAGAATGTCATCGGCGTACGCCAGGACGTTCCCTCTTCCGAGGATTCTCTCCAAGTGGCGCAGGAGGGGACCCGTAAAGATGGAGAAAAGGGCTGCGCTGCAGGCACAACCCTGCCGAAGCCCTCTGCGCATTTTGAATGGGCGGGTGAAGTTTCCATCCACCTTGATGGTAGCGTCGGCCTCCGCGTAGAGCAGGTGGAGCCATTCCATGAAGGGCGGAGGCAGGCCGATGGTGCGTAGCTGGGAGGCCAGGAACTCTCGGTCCACGTTGTCAAAGGCGGACTGCAGGTCGGTGGAGATGACTGCCAGCGGCGTCTTGTTCTTGAAGGCCTGGGCCACTTCGTCAGACACGCACGCGATGTTCCAGGAGGGACATCTTCCCGGAACTGCGTATGTCTGGCAATCCGGCACGATAGCTGGAAGGTGGCGACGTAGACGACCCAGAAGAACGCTGCTGACGATTCTGTAGTCCGCCGTCGGAAGTGATATGGGCCGGTAACCGCTTAGGCCCGAACCACCGTGCGCTTTGGGGACGAGGCAGATGATATTCCTCCTCGATGATTCTGGAAGAGTCCCGCGAAGCTTGGATTCGGCGAGGACTTGATGTATGACTCCACCGAAGAAGTCCTCGAAGCCCTTGACAAGCTCTCAGGGTATGCCATCCCAACCAGCCGCTTTCCCTTGAGGCAGACGGCTGATGGCAACTTCCACCTCATTCAAGGAGATATCTGCTCGATGAAGCGGGTCACTGTCCTCCAGAGTGATGCACTCAGTAGCTCCCTCCAAGAACCCAGCGATGTCCTCCGGGCTGCAGGTAGAGCCGTTGAAGCGCTCTCTGAAGGAGTTGAAGACGTAGCGCCTCAAGCTCTTTCCCTCGAAGAGGTTCCCCTGGGCGTCGAAGACGGTCGTCAGTTCCGGGCGGTGTTGTCGGACACGCAGGGCACGCCCAAGTTCAGGCAGTGAAGGGTAGTCCGCCTCCACGGTCTCAGCTTCGAGCCTGGAGCGAAGAAACCGACTTGCCCTGGTGACGTAGTCCTCATCTTCAACGCGGGGAACGTAGAGGCACTTGATGTCTTCAACGAGTTCCCGCTTCAATTTTCCCCATTTTCCCCATAGATCTCCAGTACGGATGCCTTCGATTTCCTGCGAAGCTTCGCTAAGAAGCGCCTCAATCCTCTCGATGACTGGCGCTGATCGCAGTAGCGCGGAGATGGATGGCGCAGGCGGTGAAGGGGGATCCCCCACTTGGAGAAGAATGGCACGGTGGTCCGAGTTGCGGTAATTGAGGGTCCAGTAACGGGTGACGCGCCCAGAGAGTCTTGATGGTATAAGGACTCGATCCAGACGGGCGGCGTCAACCCGGCTTCCATAACTGGCGACCCTGGTAGGCAGGTGCGCGGCATCGAAGATGGCGGCGATGTCGACGAGGGCGGTCCGGTCCAGGAGTTCCGCGAAGGCTTCCACGGCTCCTGACCCGATGTCGCTCGAAGACTCCTCGGAGATGTTGATGTCGCCGAGGGCCCACGCATCTTCTCTGATGGCTTCCTCTGCGATGATCTGCAGTTGGAGATGCCGTTCTTCGGGAGTGTGGGAGAGGTGGCAGTTGATGACGCGGGTCTCGAGACCCCGGATCTTGACGCTGGCGATGGCAATCTTGCCTGGCCACAGGACACGATGCCAGAGGACGCTGACTCCCGGCGCCAAGATGACGGCGAGGCCGGATCCCCTGGGTGTCGATGATGGCGCGAAGACGGCGCTGTATCCCAGGCAAAGGTCCCGGACATTGTTCAGGGCCAGCACGTTCGTCTCCTGGACGAACGCGACATCAACTGCGTGCTGTTTAAGGAAGCAGCACAACTCCACACTCCTTTCGCGAACGGCAATGCCGCGCACATTGAGGCATGCCATGCGGAAGGTCATGACATCCCTCTATTAGCTGCAGCTCTGATGGTGGTGAGCCGCTTGTAGAGGTGGCAGGCCTTATCCTCTATATTGAATATCAACTTGGTGGTGAGGTCAGTCAGGCAGGCCGCCTGCTCGGGATTCAGGGCAGCGATCAGCGCCTTCATAGGGCCTTTGTTGGCGATTGCCTGAATCACCTTTCCTCTCCCAACGCCCGCCGCTTCAATGTCCTTGAATATGGTGTCAGGGAGTCGCTCAAGGACTGGCTTCAGCTGCTCAAGAGCCAAAGATGCCTTCTTCGGCGTTTCTTCCTCCCGAGAGCTTTCCTCCTGCACTCTGGGAACAGAAGGGAGGGGCAGGGTAGGAACAGCTAACTTAGCCTCGCTAACTTTGCTGGAGAAAGGCTCCCCTTCCGCTGGTGATTTTGCGGCGCTTGTAGCAGGCGTTGGTTGGACGGGATTGGACGCCGCGGGAGCCGAGACACTTTTGGAGGGGGTCTCCTGAGGCCTGCCAAGCGCTGCTGGGGGAGTCACGGCGAGTGCTGCAGAGGACGGCGTCTGAGTGGTAGGAGGAAGGCGCGCTGGGTCCTGCCTGGGTGTTTGTTGATTAGTGGGGCGTTCCTCCCTGTTTCTCTTGGGGCAGCTGGCTCGCCGATGTCCCTGGCGATGGCACATGCTGCATTTCACGCCGTGCGTGATGAAGGCAGGTGTTGTTTCTCCCTTGGACTTGATATCCACTTTTCCAGGGAGCTGGTGGAGCTTCATGCCATCATTCATGAGGATGAAGGCCTCTCTATTGCCTGTGGCCCAGGAGTAGCCCTCGCAGTTGACAATCTCGATGGCCAGAGAGACGACCCTGCAGTATGGCCGCAGGGTTGCGACTATATCCTCCTCCTTTACGGCGATGGGCAGGTTCCCGATAATTATTTTTTCTGCCCTTTTCCTATACGGGAACGCTCTGAGGATGGTGTCTCCGATTGTAAGTCCGTCCTCGATCAAGCGCTCGGCCTTCTCCACACTGGACAGACTGGCCAGCATGTGGCCAGACATTCTCATGAGTTGGAAGACGGAACCCCTTCCCAGCTTCTCTTCCAAGGCCCTCATGTAGCATAGGTGATCGAAATCCGGGCACCATTCAATAAAGCAGCCCTGATCGAAGGATGCTGCTGCAGATCTGGCCTTGTTGATCTGCTGCTGTTGCCTGGTGTTTTTGATGGCTGCCACGGGATTCCTGTTGAAAACTCGTGTATTCCCAGCTGGCTTTGGAGCGCTGGATTCCGACTTCGCAACTTTGGTCGGCTGGCTTTTAGGAGGTGACGCTTTCCTTTTTTTCACTTGGATGAAAGGTGTAGGATCTTCATCCTTATCCGCGGCCTCCACTTGATCCGCCCAATTCACATTTTTATCGATTGTTTCCGCAGCCCGATTTGCATCGCTGCCGTTCTTTGTAGACGAATTTACATATCCGTTTTGGGCCCTGTTTGCTGACGCGTCAGCTGTCACAACGGCGCCCGCTGAAGACGACGCCCCTGTCACACGTGGTTGACCTTGAGCTGACCCCGAGGGGGCATCCCCACTCGTTGTTTTCCTGGCTGTTGATAAGGCAAGATGTTCTTCTGCCGATCTCTCGGTATTGGTAGCTAATTCCTGGATGGGAGTTACACCATCGTCTTCCCCATCCTCTTGGCTCTCCGCGAGTACTTGATAGGGGTTTGAAAACTCCATTTCGACCGTACCTTTTGGCGAAAAGTACGGAGCTCAATCGCCGCGTGGCCTCACGGCCGTGACCGAGAGAGAGAGAGACAATGACAATTGACATATTTTTATTGACATCCTGTCAATACATGTAAAGTGCACAGTCCGAGAGAGAGAGAGAGAAGGAAAGAAGGTCTGACTGTATGAGTTTTTGTTGATAACATCCATCAAGTTAGACTATGTATTGTATTAGCCACTATGTTCACATTTTTGGTAAATAATGTACATGTGTGTATGTACATTACTCCATTTTACCATAGCGTTCGAATACCATTTACCATCAGTATACGAGGTCTGTTAGAAAAGTATTCAACTTTCTGGAGGAAAAAGATAGGCATACTTGGAGCGCTGGAAACCTAATCATCCTTAAAGTAGTCTCCTTGGGATTACGCATACTTCTCCCAGCGCCATTGTTGGAAACATTCTGAGGAAGCTTCTTTCGGAACAGTGTTTATCTCGGCTGTTGTTGCAGTCATAATGTCTTCTCCTGTATTAAATCGCTTTCCTTTCGATGGTGTCTTGTTTTGGCGTACAGCCAGAAGTCACAGGGAGCCATATCTGGAGAGTAAGAAGCCTGGAGAACCGCAGAAGTCTGTTTTTTTTCTAAAAAAAGTCTTAATTAAGTGCGAAAAATGTGCTGCAGCATTGTCGTATTGGAGGCGCCATTTGCCTGTTGACCACAACTCCGGTCTCTTGTGCGAAACACAGTTCGCTCTACAATCTTTATCAAAGAAATAATGGGTGATATCATTCCTAGAACACACATCATTTCTATTGCATCCACCTTTATACTGGCTGACACGTGAAAAGTCAGTGTCCATAGCTCAAGCACATTCTCTAGCATCTTATACACCCTAGGACTGATTTCTACAAGTCGCTTCAAATTAAAGAGACGACTGCTGTATTGGCTGATAGGACATTTGGGTCCTTAGAGTTTTGGCTTCTCTGTGGAACAACTTTTAAAGTTTGACCAACCACGGCTAGGTGAACCAACGTGAGAAAGGGCTTGAAATGGCTCAGAGTAAATTTTTCTAAAAGCTTTTGCAGCAAAATTTGATAATTGAATTTAGTTTTTTTTAGCGCAGGTTCCATAACTTTTGTTTTTACTTAACGCTACGCTTGGGATTTTCTTTTAACGATCATTATTTCCCTCATATTCTGGCTTAGTATGTGAAGGAAAGTTTAAATAATTTACTTGGGGTAGATGTCATTTGCATAGAAAATTAACTCCCTTAGAAAAACTTCCTCATATGCATATCTATAGATGCCATTAGCGCACTTGGATTTAATCAACTCGGAAGGAATCTCGTCCTCATTAAGATGGACCAACTTCAATGCGCAAGTCATTTGCGACTTCTTTAATGTTTGTTATTGTTGTTGGTTTAATGCTCATCATGGCTTTTTCTCTCGGCCCTAGAAGAATGGTTCCAGGAACTCTGGCAATTAGCCGGCTAATCCGCCCAATCTGCCAAATAGCAGCAATAAGGCACCTCCCTGATTACCATGCAGCCAATCTAATTATCTCCAAAAATTAACGGGAGTGCATCTTGAGATTGATCCGCTGGTGTCTTTGTGAGGGCTTCTTTTGTAATCATTTCGCGTGGCCCTTTCACCGCCTTGATGAGGGCCATCAGTGGACGGACATCTGGCTAATGGACGCATGCAACGCTCTGGTTGCAAGCAAGATTCAAGGTGTTTAGCCTTATCGACAGATCTGCAAGTTCTTACATAGGTACTGAAGTAAGTTAGGATAGAATATTGAGTAGCGATGGATTTACATGAGTAAAGAAAGGACCAACAGGGCTTGAGGACATTGAAATAACTTGCTGAAAAGAGAGTCGCGCCGCTTAGACGTAACCAGTTCACGTGTCTCTTGCTTTTCGCCCTGCCACCGTCCACGCGCTCTGCAGGCGGGTTTCCGCTGCTACTATTGGTGTTCCTACTCTCTTGACCTACGCCCCTGCCTGTCTTTCTACCGCGCCGGTCGCCCGATGGCTGTACCCTGGGGAGAAGCGGACTCCCGCGCCATGTAGGATCACTGGCGGTGGGTCTGCCTTGAGTTTTGAACTCTTGGGTCTTCGCTCTGTATGTGTGCGATTGGGAGCGTCCTTGCCGAACGCATCACGAAATACCAAGGTGTATACACAGCAGTACCACCACCCCCCCCCCCCCGCCTCCACGCGGTTCCCCGTGTCAACCTCGTACCTGATTCGTCGGTAGATTCTGGGAGTACTGGGAACTAAGGGCACGAGGGCCAAAGGGGAAAAATTCTATTTGAGCGTAGGACGGGTTTTCCCAAGTCCGAACGAGAGGGCCCGGACAGAAACCTGGCTAAGAAACTCTCAAAGACTCCTGTGGGTGACTTGGTCGACTCCATTGAGCTAGACCATAAAGGCGGGCGTGAGGGGCCATACCATATGGCAGCTCGGTGCATGGAGAATGCATCATTCCTTTGGCTGGATGACTGGAGGACCACATGAGTCTATATCATCCCTGGCTCTGTTTCGCAGGGCCGAATCTCTTTTCTGTACCCTGCCTACCGCTGTGCCCGTCCATCCTCTGCTCTCGCGGGCAGGCAAAGTCTCTGCTCCCCGCGTTGATTGATAAATGATAATTTAACCATATTGAACAAGAATTTATTATTATAAACTGCAGGCTGCCAACTGCCATTACAAAAAGGGCAAATGAAACTTTCTGACAAGTATTCCTCAGGCTATCGAAAAAGGTTTCCTCAACGGTTACAAAATTGCCAGAAAAAAACTTGCCTATATAGTGTTACGTCGTACCCAGACGCTATTCGTGTACTTTGTCTACTCAGGATGCCACTAAGATACACATGTGGGTTCGAAGGGATTACAGCTAGAGTTAGCGCTTTATTGTATCTCACTCAACAGAAGGAATACAACAGTGGGACTTGCCTTCGACTTCCCCGTCAAAAGAATCCTTGGCGCCGTGGACGTCCTCTTGTGAAGCGTTCCGCTCCACACTATACACATGCAGCCTGGCCCACACCGCCTTGTAGGTCGCTCCGATGTCAGTCTCTCCTGGCACCGCTTTGTAGGATCATCCACACGCCCGGAGGCAAGTCGCCACGTCTTCTCCTTGCCGCAGATGTAACCAGACTCTGTCCTCCCCCACACAAGAATGCTGTTGTTAGCGCCGGCCACGTGGCAGCGGGGGCCGCTAGAGTCCACCACTCTTTCCCCAACTTTACTCTGGTGTCTTGGCCTTGTCATTCATGTTACACTAGATAATACACTAACAGAGTTTTTAGTTGTAAAGTTTTAAGAAATCTCCTTCAAAGATACTGAACTATACATCTATATACCAAAACTTTCGTTATTTTTTGCTTTTCGTGTGTCAAACTTATTTTTATTATCCAAATATTAGTAGTGTTATATTTATTTATTTTTGAACTTTTACAATTTTCTAATCGTAGATTTTTCTGCTTTAAAATTTTATTTATTACTGAAACATGAATAAGATGAAATATTACAGGGATAGAACTGGTGTAACTTTGAATCACTGTTCGATGGCTTACTGGCTAAAAGTGATCACGGCCTTATTGATAATTGGATGTATAGAACTAAATCCAGGGCCGAAAAGACAGGCCACATTGACAAATATGCCTCACTCAACTCCAGACCGGGCACCAATGGACGATTTAAAGCTACTGATAATTAACCTTTCGGCTGAAGTGAACAGATTGGGGGAGAAAATGGATGCAAGGTTGCTTAATATTGAGCAGAAGATGGAGGATTGGGAACGAAGAATGACGGGAATAGAAACATCTATAGCTTCGTGCACAGATGCACTGGCGACTAACACGAGGTCAATTTCTCACAATACCCTAAAAATAAGGAATCTGGAAGAACGCGCGAAGGCTTTGGAGAGACGAGCCCGAGAAAACAACTTAATAATATATGGCATCGAATCAGCAGAGACTGACAGTCGGGAACTGCTGCTACAAAAGGTCAAGAAGTTAATGGCGGAAGATATGCAGATTACTGATGATGTGGTAATTGCCGAATGTCATCGCCTGGGCAGGGGACCAAAGGCGCCTATTCTGATTGAAGTTCCTGATCACGAGTCCAGAATAAATCTCCTAAAGAACTCATCCAAACTTCGAACACTCAATAGTTTTATGAGCAGGGATTACAGCCCCCAGATTAGAGAGCAGAGAAAAATTTTGATAGAAAAGAGAAAGGAACTTTACAAGAAAGGTATAGGATCGAAGTTGGATAATAAACTTCTCCTAAACGGCATCAACTACATGGTAGTGGAGGGACAGGTGGTGAATGCCAAAGGAGAACTAATATAGCTAGAGGCACACCCGCGGATCTCTGTAAATAGAGAGAGAGAGAGATGTAAATATTCAGGTAATAAAATACATACAAAAGAAGATGCACAATCTAGAAACAAAACTCAACTCACAGGAACTCCTCATATTTCACATAGCAAGACTCATACTATTAAAGAAAGTTTACTTAAGGGCACAAATCTGAAACATAATAAAATTAAGATCGAAAAATAAAACCAATGGTTGACATAGCTAAAAACGAACGATTCATGTATTGGAAAATAAACGGCTTTTTTAGGATAAATTCTCTCTTTCCACTGTTCGAATATTTGAAACAATTTGAGATGTTCGCGCTTAGAGAAACTTGGTGCCACTTCAATATCGACTTGAACCTGGCGAACTTCGGAATGTATCAATCACCTGCTGTAAAGTCAACAGATAAAGGGAGAAGCTCCGGAGGTATAATTCTTGGCATAAATAAAAAACTACAGTCCCAAATTGACAATGTTGAAATCGAAACCTCTTGGATTGCTGTCACACTCAATCCAAGTTTAGACAATGACTCACCAGCGATCTGTGTAATATTCGTATATCTACCCCCAAACGATACGCATGCTACAAACCTTGGACGACTATTTCATTTGATGGAAAATAAGATATATAACGGGTTTGAAATAATACTGGTCGGCGACCTGAATGTCCGTATTGGCAATCTGGGGGGTTACCATAATTTGATAGATACTTCAAACCTTATTTCAACTACCCGAAATTCCTGTGATCTAACAAAATCTGCCAAAGCGGAAATATTTATTGACTTTCTTGATAAAAATTACTTAACTATAATAAATGGTAGATCCATTAATGATAAAAGTGGTAAATTTACATTCATCTCCGGAAGAGGCTCTTCTGTGTTAGATCTGGCGATTGTCTCACCTGCGGTGCTTGAACACATAGCAGATTTTGAAATTGGTTGTATGCCATATTCGGATCACTTACCACTAATTTTAAAGTTTATCGGCCCAAATAATAAAACTGAAAATTGTTACATGGAGCCTAGTGCCAAGATTAAATTTTCCTGGTCAGTAGATAAAATCCCAACATATATAGAAACTTTAAAAGAATTAACTCCCGAACATCCAGCTGTGACTCCACAATTGATACTCAGGCTGAGGATTTTACTGGTTTAATTCAAACAGCAATGTTACGCTCGGGGACGCGGATGGAGGCAAAAACAAAAAATATAAAATCTAAGCCATGGTTCGACAAAGACTGTTATTTGGCTAAAAAGGAAATGAAACAAAATCTTAAATTATACGTAAAACATAATATCTCGGCCGATAAAATTGCATACTTGTCGAGTAAGAAGAAATATTCAGCTATCCTAAAGCTAAAAAAAAAGGGGATATACTGACAAAATTCAAGTTATCCTCAGTAATGTAAAAGATTCTTCCCAATTTTGGAAGACTATTAATTCACTTAAATATAGGAATAACCTACAAGGTGAAATTTCTATTACAGACTGGCAGGTCTTCTATCGGGAGTTACTTGGTTCAAATTTAACAAAAGTTGTACAGTTACCACTTGAGATATTGGACATTGACCCCGAATTAGATTGTGAAATATCCCTAACTGAGGTCACCACGGAAATTTCCAAATTGGGTAAAAATAAGGCTACAGGACTTGATGAAATTCCTAACGAAGCGATTAAATATTTATTAGAAGAACATACAATTTATCTCAGGAACTTATTTAATAAAATCTTAGGGACATCCCAAGTTCCACAACAATGGACAAAAACGATAATCCACCCAATATTTAAAAATGGAGATCCGGACAACCCGTCAAATTACAGAGGAATATCCCTGATTTCTAACCTGTCGAAATTATTTACATCTATCTTGAAGACAAGATTGAATGATTGGATGGAGAGAAAGTCAATTTTGGCAGAAAATCAGGCTGGTTTTAAAAAAGGCTACTCTTGTCAGGACCACATTTTCACGCTCGTATCATTAATTCAAATGACCCTTAGCCGTAGAAGGGGAAAGTTATATGCCTTCTTCATTGACCTAAGTAAGGCCTTTGATACTGTGCCGCACCATCTACTTTGGAAAAAATTAGCATTAAATGGTCTGAGCTGTCGATTTATTAAACTAATTAAGAACTATTATACCCAAATGACGGCAACAGTCAGATGGCGGGGTTCCTTCACGGAGGCTATCAAAATACAAGCGGGAGTATTGCAGGGGGAGCCGTTGTCACCTTATTTATTCATTCTCTTCCTAAACGATCTGGTACCCCTGTTCGATGAATTAGAATTGCCAGGCATAAATCTTGAGAATTATGGAACTATACACCTTTTACTGTATGCAGACGACATAGTGATCTTAGGAGAATCGAAAATAAATTTGCAATTGAAGATTAACTTACTTAAAAAGTACTTAGAAGAGAACTGCCTAACGTTAAACCAAAATAAATCTAAAATAATGGTGTTTAGAAACGGTGGAAGAACAGCTCGTTCCGAGACATGGTTTTGGGGTCAGCAACCCCTGACAATAGTAGCTAAGTATACATATCTGGGTTACCCTCTGACTACAAAAATCTCGACCCAATATGCTTCCCAATACTTTAGAAACAAAGCACTGAATGCAATTAATGCACTTTGGAGAATCCTTACAAAGGCGCGAATAAAGTCCTTTACCTCAGTGATGAAACTTCTTGACACTATTGTTCTTCCTACGTTACTATATGCGGCACCAATGTGGGCAATTAACCAGCTGAAGACAGTCAATAATACCCAAGATGCATTTCTTCGTCGTCTCTTAGACTTACCAAACTTCACACCAGGATATATCCTCAGAAGAGAATGCGGAAGAATATCAACTGAACTTAATGCTGTAAAACTCACATTAAAGTTTTGGGTCAGGATTTTAAAAATGGAGACGAGCAGATTACCACATGCTTGCTTAAACTATCTCTGGAAAGTCACCGCGAAAAAGGAAATAGAAAACAGTTTTGCTCAAAATTTAATGAAAATTCTAGACTCTAAGGGATATTCCTTTCTTAAAGGCTGCGAAGACTACTTAGCCATACAGAAAGAATTGCCAGGCATAATTAGAATCACCACAGACCAACTAATTCAAAACGATCAGATGAAAATCACTGATTCAACCCACTTTGCTCACTACAAATTTTTGAGTGAATCATTCATGACAGAGGAGTACCTACGATTAAATATTTCGCTTCCCAACAAAAGACTAGTTGCACAACATAGAGTTTTATGGCAATTTTTCAGGGAAGAAAGAAAAGACTTCTGGAAAGAAAATGGCCGGAACTGTTTACTTTGTAAGGATCTCATGGACGATAATTTGGTTCACTATTTCTTCCAATGCCCTCTCTTAACAGAAAAACGTACTGAAATTTTCCCAAGCCCTAACTCTGGTCAATTTAGATACCATCGCATATGTCAACTTCTCTCTTCAGCTCTGAATGATGAATTACTGATTGTTAGATACTTTAAGTTCTGCACAGAAGCTGGGCGCATGAGAAAGAATGCAGGGCAAAGGATACTGAAGGATGACCTATCTGTAAATAGATAACTGAATGTGAGACAAACCTTATTTTGTTGTAAATGTTTCCTCTTCCCTCTCCTCTTGTTGACGTGTAAATACGGCGAATCCTGTATGGGGCGGAATGCCCTAAATAAAGGCTTTTGTTGTTGTTGTTGTATTACTGAAACATGACAGATAAATTAAAATATTAATAGACTTTTGGTAGCTTTTTGGTTGTAAAAATTAATTAATATTTTATCAGTCATATTTCAGTAATCTGAGTTTACAATCAATAATAACAATCTATGAACTCGAATTAATTTTTATTCTCCAAACATTAGTTATTATATTTTCAATTTATTCAAATTTACAATCCTAGATTTTTTACTTTATATATTCATCATTACTAAATGGCTTTGTTTTAAAACAAGAACGTTTATATTGTTGAATTTTATTCAATTATAATGGTAGATATTTCGTGTTATCTCATTTGTCTTCAATAAAGATCATTTTGTATCAAATATCTTTAAGATATTTCAGAGTTTTGTCTGAATCCCGATATACATGTTAAAAAGTAAAACTTCCTTAAGTTTTGTCCATGAGTGTAATTTGAAATATGCAAATTTATTATCCTTTGATAAGTTCTCGCTCGGTTCGGTTCCAAAATCACTTTATTAGGTGTAGCTTAACAAGAGCAACCTAGTTTATGATAATTGAAACAGTAAATAATATGTGAGTTATTCACATATTAAACAAAAGGTTAACGCGGGATTAAATCCCTGTTCATGACTGTCGGGAATCGAGGGTGTTACTCACTCGTCCACTGACCTTATTTGTCCTCGCTCTCTTAATGCATTATACATGTATATATTCAGAAATATATATCTTCTGCCTTGTAAATAAAGCAATGAAGACTTAGGTGTCAGAAGGACAGTTCGGGACATCGGAATGCTCTCTCTACAGGAACCTAGATTAACTGAATAAATTATGATAACTATCAGTAAATAATTAATTAATAATTGCCCTCTAGACGTGCTGACGTCTTTAATTACTATATATTCTCGAGCCAACGACTTATTTCCCAAGATACAATATGTTTTAAACAAATATAATAAAATGCTGTTCTTGATCGAACACACGTACTTTAGTTTGAACACCAGGGTATATCCTTAAAATACTAATTTAGGAAATATTTATGATCAAATTACTTATATATTATTCTATAAAAGCAAAACAAAGGTTGCCTCTCCCCGATGACCCATGAGCTCTTGACCGCTCCTGCACCCTCTATAGCTCTCACTCCTGAGGGCGATGTGGACATAGAAAAGTTACTCATCCGATTGAAGGATCGAGAATTCCTGCACTCCATATATAACAAGAATAATGTGGTCAGGATGGATATCATACTCGCGGTCTATTACGAAGAAGAAACGGAGCACCTCCTCGGGCTACTCACGCCTGAAGACAAGATTCTTCTCGACAAATTCTTCGACATTATCATCAAACATGTTCCGAACATGAACTCCCCAAATGGCAGGGATCTGTCTAGATTCAAGGCGGCTTTAAGCTCCTGATCCGGACGTGCCCTCGGAGAGGGCTACGTCGATTGTAAATATCTCTCTTCATTCCTACCATTATTATTACCTTATAACTCCCTTTGAGTGTAAAGATTGACGAGATGTCAATAAAGTTGTTTAATTGTCAAATTGTCACAAAATGAACATCAAAACTAGACACCATCTATTGACCGTCTTGGGTCGGTAAACAAAGCCACAGCACCAGCTTTGGCAAACTGAGAAGCGTTCACTTAGAGACCATGGTTTCGGGCTAATGGCTCTCGTAAGCCTATGGCGAACTTTATTCCATGAGATCCACACGGGATCTAATGGGATCTTCACAATCTGCCAAAGAGGTGTTTAGCTGTTAAAGTGGCTAGACCAAATCAATGGCCAAAATATAGAGAGAAATTTTGCCGGGAGGATATTAATCCATAAAATCAAAGGTCGACTCTCCCGTCAAAATGAGCATCAAAACCAGACTTCATCTAGTGACCGTCGCCGAAAACTAGCGGCCTCAAGTCGGTGACAAAGCCACACAACAGTAGATATGGTAAGCTTTGTCTCTATTATAGTTGATTTATATATAACCAAACTACTATAGTATCTTCCAAAATCTCAAATGGCTGAACGTCAACCTTTTTTTCCCGAGGTCTTTACAAAGAAAACTTGTGTTCATCCACAGTTGAACTTCTGTCTGAACGGTATCTTACACTCTACCATCTCCAATCAACCATATTGTCATGGTTTCAAATAGAGAGGAAAGCAACTTATTTTAAAGACTCAAAATGCTCTAAGTTAATATTGTGACAAAAAGAAATAATTTAATAATAATATTTAAAAAATTAAATTAAAATTTCTTCTAATTAAAAAAATATTTAAAACAGAGATGCAATATGAAAAATAGAACAAAAAGGAATTTGTATTTGGATCAGGTAGATAAATTGAGAAAAAAGGGCATTTCCTTATCGTGCAACTAAAAGTTACTGATGGCTTGCGCCATCTATCTTTGGCAAATTATAGAATAATTAAAAATCAACCGTTGATATTTATTCCGATAGATGGCGCAAGCCGTCAGAAACTTTTAGTTACACGATCAGAGATGCAATAGTTTATCCATCATATAAGGAAAATATATTGGTTCTTTATTGTTGCCTGGCTGGAAATGGTTAATTATAATAATTGTCGTCTAGTCGTGATGTGTCGTTTATTAATAAAATATTTCATACTCTTGAACATAACTAACGGTTTACCTTCTACGTTACTATATATTGTTGCATAATGGCTAATGAACCTATTTTATTTTAATTTGTAATATTATTTTAATATATTTTAAATTCAAATTTATATATATTTATTTTATTAAACAGAATATATGTGTATTATAAACATAATATATGTATTATAGAATCACCATTTGTATTTAGGTATACTGTGTGACTTCACTGCTCTCTTTGATGTGAGAAATAAATAAATTATTCTGGAGGCTACTTAAAGTAGAGTTATATTCTGTTATATAAATTTGTAGGATGGTTGAAACACGCTCTGGTAAGATACAAGACCCGGCACAGGAGAGAATCAAGGTTGAAGAGTCTGCCAAGCCGCAACCTGGTGCAATAACTATAAAAGAGAATATTGCACTTAATCTTCAAAATTATAAATACACCTACCCCCCGATTTACACGGTAGATACGTTCCTGAGAAAAACGTGTAAATCGGGGGATAGGTGTACACAGAAATAAAAATAAAATGCATTGACAGGTTAAAATATGTAGTCAGCACATAAGCTCGGGATTCCTCGTAAGATGTGTACACAGCGCATGTGTTCAATCACAGTAGCATTTAGTATAGTGCGATAAAAACAACAACAACAACAAAAAAAAACTTATTTGGAAAACCGTGTAAAAGTGAAAACGTGTAAAAAAAGTACCGTGTAAATCGGGGGATGGGTGTACTAAGATGTCAGAATTGTGGCCTGGACCTTTAGTCAAATCTGAAGAATCCTCTGAAAATTTTAAATTACAATAAAACGCAGCCTCCGATGATATGTTGCTAACTTACTTCTTAGCACACATTTCTGAAATATCAAAATTCGAAACTATTATAGACATGTATGGTTCTTTTAAAAATAAAACAATTTCTATTGTCCTTACTGCAATGAAAAAATTATCGGGAGGGCTTGGCTCATCAGTGGTGAACCCTCCCAGCGGTTTCGCTACCATATCGCTGTTATATTGCATTTTTGGAACGTCCTTTTATAGTGATGCTGATGCTAGACTCTTGGAATGGGTATTTTAGATGAACTATGGACATAAGCTTTGAGGACAGCAGAATTACATACAATTATAAATATATAATGCTATCAAAGCTTATGTCCAAAGTTAATCTAAAATACCCATTTCAAGAGTCTAGCATCAGTAACACTATAAAAGGAAGTTCCAAAAATGCAATATAACAGCTGTATGGTAGAATAAACTGGCGAAACCGCTGGGAGGGTTCACCACTGATAAGCCAGGCCCTCCCATGCAGTAAGGGCAATAGAAATTGTTTTATTTTTAAAAGAATCATACGCGTCTATAATAGTTTCGAATTTTGATAACAGATGGCGCGCTAATGCATCATACTTCTGAAATATGTAAATAATTTATATGATATATTTTTTCTTCACAAGATGCAACCATTTACTCAATAGTATTCTTCTTCATTGTGTTCTATGCACGAAAAACGATGTATATAGTCTTAACTTTTGTACATAGATATTCTTTCCTTTTCTTCTTTTTCTCTTTTCTGAGCGAGGATTTTAATTTCTTCCCCTGCTTCTCATTTCTTTTTAGATTCATTTCTAACAGGAGAATCGTCTGTATAAGACATAATGTCTTAATAAAGACTTGTGTGCGTGTATTTATAAGATTTAAATAATAATTTGAAAAAAAGTAAAAATCAATATCAGGTGAAAAGTTTATTTTTAATTTAAATTTGCAAGCTTTCGAGCGAATATACTGTTCTTCAACGGGCTGATATTCTATGTACAAACTCTAAAATGAATGTTTGTATGTTTGTTTGTATGTCCGGTATACAAATTCGCAGTAGTTCACTAATTCAAACCAAAATTTCCATACATAGGTAAAAAAAATACGGGGAAGACGATAGGCTATTTTAAAAAATATATAAATCAATTATAAAAACTATATATTTTTAGTCAGAAAATGATGATGACGATATTGCTGTATCATGTTTGATTATCAGATACAAAATTATATCGGGAAAAATTCCTAAAAGCAGAGACCACGGGTGAAACCAGTTCATTATTTTGTACTCAGGAACAAAATTCTAACAGAAAAACATTCATTTGAGCAGAAAACAAAAGCCAGATCATCTTTCTATAAAAATATCGCTTCTCAGACACAAAGTTTGGAGCGGGACGTTTCACAAGAGTGACATCCTAGGCGCCAATTTATAATTGTAACGAATAGTATTTGAAATTCAAAATAATATAATTTTCAAATATCGTTGTGAAAATTTACATATTTATTTTTATATTTTAAAAACACACAAAGTTTGGAGCGGGACGTTTCACAAAAGTGACATCCACGGTGCCAATTTATAATTGTAACGAATAGTATTTGAATAAAAACATTTAATCGGGTAAAATCCGGGCGTTGCCCGGGTCATTCGGCTAGTATTGCATAAATATTATTCAGAGTTTGTAAATAGAATATCAGCCCGTTGAAGAACAGTATATTTGTTCGAAAGCTTGCAAATTTAAATTAAAAATAAACTTTTTACCTGATATTGATTTTTACTTTTTCAAATAATTTCTGGGTAACTATTGCTTACATAAATAATAATTTAAAAATTGAGGTTCATTTCGTTGTATACTTCTGTAGAAGGGTTTACAGTACCTGATATCTTGTGAGAACGTTTAATAAAACAAGAAGCTTATCCTCGAGGCTGTGTTTTATTGTAATAACTGAACATTTAGGTTTCTTTGTGTGTGTGACTCTGGTAGGAAATAGAATCCATCATTCCATTTAATTTGAGTTGACACATCTTGAAGGCAGTTTAAAGACAAATAGCATGAGCGGATGAAGCCTCCAGCAGGACACACTGACGTCACCATTCCCACTGATGTCCAGGAATGACCTCGATGGTTCCACCATGCGACAGCAGCCTGTTGCCAATCTCGGTCGTCCCCTAAAGCCCCAATTTGTTGCGCGAGATGAAATCAGGGAATCAAGAAGAATCTCTCCCCCGTGAGCCATCTGTTGGCGGACTTATTGGTCCGTTGAGGATCACGGCGATGGTTTTGTTTTGTTCCGCTCTTGGACTTCTGCTCAATTCTTCCACATGTAGACCATATGCAGCAATTTGATCGAATTGTAGGTAACAAAAAAAAAAAAAAAAAAAAGAGCAAGCCTTCGAAAAAATTCTTGAATATTTGGAATTCTTTAGAAATGAGGTATTCATAGTGGCTAGGATTGCTTTACAAAATGCAATTTGCCCTCCCAAAATTTTTTCACAGTGGAAAATAGTTGGACATTTTTTTTATTGTGAAAGAAAATTTCGCGCTATATATATCAGATAAACATTGATAGTTTCAATTTTCACGTACAGATGGCGTTTTCTTGACTTATATAACTTTTATAATTTTTCTGTCTTGATTATTATCTTATTAATATTTTTGGCGCAACTGTTTAATATATTCATTTGCATTTTATATATTATAGATTTTTTAAACATTATTTCAGGGTATTAATTTTTATATTTGTTACATTTTTAGTTATATATATGTGATGAGATCCTGTTGACTCTCGCTATACTGTGTTGACCGAGAGGAACAGTAAGAATAAGGAGTTTTCCAGTATATCTCTGCACCTTGGAAGACCTTTTACAGTCCTCACAAAGTACAGACAGTCGTGGTCGAGGCAGAGTGGAAAGCTTGGGAATGTCCACACAAAAAACGAAGACACAGTTGCACTAAGAAAGTTCCGTGAACAGATAAAAGTTGAGCTAGGAGCGAAAGATGGAGAGATAGAAGAGTTCTTTCTGACTACATGGTGGATGAGGAGGACCTTGGTGACAACCGACGAGGGCTTCCGCTGATGGTGAAGAGACTATATTTTTGGCTAGGACGGAGGTTTTATATATCTTTTCCGAGAAAGGAAGTATTGCATTTCAGCAGATGCGACAAGAGCGTGGATCGGCTGGCGAAATTCTAAACTAGCGCCATCCCGACAGTTTCCTTTATATCTTTAGATGTTGTTGAACCTCCATCTATCTCGATTTTAGACGTTTTTGACTTCTATCTCTTGCTTCAGCTCAACTCTTAATCTATTACATAGTTTTATTTATTCATCCTCAGTTTGTACAAAGTACATTACATATGGTGATGTAATGACACATGTCAATCATGCGTATAATCATTTACAGATGTGTTTCTATTATACAACATGAAAATCTTGTTATAAGTATTATACAATATGGGGTTGTTGGTTTATATTACCATATATATATATTAGAAGAGAGAAGTCATTCATATATAAAATATAACTAAATCCAGCCTCTATAAGTATTCTTGTGAATTTTATTTACATTCTGATCTATCTTTAAGAGAGTTAAGTCAAACTACCTTTTATCTTAAGAAGAAATAGAAGGCATTTCCTGGTCGTGCAACTAAAAGTTGCTGATGGCTTACGCCATCTATCGGAATAAATATCAAATAATTGAATTTGGCAAATTCTGGAATAAATTTTAAAAACCAACGATTAGTTGATATCTATTAAAACGGATATAGCGTGTCTTGTTTGCAACTGGTAATAAATAAATAATAAATAAACTGTGCAAGCCATTAGCAACTCTTTTGCGAGTTATCAAACACTCTATAAAATATTAAAATGCAAAGATCTGAAAAAAATTTACTCAGGAGCTGCCAATTTTAAAATACACCGTTGAGTAATCGACAAAAAGTGTTTTGACCTAATTCCTAATTAAGAAATTGCGATCGTTAATTATGTACAAACTAAAGTGTTTGCCTAATGAATGCATTACTTGAACGCTCCAAAAACTCGCCCTAAAGAGTTTAAATATTGTTTGAGAAAATATTTTTGCGGTTTTTGTATTCTTTTTAGATTTTAGTAAAATTTACATATTATTTTTCTCTAAAGAATGGCATCATAATGTGGATATAAAAGAAAGAAAACAAACAGCCTTAAAATATTTATAGAAGGATCGGTGTTATGCCTACGTGGACTTGAGGTTTAAAAGGAAGCAAATCAAATATTTTAAAACAGGTTATTTGTTATATTTAGCGGAATATTAATAGACTCAATTTACATCATCCTTCTCCTTTGTTCCCTTTTATTCTATGTAAATATGATTATAATGTTTACGTGGTAATATGTTTTAATTATATATATTGTTATATAATGGTGTGTTGCAACTTTGTAGAATCATCCGCCTTGATTCCCTCATTCTTTGTGTGGTACATGTTTCCCGAGAGGGTTTCCATAATCAAGATAGATCAGAAACTCCGCCTTTGCTGGTCCCAAGCCCGAATAAAAAAGGAGGAGGGGGAGCAGTAACAAGCTCGCTAAAAAACCTGGGCTCATCTAGCCCGGCTGATAGTACCCTGTAAGGGCTCCTAATCCAGGGATACAGGATGAGCAGCGTTTGTACTCCATGTTAGGAGCGGCTGCACATGGTGTCTGTTCTTCATGTCAGAGGCGGCCATTTCTTTTGGAGCTAAGTCAGCCTGCCACTGAATAGTGCTCCCAGTCTTAATGACAAAGGCAGACGCATTCTACTTAACCCAGTCATGATCTCAAGCTTTACAAGCTTGATACCCTAATATTATTGAGTGGAGATAAGAAAGAAGAAGAAGGAAATAGATAAGAAAAGAAAAAATAATAAATAAATTACCTTTTAAAGTTACTACGTTTATTTGTTGACTTCCTTGTAGTAGGTTCCTCTCTCTGCCAGTAACATAGAGGTAACCCAGGTTCCTGGAGCCTTTCCATGGACCGCCAACTACCCGGCACTCTGCCATGAATAATCAAGATATATAGAATAACAATGTCTCAAAAGGAATGATACTTATAAAAAGCAATGATACTTATTGTACATAATCTGTTTTAAAAAAAAATATCATAGATGATATTTTGAATAAATGGATGGGCTCATCAAACATGATGTAACAATATATATATGTCGTATTATATTTGTTGTATACATAGGAATGTTGTACATAGAAACACCAAACCTGATGTAACTTCAAAATGGCGCTCAATAAAATCTACCACCGGAAAAGAAGGGTGCGACACCCAGTAAGGTCAAATATAACAGGTCATTGGCAGTGTCCAAGATGCTAAGAGAACATACATATCTATCAGGCCAGTCCTTGATTGGACATGAACACCTAAAAAAGGTTCGCCCTCTCTGACGTCATCATTAGTATATAAGCTGGGTTCCTTCTGAGCCCACAGCGAGGAGCACAGTATAGACACCAGCCAGGTCGCCATGCTGTCAGATTAACCAGTGATCCCAGGACTCTCATAGTCCACCTCACCTCCCTGGGTGTTGCACCCTCTAAACCGAGATAACCATGTTCCTATGTGTGTGGTCTTCATTTATCTTCAGGCTAGTGTGCTCCCACTCTGGCCCATGACTGCATGTTGGAGCCCGCTGCCACATGTTGTCGGCGCCACGCCTTACACCATTTACTTTATCGCAATAACGTAGGTCTCATTTCCATAATTTTACCCTGATAACTGTTGGCAACAACTCCTATATCGATTCAGATAAAAATGTAATAAAAAAAGATTATTTTTTATAATAAAACCATTTCATACTCTCTTTACTAACACCAGACAAATATTGGAAAGGGTTCTAGCTCATGGTAATCATTGCTTGGCACATATTCAATCACAATAGTGATGTTAAAGGCAAGGTGTTTAGTATCAAATTATCAGTGAGATCATTTGAAGTAAATATTATAGAATCAAAATTCTCAAAAGAGGTCTGATGGGCTCGATTCCAGTACACGCTTGTTCGGCGGTACATATACTAAAATTGGAACGATACAGTCACGCGTAAGAGGGCTGTGTGTACAAACAAATATTTATTTTGAATGTATAGTGTTGCATCATGGCTAATTCGCTTATTTTATTTTTATTAGTAATATTATTTTTCATATATTTTAAATTCAAATATATATTTTTTATTCATTTATTTTATTAAACAGAATATACAGGGTGTACCAGGTAAATTGAGAATTTCAACAATGGTATTTTAACTGAAATTTTTTGCAAGTAAAAATTAAAATATCCGAATGAAATTTGACACAGTAGTAGATAAAAGGATATAGTTTTTATTTATTCAATGTAGTTTCCATTATTAGCTACAACAGTCTCGAGGCGAGTGCGGAATGAAGCACAGGCCTTGGCGACGATGACCTTGTCCATTTGGGTCATCACCGTGTAAACTGCTTTCTTGACAGACTGGATGGTGGTATGAGGAGCTTTGTTGACATCTCTCTCAACAACGCCCCATACATAGTAGTCGAGGGGATTGCAATCTGGAGAATTAGGGGGCCAAATATCAGGACCCCAGTGACTAGGGACGTTAAGTGTCAGCCACGATTGTGTCTTTTTTGCCTTATGGGCTGGAGCTGAGTCCTGTTGGAAGACATACTTCCTTCCTGCGGCCACCATGTCCATCCAAGGCTTCACAACGGTCTCCAGAACATTGATGTAGGTGTCAGCGTTCATCCTAAGGCCCTTCTCAAAGAAATGGGGAGGCATGACATCACCTTCACTGCTGATAACGCCAAGGACCATTACGGAGGCAGGAAATTTCGTGTGCATCACGACAGGTATCTCTGAGGGGTCTTTACAGATCCAGCGATCATTCCTGGGATTTACCTTTTGGTCCACGTCAAAGTTCTTTTCGTCAGAGAAGAACCTTAGCATGCCAAAAGAGTCGTGTTTCAGGTTGTTGAGGAGGGCAGCAGCCTTTCCTTTTCTGTTATTCTTCATATTCTCAGTCAGCAACTGACCTTTCCGAAGGGCATAAGACTTGAGACCAAGGTCCTCATGGATAGTTCTGACAATTGTCATAGAGCCAACGTCCATTTCCTTGGCTATGGCCCTCATGCTCTTCCCAGGGTTTCCATCAATCTTCTCCTTGACATTTTTGACAAATTCTTCGCCTCTTACCCTGTCCGATCGACGCGAGTGCTTTTTCCTTGTAGCTATCCCCTCTTTGTTACTGTCGGCCTCATCAAACTGCTTCTTGACACGATAAATAGTGGTTTTGGGCAACTTAAGAAAATCCACTATCTCTTTGGGGCTCCTTCCGGCGCGCAGAGCAACGATGATGGCAGCTCGATTTTCAAATTCTCGGTTACTCTTCATCACTACACTGCGCACACATGTACTGTTGCATTTTACATGAATATGGCTACGTAATGAAAAAAAAAAAAACAAGTTTTTAATCTCAAGTAGTTTTTGTTTTATGGACTGTCAAAGTTAGTCCCAATTTACCTGGTACACCCTGTATATATTATAAACAGATTTATGTATTATAAAATCACCATTTTGTATTTTGGTACACTGTGTGACTTCACTGCTCTCTTTGATGTGAGAAATAAATAAATTATTCTGGAGGCTACTTAAAGTAGAGTTATCTCATTATTCCCTTATATAAATTTGTAGGATGGTTGAAACACGCTCTGGTAAGATACAAGACCCGGCACAGGAGAGAATCAAGTTTGAAGAGCCTGCCAAGCCTGGTGCAACAATATATTTGGAAGAAATACCTGTAGACACAATTTGACAATTAAAATAATTTTATTTACATATTGTCAATACACGAAAAAGTGCACAGTCTGCACCATTTTAAAAATATAATTATATATATATATGCATGATACTATGTACAATGAATATGGCCCCTCTTACACCGCTGAAGAGTTGGTGGAGAATCGCCAGCAGGTCTCCAGCGACACCACGTATTTCGCGATCTACGAAGAAAACGTAGATCGCGTGCCTCGCTGCTGAGGAGATGGTGTGTCCTCGAAATGCCTGTAGAAGAGCTCCTTAAACTGGAAAGCTTGCTAATTATAATAAATTCGAAAAGAAACCTTTTTGTGGAGAGTAGTTAACTAAGTATTTAAATCATTTATTTATTCAATTTAAAATCTAACAAACTTATATTTTATAAAATAAATAAAGCTTCCAGGGCTAAGTTTTTTTTACGACTTTTTATTTTCAAGTTTTCGGACTTGTCAGTCCTTCAACAGGAGTATCATGTTAATAAATTGATGATAAACACTATTTTTATATACAAATTATCATATACATATTTTAAATATTTATGATATTATAACAAAGTATTTATTATTTTATTAGCAGAGTATTATTTTTTATGTTTATATTTTGCTATACTCTGTACACTTCCCTCTTTTGCTTATCTTTTGTTTATCACTAGTTTGTTCTTGCCTGAAATAAATTGTTGTCTCATCCCGAAGTTGGTCTTTCCTAATTTTCCACGTGGCAATATTGAGAGGGAGAGAAAAACTATATTACATTCTTTGTGTGTTATATTTTATTGTATTGTCATTGTTGTCAGAGATATGATTTAAGAAATCGAGAATACACACAATGTGTTATTAAATATTTATTTACCTGAAAATCACAAAATTCTCAGCAAGCTCAGCACATGTTGAGACCCCGGAATACATTATATACTCATAATACAATATAATGCGGCTTATGATTGTAGATCGCCGTTTGACAATTTTACCGCAAATGTTTCTTTTGAACGAAAAATCTTAATTTATTTTAAGGAGAAATAACGACTATTTCTATCCTTAGGGATAAAGTATGAAAGAATGAATTGTGAAGAGTAATGATAAACGGAATGATAAAGTTATTATAAATAAATAAATAATAATAATATATAATAATGATATATATAAAAAAGTGTTATAATAAAAATAATTCCCATCCCTGGAAACTTTATTTTTCTGTTTATCATTACTCTTCACAATTCATCCTTTCATACTTCATCCCTAAGGATAGAAATAGTCGTTATTTCTCCTTAAAATAAATTACGATTTTTCGTTCAAAAGAAACATTTGCGGTAAAATTGTCAAACGTCGTTTCACATTATATTCAGTAAATCAATCTGTCTCACCAAACATCTCCATCACTAATCTTGCTGATTCCACGGTGGATTCCTTCTGGGAAAGATCTCATTTGGAGATGGACTCTTTCTGTGATCATTTTCTTCAGCAATTTTAGGATGGGTGAGATGTCGAAATAATAATAAAGAAGAAGGAATGACCATTATACTGTAATGTGAGAATGTTGATTTTTTGTATCGAATATATAAACATAAATACCTGGGAAAGTTCTTTGATTTTCTTTTTTACTTATCTTATGTACACGTGGTACAGTCCATGATAATCATGGTGGGTAGAAGTAGGCGACTGCTTTTACTGTAAGTGCACCACATGTCTACACATGTGAAAAGCAGTTCGACTCACATTTTTTTTGATGATACTTAATAGAAATAAAAAACTAAATTACCGAGTTATTATATTAATAAAATATTTCAATTCGGTTTCAATGATGGTGTGTCCACTCTTCTTATACACAGCTCTATAGATTACCGGTGAAAGGAATTATAATAACAGCACTAAACAAAAATAAAGGATCAGACTCTCTAGAGAAGACTGTTTACCCCATAGCGTTGGCGATTGAGATAGACAACTGGACATATGTGAGGAAAACCTAATGTTTCCCTTCCCGCCAGCTTTTAGCTGATTATTCCAGACACTTGTCGTCCGATTAATTCAATTAGGTCTTTATAGATTCAATATATACAACTCTTATTTCCTCATCGCAAATATTTGATTGAAACCTCGAATTAAAATAATTATTATTTTCGGTAAGATTTATGCGGACCGTGTAAAGACATTGGGGATTGTGTTATTCCGTCTATTAGAGGCCTAATTGCGGTAAACGAATATAGTTCCATTTTTATAAAATCACTCCTATATATGTTTCGGCTACATGAACTCAGTAGAATTTAGTTTAAATATATAAGGAATAAAATATTTCATGAGGAGCTTCTTTTTAGATTTATTGCGAGTTTTCGAACCTTTCGGTTCTTCTACAGGCATGGATAGCATGGATATACTAACGATGGATATATATAAAAATATTACAAGAGAAGGAATTGCCAGACATCATATTGAAGAAGGAATCAAAGTTAACGGTGACGTGTTTATTTTATAAAATAAACTCGACGCCTAAAACATTGATTTCTTATTCAATAAAAATATTATATCATTTTTTTTTAAATTATAATTTCTAGAACAAACTACTCAGTCGACCGCCAATTGTCGCGATTTCCATATATAAACCTAATGTTGTTTTTTTTCCCGTTGGCCGGCTCAAATTTACATATGTAAATATGTCTTTTGTTTACTTTATTCTACTTGCCTTAAGTCAGGTTTTTTTCCATCCTCAATTAAAGCGAATTGTGATTAAAATTGTTTTTATTATTTACATGACCGCACGCATATTAATATCATAAAATACTCATATACTGCATACCAATACCATTTAATGCTTATGTACTCAAAAGAACCAGCAAATAAACTCTTATCGTAACAATATTTTATATAACAGTAAGCCTACAATAATTTATTATAATATATATATATTATATTAAAATATTTCATTTAAAATTATGTTATATTAAAGTATTATTTTATTTTAAAATTATATTTCATAGATAAAAAACTCTTCTAAAATCGACCGCCAGAGGTCACTCTTCCCGTATAAAAACTCATTGTTGTTGTTCCCCGTTGGCCTTGGTTAGTAGCCCGTAAAACCATATTTTCTCTCTCTTCCCCGTTGGCCATCGTTGGTCGATAGTCGTTTTTTTTAGTCGGCATACATGAATCCTGCCAAGAAGAAAAAGAAGGCCTACAAGCCCATCGTGAACGTCGCCGACCTGGAGAGGGAAGATGAGATGGTGATCTCACGCAACTGCAGCATCCTGAGCTCCATTGGCCATCCTGCCCTGAAATCCCTGCATGAGGACCTGATCCGCTACATCGCCTCGCGGACTGAAATGATCAAGGCCCTCGCTACCGAAGTAGAGAACCTCACTGACACCCTCGAGTCCTTCGCAGAGTTGGACGAAATTGAGGAGGCCAACAAGCCCAAGACTGCTTGCCGCGGCACTCAAACCTGCCCTGCTCCTTCCTGCAAGGAAACCAGCTCCCAGACTGACCCAATCAAGCCCGCCACTCCTGCTCCTGCTGCTCTCCCTGCCAAGAAGCCTGCCTCCACCTTGCCTGCTCCTGCTCCAACAAAAAGGAAGCAGTCTGAGGCTCCCAACCCGCCTGCAAAGAGGACAAACCTGAATGGTCCTTCAAAACCTGCGCCTTCCCACGTATCCAAGCCTGCGGCCGCCCAAGTGATCCTCCATGGAGAAAAATCGGCGGCCCACACAGTGGTCATCTCTGATGACCCACAGGCTGACCCAAGGGAGATGCTAAAAGCTGTCCGCGCTTCCCACACTCTACCCCAAGGCGTTTGGGCCTCCCTGCACACCAATGGGAAGCTGGTCCTCCACTCCAGTAATCCTGACACCATCCCTGAGGTGACAACCTCCCTGGCCAGCAAGTTGAATGGAATGAAGGTCCGCCAGCAGAAGGAGATCCTGCCACGGATCTGCCTCTTCAAAGTGGATGAGGAGACATCCAACTCCACAATTGAGGAGACCTTCCTGGAAACCGCTGCTGTTAGAAAACTTCCTGGGGACAAGGTGGTGCGCGTGGAGCACCGTTCTGCACCCAGAAGCGGGACCTGCACCGCCTTCATCGAGGTGGACCTCAAGACCTTTAGAGCCCTGGGCGTTCGCGGGAGAATCGTGGTTGATGGAGTAATCCTCAACTTCGAGGAGTCCATCCGCGCCCGCGTCTGCTTCCGCTGTTGTGGCTTCGGCCACAACTCTGCCCAATGCTCCAGAGCTCCTAAGTGCTTCCACTGCGGTCAAGACGGCCATGAAGGCCGCGCCTGCCCATCTATTGCTGACCAGCGCACCTCCAAATGTGCCAATTGCTGCTCCAAGGGCCTTCCTGACAAGCACGAGGCGAGAGCCTCAAGCTGCCCCATCCTGAAGTCTAGGGCCCTCAAGTTCTAGGCTTCAAGGACCTTCTGCCTCCAATTCCATCTGCCACTTCTACTGGATTCCTGGCCAATTCAATGCTCCTGCCTCACTGCACCTTGGCGCTGTTCCCCTGCTTGCCCAACGTTTCCACTACCCCTGCGACACATCTCCTGCCGCCAGATCCTAGGGTCCCTTGCCACCTGACATCGCGCTTGGGCTCAAAAATCATAACTTTTGGTTAGTAGCCCGTAGAGCCATATTTTCTCTCTTCCCCGTTGGCCGTTGTCTGACCACAAACGCCTCGTCTTTAACCTAAATTTCGCTCCCTCCTCACAGGACAACACCAGATTTAAATTAAATAAATTTAGCGAAATATACTTCAGCTTTGGTCGCGCTGACTGGGATAGAGTTTTTGAACATTTCAGCCAAAAAATAGAAAATATTAATCTTTTTTTAGAAAATGTGCGTGACTCGTCCTCCCTCGACGATGTAATTAATTTACTCGGCGAAGAGATTTTTCACACATGTCTAAACACCATTCCATCCCGTCCCAGAAGTGATAAATACCTCAAGTCCATCTCTTGGTGGAAATCTGATTTGAATCCTCTCAAAAGAGCCACTCAAAAGGCACAGCGGGCCTTTATAAAGGCACGCGGTGTCGTTAAGGGTGTGCTGGAGGTCTTTTACAAAAGACTGAAGGCAAGATATCGCCGTGTGAGGAGACTGGCTAAGAAAGAAGCATGGAGGGCAGCCTGCTCGCGTTGCGAAATCAGCCCTTGGGGTGGAATCTACAGTTTCATCAAGGGAAATTTTAAGCGCAAACCCCTCTCAGCTCTCCCAGTTGGTAGAGGCTTCACTGAAGGTCCGCGGGTTACATTAAATCACGTATTAGATTACTATTTCGGCCGCGTCCCGCCCGATACCATGTTAGAACACAAGGATTTAAGCACAGTCATCACATCGTCATCTGATAACGACCCTTTGTTTACAGATAACGAGTTGTTGTTGACAGCGGATAAGGTGAACTTATCTTCTTCTCCTGGTAGTGATGGCATGCCACCTCTTCTTATCGTAAAACTAGTTAAACATTTTCGGACGTTTTTTCTAAGTATTTTCAACAAGTGTTTAACCACTGGCCACTTTCCATCTACATGGAAGCTGGGGGACGTCGTTCTCGTCCCCAAGCGAAGTGGGGAGGGCTTTCTCGCATCACACCGTCCAATCACGATGCTGCCTGGTTTGGGCAAGATCCTTGAACGTCTAATTCTTGGTAGGCTGTCGTGGATGGCCGATAGGATGTGTAAAGCGCCTCCAAACCAGTTCGGATTTAAGCCTTGTAGATCTACTACAGCCGCACTCTTAAATCTAAAATCTACTATAACCCGGACGATTAAAAATAGGAAATCTTGTCTTCTTCTTTCTTTTGATGTTAAAGGCGCTTTTGACAACGTGCTCCACTCCAGTATCTTGAGAGCGTTGCACAAAAGCGTTTGTCCCAGAAACATTTATCACCTGATAAACTCGTTTCTATCTAACCGTGTTGTGAGACTATCTATGAATGGTTGTACTGTGTCGAGACGAATTTCCAAAGGATGTCCCCAGGGTTCAGTTCTCGGCCCATTCCTTTGGAATATTGTCTTTGACGGACTCCTCACGCTGGACTACAGGACTAATGTTTTCCCGCAGGCCTACGCGGATGATCTGGTCGTGGTGGTCTCGGGATGCCGACCTAGTCAACTTCCCGCGGCCCAACACACCATAGATATGATCGCTAGGTGGTGCAGTTTGCATAAACTGGAACTCAGCGTGGGGAAGTGCCAGGCTATGGTTCTCCTCAGACCACACGGGAGACTGCCTGAACCGCGCCGGGATCTGGTTATCCACGGACGGCCAATCCAATGGTGCGACTCAATTAAGGTGCTGGGAGTGAGATTTGATCAACGTCTATCTTTCTACCAGCACGTAGTTGAAGTCTGCGCCAAGGTCCGCGGCATGTTGCCGCGTTTGACCGCAGCCGCTAATCTCAACTTTGGTTTTGGTTACCGCGCCTTGAGAACTCTGTATCCGCAAGTGGTTGTTCCGGCCATTGCCTATGCCTCGGCGGTATGGTTTCCTAATCTTTCTCAACGCTCCTTGAATGTTCTACTGAGTGCTCAAAGGCCTTTCCTAGTGAGAGCTTGTAGAGCTTTCAGATCAACCAGCAACGCTGCTCTTATCTCCCTCTCTAGAGTCCTTCCTCTCGATCTGGAAATCTCGGCTAAAACTGAGCTATACCTTAAAAAGTATGGACTGGTTGACGCTGAAACTCCACTCGAGCCTCCTCCCTTTCCACATCCTCTCCCCTACCCCCCTATTACTCCGCTCCCAGTAATATTCCTGCTCTTTTCTTCCACGTGGCATACTATACAGATGGTTCCAAAACCAGAGATGGAGTTGGCGCCGGCGTGTACAGGTTCTCTTGTCTCGACTGTGCACCTGAAATACGTGAATCTCATGTTCTGTCCCCTCATTGTTCTGTCTTTCAGGCGGAAGCCCTTGGATTGGTTAAGGCACTTGAAAACGCAACCACTTTACCAAATCATCTAACCTTAGGATTCTTCCTGGATAACCTCTCAGTCGTGAAGTCAGTTCTGAACTCTAAGACTGGTAATTACCTTATCGACAGAGCTCTGCTACTGATTTCGCGATTGAATCGCAATGGGAACAGATGCACCATACAATGGATCAAGGGCCACAGTGGGAACGTGGGTAATGACATTGCGGACACACTCGCAAAGCGGGGTGCTGAGTCTGCTGACCCAAGCTGTTACAAACTCGCTCCTTTGTCGTTTGTAAAATCGGCAATCTACGGCCGGGCGCGTGAAGCATGGGAAAGCAGATTCCTCTCTCTAGCTCCTTCTATCCACACCCGCTTTGGCCTTACTCCAATGAGTCTTTTAGACAAAAGGTATGCGTACATCGTCCCTAGCGAGCACATTGTGGTTGGCCTGCTATCGGGACACACGTGGACGGACAGTTTCGCCCACAGGATAGGCGTCATTGACGATCCTTCCTGCCCTTACTGCGACGCTGACAGGGAAGAAACTCTGTCTCACATCGTGCTTGAGTGCAGCAGCCTTGATGCCCTTAGATTCCCCCTTCTTTCCACCTGTGCAGAAGAATTAGGGTACACTCCGCGGTCACTCAAAGACTTTATTTTCAACAGGAGCACTTGGCGAGCCTGCCTGGAGTTCCTAAAGGCCTCTGATAGACTTAAGCCACGCGTGCGCGCGGAGGATTCAGATCACCTGAGTGACTCGGACTCCTCACCTCATGGTTAACACCGGTCATTGGTGGCCGCTCGTAGACGTAACTCTGGCATGTGCCGCTGTTTAAGATTGGTTTCGCGACCTGCCCTGCGTATGTGATCGCCCCTGACGCTGTCTCTGTAACCCAAGTACAGAGGGCAAATGGTTTGGCGATTCGACGGCGCGGGCTGCTCGAGAAATCGACTTACGCAGCGACCCATTTGAACGCGCTATGCAATCTATGGTGTACTTTTCTGGTTGGTTGTCTTAGCACTGGTACCCTCACCAGTAATCTTATCTAAAACTTTAATATATGCATTTTTACAAAAAAAAATCTATCTTTTCCCATCAGTTGCTGAATCATTCTCGCTTTATCTAATATTCTTATTTAAACAACAGCTGTCTTTCTTTTATTTTCCCTTGCCTGGGGAATCTAACCTTTTTGAACAGCCTTGGTTGCGTGCAGCACCTTGATACTTTGACATTGTGCATTGCGGCTTGTCTGCCTGCTACACCTTTTGGGCTTAAAAATCATATACTTTAATCATTGCGGTCTGTCTGCTCTCCACGGTCACCCCTGGGCTCAACACCATTGAACCCGTCTCTGCCACCCCCTGAACTCCGCGGATCACCACCCTGCTCCCCCCCCTGGTCATCCTCTACATCCCGGCTCTCCTGGCCTCACCTGGCGATGATCCCTGGCCACCCATCCCCAGGCCCCTCCAACTATGCTTTGCATATATTCCGCTTTATGCGTCCATCGGGGCTCAAAAATCATCCATTTTGGTTAGCAGCCCCGTAAAATAAAGATATTTTCTCTTTCCCGTTGGCCAACCCAAAACATTTGTACATTATGTAAATACGCTTTTCATTTTTTTTTATTCTCACGCCTTAAGCCAGGCAGTAATTTTGCCAAGTTATGTTTATCCTATAGCTCAATTAAAACAATATCTGATCAAAACCATTTTTGTTATTATACTTTCACAAGATTTTAGCCATGACTGCACCACCATAACATAATCATCAGGATGATCCAAAACAACAAAAATCTTATCTTTTTTTTTTTTTAATATAATATATATACTACTAGCCGAATGACCCGGGCAACGCCCGTGTTTTACCCGATTGAATGTTTTGATTCAAATACTATTTGTTACAATTATAAATTGGCGCCTTAAATAAATGCATATATTAGTTAATAACTATAGCCTATGTGCTTTATCTGTCTATGTACTGTTGGCTTCCGTAGGCGTCTCTTACTGGGAAAAAGAAAGAGAGGATTCCATTTAGTTATTAACTAATTTATGCATTTATTTAAGGAGCGACCCGCTCCAACACAATAGTTACAAAAACCAAAAAGCGAGTGGGGGGGGGGGGGGGGGGGGGGGCAAAGTCAAAAACAAAGTGTCTCGCGTAGTGGCGGCGCCATCGTAGCCACGTGATCGTAGCCAACCAATAGGAGAGCGTCATTCCAAAGAAAAAGCAAACGGTGACAGAGATGACGCATAACGTCGTAACTGTATACTGAAATTACCTAATTCAATTTAACTGAACCTAACCCGAACTATCATAGCGCAGGGGTGGACAAACTTTTGGGTCGGAAGAGTCAAAAATTACAATTTACAAAATTTCATAGTTTTTAAAGAGCCACAAAATATTTTCTTGCCAACAATAAATAGCACTCGTATAAATAATATTTACGTATGGAACTATATAAAGAGCCGCATGTAGCTCGCAAGCCGCGGTTTCCCGACCTCTGTCCTAGCGTATTGATATACTCGGCGGTAGTTACCAACAATGGCACGCAGAAATGAATATCTGACACCTCATTTTCTAATTACAAGTTTATATAACTCAATATCCGGCGACAATTGTCATAATACACTATAGGTGGAGATAAGTTAAATGTATGGCCTGTTTCTTTTATGCGTTGAACTATTAAAAATCTTGGAATATTAACAATAGCGACCCAAGATCTTTAATAGTTCAACACATAATTCAACATATAAAAGAAACAGGTCATATATTTAACTTATCTCAACCCATAGTGTATTATGACAATATCCATAGTAAATACCAAATACTTTTAATAGAATCTATGATAACCAAACGACAAAAAAGCATAAACAGATGCATTGAAATATCAGAAACATATGAAACAATATGGACACAAATACTATCCCATAGATGTAAGCAGTCTTCATATATATACCACAATAGTTCACGAATTTATTTAATTTAATTTGAAATCTTGAGATATCGTTCAACCCGCACGTATCATCCACCATGCAGTATATTTTCAAAAAGTTGTTTTTACACACAAAGAATGTAATTTTTTTCTCCCCCTTTCAATATCATAAATATTCAGAATATGTAAATAATAATTTGTATATAAAATAATATTTATCATTAATTTATTAACGTGATTGAAGGACTGACAAGTCTGAGAGCTTGAAAATAAAAAGTTGAACAAGAAACTTAGCCCTGGAAGATTTATTTTTTTATAATAAATAAATTCAGTTTTTTTATGAACCCATCCTCGTATTTATAGCTATATACACACAGCTTTATTAAGACCACCAGTCTTATACAGATTCACCAAAGAAAGAAAGGAAGGATAGATGTAGCCACTGTACTCCAGGCAGCGCAGCACCTAACAACAGCCTCCATGTCCGACGCATGTCCAGTGGCCACACGTTCCTTCGTGCATATGTCAAGGTTATCTATAAGTATATATATTAAAAATAATGAAAGCATATCCAGACCAAAAGCAAATGTGCTTTTTAGATGACAGAGCGCCATCTAGTGGAGCAAAAAATAAACTAAACGTTTATTTAACTTTCTCCGTGATATTTGGCCAACCCATTTTCTTGATAAATCAAGAAAAGCCATCTACGAACGCGTTTCGCGCTGTTGGCGCTCGTCAGCGTGGAGCAAACTGTACCACTGAGACCAAAAATATTTTTGGTCCCAGAGGCTTCTTAAAGGGAGAGTGTGTTGGTAAATATTTCATTTTCGATCCCAATATATATTCCTTTTATTATCTAACGATTTAATCATGTATCTCTCTCTATTTTTGAAGCTTCTGAATATTTATCAAAATCTTTGATTTCTTCTGTCTACCGATATAGTTTTATTCGAAATGAATTCATTTATACACAAACATGGCCTAAAAGAAACATAATGTAACACATTTCATTAATAAAAGGTATTTGAAACGTGTTTTTTATAAATGCTCGGTATAAAGTTAAAAGTGCAGAGAGAAAGAGAGAAATTAATGGTGGCAGAAGAATTTATCGATAAGCCTCGCCAACAAATGAAATCCCAACAAGATTGGAGGCGTCGGGGCAAATCTTTAATTTGTCAACTTAGTGGGAACAGACGTTAGACACTGGAGATGAACACTTGGTGTAGAAATCGAATTTAAAAGATATTTAACAAAATCTTTTAGTTTATTAAATGACGAACATAGAGATCTCTTTAAAATAAAGAGAAATTATTTAAATATATTTCAAGAGATCGCTTCATTCATGTTAGTTTATACCTTTCCACCTGAGGGCATACAGATTTACCAACGATTTTAAAATTGAAAATAGTGGAAAAGTGAATTTGTACTGGGATCGGGTGATAAAAGAAGGAAATACATCTCCTGATTGTGCAATTAAATAATAAACTTTTAGTGCCCGATCAGAAGATGCCTTTTTTGTTTTTTGTTTTCTTATTATAAAAATATTGTGTGAACTGATAAAGAAAAAAAATCCCATAAAACATTTCCAAATTAAATTTGTTTATTTCAGACCAGAGCACATGCCTACGGGCTTCTCATCATATTAATTGAAATTAGAATTTTCTCCCTTATATATAATATTTCATTAGAGGAACTACAAATGACGTAGTAAGCTTCGCTCTCTCAATTGATAGCTCTCCTATCACAAACTAGTTTCCAGACCGAAATGATGACGTTAACTTGTAAAATGAAAGGATATAAAAGCACGAATTTTTCTTTTATACATAATACAAATTTATACTGCCCTTACTGCGATGAGAAAATATATATTGGGAGGGCTTGGCTCATCAGTGGTGAACCCTCCCAGCGGTTTCGCCAATTTAATCCTCCAGACCGAATGTAATTCTACGGTCCTATAAGCTTATGTCCATAGTTTTCTTGAAAACCATTTCTGAGATTCCACTCTTCAGTGCTGCGTATATAAGCAGAATCGTCCAATACAGTATTAGTGCTCTGAGAAGCGGTCTGGTGGATTAAATTGGCGAAACCGCTGGGAGGGTTCACCACTGGTGAGTCAAGCCCTTCAAATATATATTTTCTCATCGCAGTAAGGGCAGTAGAAGTTTGTATTATGTATAAAAGAAACATTCGTGCTTTTAAATCCTTTTATTTTATATGCATAGATGTTATTGGTTTGTGTTACGTTAACTTGTACTACACAGGGGGCTCTGTATCGGTAGTGTTAGTACTGATAAATTATGTTCTTCCAAACATTTCCATCATACTGATATACACTGGTAGAGTATTCTTCCAGTTAGCAAAGAAGCACGAGCTTCATATTTAGACGAGAGGCCTCACAAAAGTTAAGAATACTTTTATAAAGTTCTCCATGCTGCCTTGGCTTAGCAGATGACTAAAAAATCAATTTGGTTCAATTACCTTAGTGTTTTGGCATTTGATAATTTTATAGTACTAAATCTCGGTCCTCAAAATCTTTCTATTTCCTATTTTTCAACAGGCATATGATTGGGGTGTTTGGCTAATGGTCTAAACGATGGATTGCACATACCAAGACACGGGCTCTAGAACCATGTATCTTATAGATAAATTTACTCTACCATTGCCCTCAAATTATTCTTAAATAAGCTTAGTGAAAGTTATAAGAAACCAGACGGCTCGCTGGCAAATGTAAACCCCTATTGTTTTTACATGTGTGACCTGTGCTTCAAGTACAAGGTATTGTAAAAACTCTACTCGCCACGAATTTCAGGTATATTCTCTCTAAAATCCTAAATAATTGCAATCAGATATTCAATGAATGAAAGGAAGAAAAAATTGCAACGAGTTTCTTTATTCTGAATGTTGGCAAGCTTTCAGGCGTTAGCCTATCTTCAAGCCGATTTCTCAAAAAAATATATATTCAAATAACACAAAATCTAAACTATATATTTTGTCCACACTTGGTTATCTCGTGTGTCTTCAATAAAAGTCACTGTGTTTCAAATATCTTTCAGAGTTATTGTCTGAATCCTGATATACATGCTAAAAGGTACAACTTCCTTAAGTTTTGTCCATGAGTCTGTTTTAATTTAAAGTTTTCGGCATATTTGCATGTATCGTTGTATACAATATATTTTATTACAATTTGTTTAATTTACTTCCGGTAGGATTAGTTCTACACCTTATATATAGTTTAGATTTTGTGTTATTTGTATATATATTTTTTGCGAAATCGGCCTGAAGATAGGCTAACGCCTGAAAGCTTGCCAACATTCAGAATAAAGAAACTCGTTGCAATTTTTTTCTTCCTTTCATTAATTGAATATTCTCTCTTGTAAATCTCTAGTAAATATTGATCTGCATACGTCTCCGCAATATTTATTAGACTAATCTGGATGATATTATACCAAGATATATATAAACAGACTCATGAACAAAACTTAGGAAGTTGTACTTTTTAGCATGTATATCAGGATTCAGACAATAACTCTGAAAGATATTTGAAACACAGTGACTTTTATTGAAGACACACGAGATAACAAAGTGTGGACAAAATTGCCTCTTTCTCTCTAAAATGAAATGACGGCCAATGATTTCAAAGACTTTCCACTTCCTTAAGTTTTCTCTCTGAGTGTATATATAGTGGTAGATCCGGATGACGTTACTGTCATAGTATCTACCCCATAATATCGAACCCAAATCACGGCCTATTTGACCTATTTAAAGGGGACAAGTAAATTATGATAATATATTAACGACCCTTATTTCTCATAATTTCTAATGAAACTATGAGAATCTAATAAAGCACTCAAAATGATATTTGCGGAAGAGCGATTGCTTGAAGCATATTATATATTTATAATTGTATGTAATTCTACTGTCGTCCTCAAAGCTTATGTCCACAGTTATTCTAAAATACCCATTCCAAGAGTCTACCAACAGTATCACTATAAAAAGAAGTTCCAAAAATGCAATATAACAGCGGTATGGTAGATTAAACTGGCGAAACCGCTGGGAGGGTTTACCACTGATGAGCAAGGCCCTCCCATTAATTTTTCCATTGCAGTAAGGGCAGTAGAAATTGTTTAATTTCAAAAAGAATCTTACGCCTTTAAAATAGTTTAGAATTTTGATAACAGATGGCGCGCTAATGCATCATATTATAAATGAAACTATTGCTTAAATTTTATATAAAAATCAACTCCACTCTTTTATAGTAGAAATTAATTCAAATCATATACATCCTATACATTTTTCATTGTATTTTCAATGTTAAAAAGTATCGTTAAAATTTGTAGAAATTTATAACGATAACAATGATATTTGATATGCAGCTATATGTAGAAAGATTAAAAATCCTGTTGAGAGAGAGAGAGAGAGAGAGAGAGTTATCTTATTTATTTAATTTTAAGAATCTTATAATATTTGACACAAATAAACTTACTGTGTGAGAGGATTGATTATTATAAAATTGTATATAGCAATTGTTTACATTGTACTATTAGTATATGTTAGCACGTTTTCTTTGAACTTCTTCTAGAAAGAACGAGCTGACTCACTTCGATTCAATTCGATTTATTTCAAACAACAAAAAAGAATTACACTAAGATTTAATGGGATTTAGTGGTATTTTTTTAACATAAAAGAAAAAAGAGACTATATTAACACACAAAAAAAGAAGAAAAACAACAAAAAGAATGATGATAAGTAACAATAAAATTCTATGAATATGAATTATAATCTATATATATATAAATGAATGTATGTGTGTGTGTGTGTGTGGTCTGTTTGTCCTTTATGCCTGACCAAACCACTCATTGGAACGCCATGAAACTTTGGGAAGTTATTTAATATAGTACTGGGAAGGTTTCTAGCAAATAAAATTTTTGAAATAACTTTTCGCTTTAAAATAATCAAGATAAATATTCTAATTTATCTGTTATAATTCAACAATCTGCTCTAAATATTATCATGATGATATGATGATTTTGTAATGTAGAAAATTAGGAAAGACAAAATTCAGGATGACACGGCAATTTATTTGAGACAAGAATAATGATACAATTCCAAGGCAAGATACTATTCCTTTAACTTCCAATTACCGAGGGAACCAATTAATATTGATTTTATTCAACTTATTGAGTATTTTTCAAGGGACCGGGAAAAAATGTTCACTTTATCGAGAGATTCGTTAGACAAACCTTTACTCGGGTAAAACCCGGGCGAAGCCGGGTACGTCCGCTAGTTAATTAATAAAATACAATAATAATAATAAAAAAACCTAACAGTATAAGTATAGAAATAACCTATATAAATATAGATTTGCCTATCGCATACATTTCTCTAATAGTCGAACTAAATGGCTGAAATATTTCAACACAGAGTTTTGTGTGGAAGGATTCACTGACATATTCACGACCCGATATTCTGCAGATTTTCCAAAAATAGCGAATTGCAAATATTTGGGCCACAGAAAATGATAACTTTCTACTGGCCATTAAACTTGCTACACCAAGAAGGCTACACGCGCTACAGAGTTAAAATTTACGCAATAAGAAGAAAATGATATGAAAATGATTAGATTTTAAACGCATTTAAGCAAAATAGGTGCCAGTAGCGATATCTACAATATGTGTTGAAAAGAAGAAATATTACAGCAGATTTCTCATATACAAAAAATATTTGAACCGTTTCTTTGTTGTTAAAAGTTAGCGCGATGCTTCGTGTAAGAAGAAGAAATAATTACTAATATGTTTTTGAGAGAGAGTTTGAAAGCTGTGGAATTGTTGTCTACTGGGATTGCGGTTTATCGCACCGCAGTATTGCTGCTCGCGTCGGTTGCCAATCAGGACAATATGTATTCGCTAGGTTCAGGACGGTCATATGGAGTAACGTACTAGATCTCAGCGGTCCACTATCACTAACAGCCGATAAAACCGACTTATAATGCATGGTTTTAATAATCGTATATCCACGTCAAGACTCCTGAGTCAAGAGATGGGGTCATTTGTTAGTCAAAAAATGTTTTCAGCAACATGGACTGTCAGCTCGGCGACCATGGCTTCTTCTACCTTGATGCTACATTACAGGCAGGAGCGCCTTCAATGGTGTGATCAACCACGATCTTGAACGCAGGAATGGAGTAACGTTGTTTTTATCAGACAAATACAGGTTCTGTTTTCAGCACCGTGATGACCGCATCCGTGTTTGGCTCTTTCGTAGCGAAGACACATTGCCAGCGTCATTCGACATCGTCAAACTGGATCATTTCCTGGAGTGATGGTATGGGCTGCTATTCCATCCACGTCGCTGTCACCTCTTTTGCACATTACCGGCTCTTTGAACAGGCCTCGTTGTATTTCTTATGTATCAATACCCGTGGCAGCACCTTTTATTTGAGGCCTTGTAAACGCTACTTTTCAGCAGGATAATCTGAAATAATAAAAATATCAGAAATACCTCTCCAGATTTTAGAAAGTTCATCTCTAAATTTTTAAGAGAGAACAAGCCGTTTGGAGTTTTTGGTAGTCAGACGTCATGTTAAGTTAAAAAAAAGGAGGGGGAATTTGAACGGCGCTTTTATATTAACACTCACACACACACAACTAGAAAAACCATACATATTTTATTAGTTTATAGAAGGTAAATCTTGTAGTTCATTATAACAACCTTCTCATGGTGATTTGCTCTACCTTTACACAAGAGTACACAGAAACAGTTATAGAAAGCTCAAACATATCAAATTATTTGCGTTTAAAAAATCAAGCGTTTAGAAATTTCAGGAGTTAGTCTACCTGTGAAATAAAGAAGAGAAACTAAGGCGTTGTGTGTTTTTCTCTCAAGGAACTACTAGGAATTCATAGATTACGGAAATCTCAAGACCAGCACGTCCTTTAAGTGTGGTGCCCACGCTGGGACGCCATTGATTCAGCGGCCTTCAAAGAGATCGTTAGGAAGATAGGGGGGCGGGTGGGACCAGATAAAAACATAAAATTTGCCAAGTTTTAATTAAATTTTATTTTTTAAAAATTATCAATAACTCTAGATAATAATAATGGCGAAGATTTCCTAAAACTATTAATGGGCAATTTTTCTATTGATTTTTATTTTACACGTTTTTAAAAGAAAACCTAATTGGACGCCATGTTTTGTAAGATTATTTGGAGCCGATATATTAGAGGCTTTGTCTTCTGCAAAAATTTGAACACAATTAGGTGGAGCCTCAAAGGAAATACGCGAAGAAGATAAATTTAAGAGAACTTACTAAAAGACTTATTAACGAATGTATAAGAAGTGTGTCCTTTTTTTTATTTTTGATTACTATAGTTTTGAATTGTGAACTTAAAAAAAAGAAAAGTTTATACTTTTGGATTTCGAATTGTCCTAGAACTTGAAAGAAAGTGTTTCAGGAAGTCCTTAGAAATGGTGATGCTAATGATAACTGGCGTTTTCTAGATTCATCACTAGGACTTGAATGACTATTTGGATTGCATATGAAAAGTCAAGAGCAATAGGGTTATATTGTAACAAAGTATTTATTATATTTTTGGTACAGATTATTATTTTTTTGATATTTATGTTTTGTGTGACACTCTGGAAACTTCCCTCATTACTTATCTTGAATCTTATAAATGTTGAGTTTGTTCTTACCTTAAATAAATTGCCGCGTCATCCTGAACTTTGTCTTTCCTAATTTTCTACGTGGCAATATCTAAATGAATGAATTCTTGTGTGACGCTTTGGTTTTAGACATTTTTATTAGAGTAAAACCTTTGCTTTTTTATACTTGAGATGGTACTCCAATCTCTCTTTGCTGATACCCGAATGCTGCCTGACTTTATTTGCATTGTTACATATTGAGAATGACCCCCCTCACACATTAGCGCCAAAGTCTCACCCTTATGTCTATAATAAACATAATGCCAATTTCTTTGTACATAGTATGATGCATATATACCAGGTCTATTAGTATGAAACGCGAAAATGGGCGCCAGAGGCCGCTGTGCAACTTTATTTGAGCCGACGGTGGCGCTGTTGTAGGCGTTTTGTTCTTTGACTCACGTGGCATCAGCATGCGTGCAGTTTTAGAAAAATTCAAATCGTGAAAATTTTCTGGAGCCTGTGGAAAATGGCGATTTCCGACCCAAAAAGTGCCCATTAGCGGGAAGTTCTGTTGTTCGCCTTCAACTGGAAGAAAAGTGCCACTGAAGCCCACCGAATGCTCGAGGAAGTTTACAGCGACCACGCTCTGAGCAAATCGCAGTGTTACAGGTGGTTTAAAAAATTCCAAAATGGCGATTTTGAACTTGATAATGAACCACATGGAAAACCGCCCCAAAAGTTCGAGGACGCTGAACTGCAAGCTTTGTTGGATGAGGACAATACCCAAATGCAGGAGAAACTCGCAAAACAGCTCCAGGTGTCTCAAGGTGCTGTTTCTCTACGTTTAAACAGCCTCGGAATTACCCAAAAGCTTTCCAGATGGGTCCCCCACGAGTTGAGCGAAAGGCAGCAATAACGGCGTCTGGTAACCTGCGAAAGGCTGCTCGCCAGGCATGAAAAGAAGTAATTTTTGCACCGAATCGTAACTTCTGATGAGAAATGGATCCACTTCAGCAATCCTACGCGCTAAAAGTCGTGGGGCCTGCCCGGCCAATTTCCAAAACAGACGCCTAGGCCCAATCGCTTCGGAAAAAAGGCAATGCTTTGCATATGGTGGGACCAGACCGGCGTAGTATATTTCGAGCTCCTGAAACCTGGCAAAATGGTCAATACTAGTCGCTACGAACAACAAATGCACAGTTTGAGAGAGGCGTTGAATGAAAAAAGACCGGAATGGCGTGAAAAGCACAACAACCTGATACTGCAGCATGACAACGCTCCAGCCCACAACGCTACGGTGCTCAAAAACACCATAAAAGACTTGGGCTGGGAACTCTAACCCCACCCGCCGTACTCACCAGACTTAGCGCCGTCGAACTACCACCTTTTCACATCTTTAGGACACGCTCTAAAAAACAGGAATTTTCGAACTCAGACATACTCCGAAAATGACTTGTTGACTGGTTCGACTCAAAAGGAATAGAAATTTTCAGACAAGGAATTCGAAAATTGCCTGAAAAGTGGTCCGAGTGTATAGCTAATCAGGGCAGTTACTTTGAATAAAAAATCTTTTGTTGTATGGAATTGGTGAACTTTTGAATTCACTGAAAATTTTCGCGTTTCATACTAATAGACCTGGTATATATATTTATCTTTTTTTTAAAATAGTGCAGACTGTGCACTTTGGATGTATTGACAAAATGTCAAAATTATTTTAATTGTCTATATTAGACCAAAGATATATCTGGCTTGTCTGGCGAGTTAACCTGTTATTGGACTGATTTGAGCATTCTGCGGTTGAACTATAATAATTGTGCCTTCTTCTAGCTTTATATCTATCTGGCTTTCAGCATGGTGAATCAAATATTGTATAAAACAATGTGGAACAAACGAAATATGCAACTTAGTCAGTTATACAATTGATTTTTCATGTTCCAGAGAGTTGAAATTTTGACCATTTTTCCGAACCTAACTCTATGCGATATCAAAGTATTTATTTATTTATTTATTTATTTCAACACACAAACGCGATATCCCGGCTAGGGATAATTGCGTCGATTTACATTTTTTAAACAGAAACAGTTATAAAATTTTTACAAAAAAAAAGTAATCGAAATAAAAAGAGAAAAAAAAAATATATATATATATATTAGGAACCTGAACCTTTCAGGTTTGAAAGAAAATCATGAATATATTTACAAAAATAGTTAAACTTATGATAATTCTCTCTGCTATTTACAAATTGATATAGATCTACAACATTATTTATTGTCTGTTGTCTAGCGGTGAAGAAGAGTGGACATTCCAGCAGTAGGTGTCTCGAGTCCTGGAATTCGTTGCCACAATGACAGCTAGAGTCTTCAATCGCGCCAATTTTTGATAAAAATCCCTTAAAATTTCCATGGTTCGTTATAAATTGTGAATTATAATAGTTTGGTAAGTATTATCGGAATAGTTAAATATATTGTCACGTAGAAATTTAGGAAAGACAAATAATTTCAGAATGACACAGCATTGTTGACTGGTTCGATTCAAAAGGAATAGGATTTTTCAGACAAGGAATTCGAAAATTGCATGAAAGATGGTCCGATTGTATAGCTAATCAGGGCAATTACTTTGAAAAAAAAATTTTTGTTGTATGGAATTTGTAAACTTTTGAATTCACTGAAAAATTTCGCGTTTCATACTAATATACCTGGTAATGCAAGCACAAAATTAACATTTATAAGATACAAGAAAAGCAATGAAGGAAGTTTACAGAAGTTTTCAATATATAAATAATATAAATATGTAAAAAATATATTAATCTGTACATAAAATATAATAAATACTTTGCTACAATATTGTGGAAACAGGTATAAGGAACCAACAGATGGTAGAGTGCCATCGAGTGGAGTCAACCAAACTAATTTAGCTTGTTCCAAAAATATATTTGATTAACCCAATTTCTTGTTAAATAAAGAAAAGTAAACCACGTACATGTTTCTTCCTTTTCCTTATAGGTATACAAGATTAGTAGGTATTAATAATTGTTTTATCCTTGAAGGTTGAGAGGTAACCAAGAGTGAGGTGTCGCTTCACTGAGACAAATGGACTCCAGTAAACTCGTTTAATATCATAAATTGACTGACTGCTGGTAGCTAAAAACTGTCGCTATTTATATACAAAATTCTATGAAAACCATTATGCAAAACAGGATATTTGCATATCCATAATTCAATATGCAAATACACTACAATAATAAAGATAGTAAATTGTAATTTGTAGAGGTTGAGGTTATTTCTACTGAGCTACAACACGTGTGTGGAGAGGGCAAATAGATATTCATAGATTTCAATTAATAAGCTTAGAATAATTCCCAGTTTTGACGCGTCAGATAGCAGTTCTTGCATTTTTGTATTTTTATTTGACATATCGGACGTGATATCCCAGCTTGGGATATTTGCGCCTAAATACATTTTAGCAGCTTATATACAATTCATTTTATATACAATTCAACAAACAAGACTAATAACAAAATTAAAACTAAAAGGTTGTTTTTCTCAAACAGAAAATAATATCTAAAATGAATCTACAAAAATTATTTAATTTTACATAGGTGTCTTTGTTATATACAAATTAGCAAATTTCTTCGATGGGATAAAAATGAATACTTCTGTAGCTGTGAAATAATGGACATTATATCAATAAATGTATTGAGTCTTGGTTTTATTTTCAACAGAAGCAGCTAGGATCATCCGTTGCCCCGACTTTCGCCAGAAATTCTCCAAAATTACCATGATTTGTGATGAAATGTGCGTTGTAAATATTTGGACGAAAATCGTTCTCACATAAATATTTGTATTGAATCCATCATATTGTAATATAGATAATTCCCTCCTCTCTGTATGACAAGATATCCGAGAGGCAGGGAGCCCAGAGTGAAGTTGTAGAAAGATGGATACGAGAGGATGGCCCACATGTGTGTGGGGAGGGAAGGCGCCACCGTGGGGGGAAGCAGGACAGTTTTAAACAGATCGGTGATCACAGAAGACGTGGCAAGTTGGCTACGTGAAGTGGGCTCCGAGTGTGTGGCCGTATGGACTGACAGGGAAGACGGTGACGAGGAGGATCCCTCTGGTGGCGGATAATGAAGGCAAGGTTATCTACTGTATATAGTTACTTATCTACTCCTAAAGCTCTTATAATAAATATACCGTACTAAGCTGTATCCACAAAGAATCCACATTGTTCTCTTAGAAACCTTGAACGCAACATCGACGACTGAGAAGCGTCGTAACAATATTGTTAAAGAAGGCGAGAGCTACACACAGAGTACCACCCGAGGGTACTGTAGCCCGGGTTATTAATCGGGGATTCTTACGGCTCCCTGCCCACAATCCTGGAATATTACGTTCTGTATCGACGGCCTCGGGGGTTGTTAGCTCTCACCCCTAGCTGACGTCATCATCGCCCCAATCGACCAGTTGTCAAAGACTGAGAAGAGGTAGATGACACGGGAAACGCCCTTAACATGATGTATTAGCGCACCGTCTGTTATAAGAAATGTTTCACTTTGCTCTGCAGTTTTACAATATGGTTTGTATAGAAGACGACCAAGCTAGTGTTTCCTAGGTGACAGAACAAAGAGATTAGTTTCCCCACAAACTGAACATAAAAGGATTCTAAAGATGGTGTGTGTGGGCCATCATCCTATATGAATATACTTGGTTCTAGTTGTTGTTGTGTCCAATAAAGAGCCTCAGATGTCCCCATACATCTCTATCACAGCAGTCGCAATGTCCTCTATCTTGGGTGTGTATACTGTATTGTTGTTGTTGTCGTGTCCAATGAAGAGCCTCAGATGTCTCCATGCATCTCTATCACAGCAGTCGCAATGTCCTCTATCTTGGGTGTGTAAAGCTACTGATCTGGGTCTATGTCAATTTTCTGCAAGGCTGCGGCTATTGCTTGGCATGAGAATATGTGGGTAGGTGTTAGTTCCACACCAGGAAAATTGTTGCATGTCCTGTAGGTTCTTGTGTTGTAAGAAATTCAAACGATTTTTGACGCCTATGATTGTTTTTGAATTAAAACAATTTTAAATTGCCCTTACTGCAATAATAAAAAATCATCATTGATGGGCCTGGCTTTCCACTTTATTTATCCTTGTATTAAAGACAATAGAAAATTGTTTTAATTAAAAAAGAATCGTACGCGTCACAAAATGGTTTAAATTTCTTAAACCGTCCTGTCTTCCATAAGACCGAGAATAAAAAGACAAGCTTTCTAAGCTTATTTCAATCTCATATGAATCGGAATATTTACATGGTAGAGTAAACTTTTATAAAACAACACTTGAAGTTACACCGCATGAGTTTCTTTTCAATGAAAAATCAAAATTTATTTCAAGGTGAAATATTGACTATTTCTAACCTTTATGGATGAGGTATGAAAGGGTGAATTATGAAGAGTAATGATGAACGGAAAAATAAAAGTGTCCAGAGATGAGAAATTATTTTTATATATTTATAATTATTTTATTTTCCGTTCATCATTACTCTTCATAATTCACCCTTTCATACCTCATCCAAAAAGGTTAGAAATAGTCAATATTTCACCTTGAAATAAATTTTGATTTTTCATTGAAAATAAACTCATGCGGTGTAACTTCAAGTGTTGTTTTACAATCACAAGCTGCAGTGTATTATGTAGAGTAAACCTTTCTTAAATAAATTTCTCCGCGAAGATTTTTGAGGAGTTCGAGTCCTCATTCTGTCACTTTTCTTGATTCAATCTCGAGTATTGCTTTCTACCTCCCTGATCGCTGTCACAAGATCATATAACTGCTTCGAATCAACTGCTTGTAGATGAATGAAGAAGTTTTCCTAAATTCTGTCACTTTTAAACGTTTTTATTAATAACAAAACTCTTCGTTAATAAGTTCCATAATTATATATGTTAAAGAAATATTCATTGAAAAAAAAAAACATAATTCATTTCTTTATATTCTGTTAAACTTTTCTAAGGTAAACTTTCTCTAAAAATAACACTCCCCCTATGCTGTTCCTATTTCTATGGAGCAAAAACAACGTTCCTATATTATCTTCAGAAGTACCAGGGGCACCTGTGTCTTTTAGACTGTTTCGTGTCTGGGAGGTTGAAAAGAATCATAGAAGTGGAATGGCAAAGGTAAAAATAATGTTTAACATCTTTTAACAACTATCATGAGTTCAAAATTAATTCAACATTACACCAAAGATATATTAAAAGAACCTCAATATTTTAATCTAATTATCTCTAAAAATTCCGTTTTCTCTCTCTCTGATGAAGTATTTAGTTGTAAAATATATTGTTTTCTCTTGTGTTGTGTGTTATTAGAGATTTAATATAAACACCTATATATATGTACGTTTTTAAAAATTATTTTTGAACAGTGTTATATTTTGAGAATGTTTGCAATTTATATGTGTTAATTTATTTATTTATTTTTATTTATTTATTGTTACAAAAAGCACGAAGTCCAAAGGACTATTGTGCTGTGCTAGTATTATTTACATATATGTGATTAATTATTTACACGATGGATTAGTAGTGTTTTGTAAATTATTGTACAAATAGTTCTAAACTTAACAAAGTTCTCATGAGATTGAGTATATACACTAAGACAATTTGGTAATGTTTCAAAGTATTTGCATACAATTTGATTAGTCAGTGGGCAAGTTAAAAGAAGATGCTCTGGTGATTCAACATCTAAGCGGCATTCACATGTTGGATCATTGATAACATTCAGTTTGAATAGGAAACTTAAGAAGGGTCCTTTTCCTGCTAAGAATAAAGTAGTGAATTTATCAGAAGAAATATGTGTTCATAAGCATTTCCTACTTTTCTCTTCAACCTCTATTTAGATAGGATGGGTCTTCTTAAAGAGAAGATTCAACTGTATTTATAAATATGTCGAGAAAGCCCTGGAAATAAAAGTAAATATATTTCTTCAAGAGGAATCGCCAAATATCCATGCAAAGAAGATACCAAAGTTAAAAGCGACATATTTCTTTATTGAAGAAGTGCGAGTTTCAGACAATAACGACTTTCAACAGACTGTAATGTGAATACAGGAAACTAGAGGACACACAGAGAAGAAAACCAACTTTACCTGACCAATACAAAACAAGTTGCTTGCAATAAAGACCAATACATTAAGTTTAATAGATTCTACAGGATGTATATTTCAAGGCGAAAGTGTTGACTCTACATATTTCAAGCTACTATTTCTAATTGCTATATGCAAAATTTGACATCGAACGTTTAATTTTCATGATTCCTAATGTTCAATTGTGTTAATTGTATATAATGTAAGATATACAAGCAATTATCCTAATTGTGGATATGGCGTGTCTCTCCCAACTGTTAAATAAAATAAAAATAATAAATAAATAATATAATATAGTAATTCGCATAAGTAATAATCGATAATGTTGTAACATATTTTCTACCTATACAAATTACTACATTTATATTATACTAGCCGAATGACCCGGGCAACGCCCGTGTTTTACCCGATTGAATGTTTTGATTCAAATACTATTTGTTACATTTATAAATTGGCGCCTTAAATAAATGCATATGTTAGTTAATAACTATAGCCTATGTGCTTTATCTGTCTATGTACTGTTGGCTTCCGTAGGCGTCTCTTACTGGGAAAAAGAAAGAGAGGATTCCATTTAGTTATTAACTAATATATGCATTTTTTTAAGGAGCGACCCGCTCCAACACAATAGTTACGAAAAAGCGAGTGGGGGGGGGGGGGGGGGGGGGGGCAAAGGTGGCGTGATCGTAATCGTAGCCAACCAATAGGAGAGCGCCATTCCAAAAAAAAAAAAAGCAAACGGTGACAGAGATGAAAACTGAAGAATTGATTAAGAACGCATGACGCTCGTAACTGTATATAGAATCATTTCTTTCTTATATTCCTTTTTATAATCGAATTACAGCTTGTTGAAGGACGCATTTGAGCTTATCCGAAAGCTTTCATCTCTTCAAAAAAGAAACTCGTCGCCTATAGCTTTAGTCTCTTCTTTGAAAATTTATAGATTACTAGACGGGTGACCCGGGCTTCGCCCCGGGATTGACCCGTGTGCATATCTACCCGAGTGATATATATTTAGATAAGATTTTTTTTATAATTGTTTGTTATTAGCATTATCTATTTGTTTGCATCAGCATAATTTAATCGTTGATAGAGGGCGCTGTTCGTGAGCTAAGTAGAATAATTTGAATATATAGTTTTAATAATTTATTTATATATTTTTTTAAAATAGCCTATCGTCTTCCCCGTATATTTTTACCTATGTATGGAAATTTTGGTTTGAATTAGTGAACTACTGCGAATTTGTATACCGGACATACAAACAAACAAACATACAAGGTGCGTTCATTAATTTCCAGAACTGCTCTGTATCTTTGAAAAAATAGAACAAATGTAAAAACTAATTTAATATTTTTCAAAATATGCCCCTCCTGCCTCAATACACCCGTTCCATATTTTTTTCCAATTGTCGAAGCAGGAGATAAAATAACTTTTTGAGAGGTTCCTCAAGGTTGCCTTCGATTCAGCTTGTATCATATCAACGTTGTCAAATTTCCTTCCTTTCAAGTTCATTTTCAATTTAGGATAGAGGAAAAAGTCATTGGCGGCTAAGTCGGGGGAATAAGGTGGATGAGAGATCTGTATGGTTGAATGCTTGGCCAAGAACTGCAAAACAACATGGGCTGTGTGCGGCCGCGCATTACCGACGTGAAGTATCCAGCCATTGTTTTGCCATCTTTCAGGTCTTTTAAGGCGCAGTGCCTCCCTTAAGCACCTCATTATCCCCAAATAAACAGATAGTCCAGTCTCTGAAGATAAGTCTTTAATAGAAATTCTTCTGTTAGATTTAATTTAATCCTTTATTTTGAGCTTGTTTTCCCCGCAACGAAATGATCTTGGACGCCCAGTATGCTGATCATCGTTTACCTTTTCCCGACCTTTTTGTAAACGTGAAAACCATTCAAAAGTTCTTGAACGGAATGAAGCTGCATCGCCAAAAGCTTCTTTAATCAATTCATACGTCACTGTAGCACTTTATTCAATTTAAAACAATACTTAATGCAGATTCTCTGCTCTTCGAAAATGGTCATTTTAAAATTAGAAATGCGAACCTTACAAGGAAGTTGTTTTGTTCTATTTTTAGATCGGCGCGTGCGCCACGAGACTTGTGCTTTCAGTCAGGTGTGGTCGAATGTCCAATATTCAACTCTGTAAAAAATATTTTCTCTAGCTTTTTTATTTATTTTATTTTTTAACCAGTCCTGGAAATTAATGAACGCACCTTGTACAAACATTGATTTTTGTATATAAAGATATTGTAACAAAGTATTTATTATTTTTATTAACAGAGTGGTCATTTTTATGTTTATATTTTGCTACTCTGTAAATTTCCCTCGTGGCTTATCTTTTGTTTACCATTCATAGTTTGCTCTGGCCTTAAATAAATTGTTGTCTCATCCCGAAGTTGGTCTTCCCTAATTTTCCACGTGGCAATATATATACGATAATTTGGACCAACAACCCCATATTAGTGTAATAAAACAAGATTATATGATGTAAAACGTGTTGTATAATAGAAACACCTCTGTAACTAATTATATACATGTTATACATGAACCATTACATCACAATATGTAATGTACTCTGTACAAACTGGAGATAATAAAACTGTGTAATAGAAGAAGAGTTGAGTTAAATAGCAGAAAGTGAGATATAGAAGTTCAACAACGTGTAAGAACGAAGCTTAAAGATATCAGAAGGTTGTAAAGAGGGTGCAAAGACCTCTTCTTCTTGGGACCTCAGTATTGCATCAGCCGAAGGCCTCGTACTTTCGCCTTTGAGACTATATAAACTACTAAAAAGCCGGAAATGCATCGCCACTTCCGAGTCCGCGAGAGCCTTTGTCAGTTGATTCCCCGATGCCACCATAGACAAGTAAGCACTTTGCTTCATTCATCTCCATCTTTCTGCTTAACTCAAGCATGTCAAACTCAAATCCTAACACGGGCCAAATAAAAAAGTAATAAGATTATGTGGGCCGCAAAAAAAGAAAACAAGTAATTAAATTTTTATAGTAACATTTATGTAGGTTTATTTTAAAAAATACTAATAAGATAAAATAAAGTAAAATTAATATTTTCTCCCTGATCTCTTTTCTGCTACCATCTTTCCTACTTCGGGGGAAATCTTGTTCGCAGTGATTAATTTTAAAACTGACCCAAGGTGAACGTCAGTAATTCTCGATCTGATTGGAGTCTTATTTCCTTTCATAAGTGAAAATAACTGCTCGCACCGATAAGTACTTCCAAACATGGACATAATTTCATATGCTAATTTTCGAGTGTTTTCAAATCTGGTTGGCAAATATTTGTAAAATTCAGAAACGCCAACTTCAATGAATTTTGCCTTTAAATCTGAATCGCACTGGATATCTATTACCTCCATTTGCATATGATTAGGTACTGATTCTATATTTATCGAGAAAATCGAAGAAAACAAAGTAAACTTGCCTTCCAAAGATTTGAAATCAGAAAACCTTGTTTCAAATTCATTTCTAAGGCTTAAAATATTTTCCGCATATTTTTGATACGATGCAGTTTCACCTAAACTTGATTTGTACATGTTGCATGTCGGAAAGTGCATTAAATCTTCGTTTTTCAACTGCTTTTCCCAAAGAACTAGCTTACATTTGAATGCATTAACTTGGTCACACATGTTGGTAATGATCTGATCCTTTCCTTGCAGTTTCAAATTTAAATCCGACAAGTGTTTTGTTATGTCAACCATGAAGGAAAAATCTTGCAACCATACTTGATCAGAAAACAAAGTGATGTCTTGATTCTTGGTTATTAAAAACTGACATATTTCTTCTTTCAAGTCCCAAAATTGTTTGAGAACCTTGGAGCATGATAGCCAACTTACTCGGTATAGTATGATAAACCTGAATATTCGCTTTCTAATTCAGTTAAGAACAGAGAGAACTGTCGCTGATTTAAACCTCGAGATCTTATGAAATTGATGAATTTTTTTATAGGTGTCAACACATTTTCCATTTTTATTACCTTCGTACATAATACTTCCTGATGTATAATGCAATGCGTATGATGAATATTGGAACCAACAGCAATTTCACTTAGATTTTTTCGCAGTAATGCTACGAAACCGTTGGTTTTTCCAGTCATTGAAGGAGCTCCATGTGTTGCTACAGAAGTCAATTTTGATTGAGGTAAATTGTATTTTTGCATAAGATCATAAACGCAATTAAATATATCTTCTCCTGTAGTAGTGCCATGCATCGGTACTAGTTCCAATAATTCCTAAAAAATGTTGAAATCCGTGTCGCAAGCTCGAAAAAAAAAAACAGTTAACTGAGCTACGCCCCCAATGTCCATACTCTCATCACAGGCAATGGAAAATGCTTCGAAACAAGATGATTTTTCTTTTATCTGATCATTAAAATTTCTGGCCATATCAGTAACTCTTTCCACAACGGTATTTCGAGACAAAGATATTGCTTGAAACGTCTTCACACTTCCAGGACAAACAATTTCTGCAGCTTTAATTAAACATTCCTTGATGAAATCACCTTCAGTAAAAGGTTTTGAGTGTTTAGCTATCATCTCCGATAAAACGTAGCTTGCATGCACCGCCGCTTCACTCTCTTGTGATAATTTAGTGAACATAAACTGTTGTTTTTTCATTCCCAACTTGAAATCTTTTAACTTTTCTTGTCTCATTAAACCTTCGTAGGTATCATATTTTGATTTATGTTGTTCATAATGACGTTTAATGTTATATAATTTTGGTACACTAATAGCATTATTACATATCAAGCAGATGATTTTATCTTTTACTTCAGAGCAAAAATACTCTAATTCCCACTTTTCTTGAAAATTCCTATGTTCGTCAGCAATTTTTCGTTTAGTTTTACTGCCACTTGGTTTTGATGAAGACATATTGAATACAAAGGTCTGAAAAAAATTAGGAATCGCTAACACAAAATAATAAAACGTTTTAATTAATATTTAAAAAAAAAATAAAAATTAATATTTTTAACTTACCAGACACAGAATAACTGCACAAATTATTGAACGTAACTTAATTTTTTTTTCTAGTACTCCGAAAGAATATTTTCTTTAAACTTTAAGGCACACAATACTTATGGCGATGTACATACGTTATGTATGTAGGTATAATATTATCAAACTTACGACTTATGTATGGCGACCAGTGGTTCGTTATTAATAAATAAATTATGTATAATTACAATTTTTAAAAATTAGGCTACCAATTTTTATTATTATTTTTTTTAAATTTATAATTTTTTTAAAATTAAAATAAATTGTCTGGTGGGCCGCAAATTTATTCGTTGTGGGCCGCATGAGGCCCGCGGGCCGCGAGTTTGACATGCCTGGCTTAACTCAACTCTTTCTGGTCACGGAACTTTTCCCAGTGCAACTGTGTCCTTCATTCTTTGTGTGGGCCATCCCAAGTCTTCCATTCTGCCTCGACCATGACTGCCAGTACTCTGTGAGAGCTGTGAAATGTCTTCCAAGGTACAGAGAGGTATTGGAAAGATCTACACACCTGAGTTTCCTTCTAAGAAGGAATAAAAGCTAACGGCGATGAGATTCTTTATTAAAAATATATAATCTTGACGAGCTTTCGGACTATGACCTCCTTCAACAGGCTGTCATAAGTACATATGTAGAACGACGTTTGACAATTTTACCGCAAATGTTTCTTTTGAACGAAAAATCGTAATTTATTTTAAGGAGAAATAACGACTATTTCTATCCTTAGGGATGAAGTATGAAAGGATGAATTGTGAAGAGTAATGAATTTTACTTTTATTTTTCCGTTCATCCATTACTCTTCCCCATTCATCCTTTCATACTTCATCCCTAAGGATAGAAATAGTCGTTATTCCCCCTTAAAATAAATTACGATTTTTTGTTCAAAAGAAACATTTGCGGTAAAATAGTCAAATGTCGTTCTACAATCATAAGCCGCATTAGATTGTATTATAAGTACATATACAGGGTGATCCAAAAGTCCCGCACTATTTTAAAAATTAATAACTCCGCGAATATTTGCGCTAGAGCAATGCGGTAAACACCATTGTATTCAGGATGCAATGGGATTTTTTATGGCAAATAATGTAAAATTCGAAATTGATTTTAGTTACAATTTTATTCGCCAGATGGCGCTCTACCAGAATCAGAGATTCAGCGGCCAAATTGTTTGATAAATTGAAAAATATAACTGATCGACACGTATTTTTCCTTTTTGAATACCAGGAAAGAACCCTAATAATATCAAATAACAAATTGATAAAACACCACTTCGCCAAAGGTATGAAGAATTGTTTAACGATTTTAAATACAATCAGAGATATGTAAAATAGGTAAATGCAAATTAAAACATGTAGCAAAATATTTATTTTTATATGAGGTTTTGTGAAATAGATTGAATGTTCGAAAAACACTGCTGATATCAATACACGAATTTTTGAAATGTTAATATAGTACCAAAAATTATGATGGCACTATTAATAGGATTTCTTGCTATAAGAAATGTGTAGTTTCTTGACTGATTGGCGACCCTTGACTATTTAGCTGGATATTTGTCATGATCCAACAAATGAAATATAGAGGGGAGTGACAAAATATGTTTGTCGTAATTTATTCCAAATATCCTATGGGCTTGTCAAATGTTATCATTGTTTATTATACTGTACACAATTTTAAAAATGTGTCCCCTCAAATAAAAATAAATTTTAAAGCGTCCTTTTGCGTTGAAAAACTTGGTAGTAAAATCATTTTGTATTATTTTTTTCACAAAATTTCTAAAGTTATTGGTGTACAGAAAATATTCCTTATGGTACATGTATTTCTTATGTATGTATTTCTATGTTATCTATTATCTATGTATTTCTTCTAATGAGCGAAAAGCGAAAAACTAAACATAAGGGGTAAAATTGTGTGCACCAGTGTTATTCGAGAAGTTATAACACTCTGGCTTGCACGATATAATATGTGAGCAAATGACAAACAAAATATTACTGTTCACAAAAAAAAAAGAGTAAGATGTGAGGACAGCATTTATTATCCCCATATCCCAACACAAAGAGCTGCAAAATATTGATAGATAATATAATACAGGGCGGCTTATACAACACATGAGGTAACTGCCTTCTCTCTTGTATTAGGTCACAATCCTTGCTCAATGTGGCACCCTTCATTCTCAATCACCGCCTGCAGACGATAAATGACAGAATGGACAGCATTAAATAACATATCTGTTAAATTGATAAAGCGTGCCATCTGATAGAAGCCTTCAACATGGCCAATGTGGTAGGCCAGCATCGATAAACACACGATTTAATGTTTCCCCATAAACAAAAATCGCAAGGCGTCAAGTCTGTTGATCTTGGAGGCCACTGGTATATAAAGTGGCGACCTATCACACGATTTTCACCGGACGTATCCTTCAGCAATTGTTTGGCACCTCGGGAGATATGAGGAGGTCCTCCATCTTTCATGAATGTTATTTCGCTTATTGCTTTTACCCTGCAATATGGGAATACCCTTTTCTCATAACGTTCACCAGTTACAAAAACGGTTTTAAAAGTTCTTCCATTGATTTTTCAAAGAAAAATGACCCAATAATAAAAGAAGTGAACCCACACAAAACTGTAACTCTAGGCTGGTAAAGTGGCATTTCTGTGAAAATCCTAGGGTTTTCTGTTGCCCAAATGCGGCTGTTTTGAATGTTAAATTCTCTGTTTAGAGAAAAGTGAGCATCATCTGTCCACAGAACATTCGACAGCCAGTTTTCATTAATATCAATTTGCCGGAAAACCCATGCAGCGAATTCTTGACGCATCTCAAAATCGCCAACTTTCAGCTCGTGAAATCTTTGCATTTTTTATGGGCACACACAATAGAGACATTAAGTGAAGCGTCTTCGGATATCACAATCATACTTCGGCGAATTTAACGCCAAAAGTTCAATTCGGGGATCACCTGTCCAGGATAACAAAAGTCAGTAGGTTGAGGACATGCTAACCGACCTCGACCTTACACCGTTAAATAACGGAGAGAACACCTATCTATCTAAGTCCACAGGCACAGAATCCGCAATAGACATCACAGCGATAAATTACAACATCGCACCCACAACACAATGGAAAATCCTGAGAGGTGCAATCAGTGACCACAGACCAATTTTAACAACCCTAAACTTCAAAATTGAGAATGTCCATTAGGATAAAAGAACATGGAACTTTAGGAAAGCCGACTTGAAAAAAATTCACAGAAAAGCTTGAAGAACTGTGCAACGAAAAATTGAATTACAGAACGCTTGACAAAAGCTTGGAAAAATTCTCTTCGAACATTTAAAAAGCTGCAAAAGAGCATCGATAACTAGAAGTAGACGTAAAGACCTGTGGATACCTTACTGGAAGGACCACAACATCGAGGCAATGATTGCAGAGAGAGAGAGACAATATCAATGAACCTTCTTAAAACAAATAAAACAGAAAGGAACTCATTGAAATTATTCACAAAATATAACAAGAAATTTGGATATTCAAACAAGAAAAATGGCAGAATTCTGCGAAAAGAATGGATCCAAGAAAGGACAGCCAACACTGGAATATAATTAGAGTGTTAGAGAACAATCAAAACCAACACTAATCCTCCAATACTCTAACCGATATGAATAGAACAGCGAGAACGAGAACAAACAGATGGCTGACATAATTGCTGAATATCTTTCAAGCACTTCCATACTCAACTATACGAATGAAGACAGGACTCTAAAAATAATATAAACCAGTTAGTTAAACAAGCAAGAAACTTCCATCAACAAGATATTTTCTCGAGAGACTTCACACTGAATGAGCTAAACTCATCAATAAAAAAATCCAAGAGGTCACCAAGAGATAATCTAATCTTTGGTCAAATGATTAAACACTTTGAAGTCAAAGCTAATAATCAACTCCTACGAATACTGAACATTTCATGGCAAACTGGTAAACTACCAAAGAATTGGAAGATATCAATTATAGTGCCAATACTGAAGCCAAACAAAGATGCCAAGGAATACAAAAACTATCGGCCAATTGCTCTCGCCAGCATACTTTGTAAAATACCAGAACGAATTATCCACTCTAGGCTCATAGTCTGGCTCACAAAAAAATAATAAAATAAACCTCTGTAAAACGAAAATTGAAATTATACCGCGAATGTTTCTTTTATAAAAATCGAAATTTATTTTCAAAGAGAAATAGCGACATTTCTAACTTTGAGGATGAGGTATGGAAAGGTGAAACATGAAGAGTAATGGCGAACGGAAAAATAAAAAGTGTCCAGGGGCGGGAATCGAACCCACACCCTTCTGCTTACCGGGCAGGTGCCTTGTCCACTCGGCTACCCTGGACGTATTTTTCCGTTCGTTTCTAATACTTAAAGTAACATTTAAAATACAATATAACGCGGCTGATGATTGTAAAACGAAAATTTCAATTTCAATTTTCGTTTTACAATCATCAGCCGCGTTATATTGTATTTTAAATGTTATTTTAAGTATTAGAAACGAACGGAAAAATACGTCCAGGGTAGCCGAGTGGACAAGGCACCTGCCCGGTAAGCAGAAGAGTGTGGGTTCGATTCCCGCCCCTGGACACTTTTTATTTTTCCGTTCGCCATTACTCTTCATGTTTCACCTTTCCATACCTCATCCTCAAAGTTAGAAATGTCGCTATTTCTCTTTGAAAATAAATTTCGATTTTTATAAAAGAAACATTCGCGGTATAATTTCAATTTTCGTTTTACAATCATCAGCCGCGTTATATTGTATTTTAAAATAAACCTCTACCAAACGGCCTATAGATCCCAGCACTGTACAACTGATCAACTGTTCTACTTCTGTCAATCAATAATAGATTCTTTCCGGGAAAAACCGCCAAAGAAGACCACGGCTATATTCCTTGATGTGACCTCAGCTTTTGATCGAGTGTGGAGGGAGAAATTACGTGAAAAGCTGCACAACATCGGAGTAAGAGGAAAAACCTTAATCTGGATTGCAGACTTCTTAAGGGGAAGAAGGTTAAAGGTTCGGGTCAATGGAGAATTTTCCAAGGAAGGAAGAACATGGGCTGGTGTACCTCAGGGATCTGTGCTCTGTCCTCTACTCTATCTGCTATATATTAACGACATACATTCTTACCTCACTGAAGACACAAAGGTTGCCTGTTATGCAGATGATAAAGCCATATGGCACACAAGTAGCAGCATAAAAAAATCGTAAAAGATACTGAAGGCATCAATGAGAGGACTGGAGAAGTGGGCAATGGAACTCCAAATGACCATAAACCCAATAAAACCAAACCTATGCGTCTTCTCCACTCCCAGGGAAAAGGGCATAAATATAACCACAAAATAAGCATAAACAAACAAATAATTGATAAAATTAGAAATCCATAATACCTAGGTGTGATACTGCAGTCCTGGATCTTTCCAGTTGGTCTCGAGGACCACGCCATCACCATCTCCTAAGCGGCGAAGTACGCGATCTACGTATTCATCGTAGATCGCAAAATGCGTGGTGTCGCTAGAGACCCACTGGCGATTCTCCACCAAACTCTGCAGCGCTGGCAGAGGCGCCATATTTATTGTACATAGTGTATATAATGCATATTATCTTTTTTTAATAGTGCAGACTGTGTATGTATTGACAAGATGTCAACAAAATTATTTTAATTATTATTTATGAGGAATTTTAATTTTCATAGCACATAATTAGCACCTCAAATAGAGCTATCAGAAAACTAAACATTCTGAGAAGGCTATGCGGAACAAATTGGGGAGCAAAACCCAGAATTCTCCGAACAACATATACCACCTTAATAAGACCGATAATGGAATATGCAACACCGGTATGGGCTCCCTCAAGCTCATCACTAAAAGTAAGACTAGACAGTGTTCAAGCAAAAGCGGCCAAAATAATCACTGGTGTTGTTTCATCCACCAACAATGAGAAAATTCAGAGAGAATGTGTTCTAGACCTACTCGCTCGAAAGCAGAAGACAAAATAAAAACAACTTGGATCGGCACTTCGGAAACGAGGGACCAGAGGACGAGATCTCTCTGACCACTTGAGGTTTGGTGGATCCGCCCTTTTCTGAGAATGAGGTGAAACTGACGGCTTTCAAGTTCGGGAAAAGGAAATCTTCTGGTCCCGAAGGGATCGATAACACGGTCGTGAAAGCCCTGGTAAGGATGCACCCATCGCTTCTTTCCAGGTTATTCGATAAGTGCCTGGACACTGGTACATTTCCTGAGGCATGGAAGGTTGCCCGAGTAGTGCTTCTCGAAAAGTCTGGTAGAAAGGGTAATTCTCCTAATGATTATCGTCCGCTTTCTTTACTAGTGTGTCTAGGTAAGGTCCTGGATAGCCTACTAGCTCAGCGACTGAAGCACTGGCTAGAGAGTAATGAGCTCCTTTCCTCTTTCCAACATGGTTTTAGGGAAGGGAAGTCCACAACCACAGCTCTGAACGAGGTGTTAGAGGGGGTTGAGATGGGCTTAAATAAGGGTGCTTTGGTTCTTTTCGTGGCCCTGGACATTGATGGCGCGTTCAACTCCATGAGCTGTAACAAGTTGATGAGAAATTTGATGGACATGGATTGTCCTGATAATTTGTGCAGCTTGATTCGTGACTTCCTGGGGGATAGACGGATTAGCCTCAGTTTTGGTGGGCGGAAGTTGGAAAGAAACTGTGCTAGGGGTTGCCCCCAGGGCTCTTGCTGCGGACCTATTCTGTGGAATATCCTGGTAAACACCGTTTTCCAGGAGGAGCTCCATGAGGGAGACAGGCTGGTTCTCTATACTGACGACCAGTTCCTCATCATTGAGACTGCTTCGAGAGCGAAGGCTGAGAAGTGTGTTGAAACTTCTCTCCAAATTTTCTCGATTTGGGGCCATGACTATGGCCTTAAGTTCAATGTCACCAAAACTAAAGCCCTCAGCTTTAAGCCTAGGGACATAAGAACTAAAAGGAAACACAAGCCGGCTATCCGGATGGAAGGACGGAGGGTAGCGTTGGTCAATAGGATGACCATCCTGGGGGTGGTCATTGATGACAAGATGGGTTGGCAATACCAGGCGGAGGAGATGGTGGCGAGAGGCAGGGAGGCGTTGTGCAGGCCTGTCCTGGTTGGCCCTCAACAGGGGGGGGGGGAGAGAAGGAGGGTACTATTTTTAGGAACCTCTGCCTCTCCTGTGTCGAGCCAATCCTGCTATAACAGGGATCATAAGGTGGCAACAACTCTAGAGAGAGTGCAGAGGACAGCGGCACTCAGAATCACAGGGGGATATCGCACTACCAGCAGTGGGGCCTTTTTGGTCATCGCTGGGCTTATTCCTCTGGGATTGAAACTAGAGGAGGAGACCATCAGACAGAAGATCCGGGAGAAAAGGGAAGATGCCCTGGGACTTTAAGCGGGGGCCCTGGAATCGAAGAGGGACACAAGGAAGCCTCCGCAGTGGTTGCCAAAGTGGAATTGGAGTCCTAGAGGGCCGACAGGGATTGGAACGGAGGTTTTCACTGATGGTAGTAAGTCTGGAACCAATACTGGAGCTGGGGTAGTGATATACACTAATGGAGAGCTGATCTTCCAAGAAGGTTTAGCACTCAGAGTGGACGAATTGGTCTTTTCAGCCGAGCTGGTTGCGATCAGGGTAGCCCTCAGAGTGTGTGCCGAGAAGAACTTCAGCCCGGACCGCCTCTATTCAGATTGTATGTCGGCCCTCGTCGTTATCAATCTGGAGAAAGGGCAACTCGCGCATCAAATAATCCAGGAGCTGGAGATGATGACGCGGGCTCCGGAGCTCCCTTGGTTTAGGAGACACAGCCTCATCGAAGGTAATGAGTTCGCAGACAGGATCGCTAAGGCAGGATGCTTTAGAGGTAGATCACTGAGGACCCCAGTGACCAAGAAAAAGGTTTATAGGAGGATCAGGGATCACGTCCAGGACTTATGGTTGGACAGATGGAGGAACAGTGTGAAGGGGAGAGAGGTATTCAATGGGGTAACAACACCCAAGTACCTCTGTAAGGTAATGTCCCACAAACTCATTAGGGTAGTTCGGGACATGGGCTCTCTTCCCCAAGTATCCACAGATTTAAAATTAAGAGAAACCCTGATTGCGTCTATGGAGAAAGGGATTTGAATTCACGCCACTACGTCTTGGATTGTCCAAGGGTAGTGGGTGTGCAGGAAGAGAGAAGGAGGGCGAGGGGCGCGATCGAGAGTAAGCTGCTGAGAAATCACAGCAAGCTTCTTGAGAAAGCCCACGACGTGGCAGCTGAGCTTTTCCTCAGCTGTGAGTGAACAGAGTCGACCGGGGGCTGCCTCCCCGCGGTCCCTGCTGGACACAGTAGATGGTTTCCTATTTTGCTGTGATTAAAGGCCACCGGTATAGGGGTGGTGGGGGGAGGTGGTGTTTCCAGGTACAATGTCCAAGCACTAGCTTGGATACCGTTACTTGGCTTATGAGTTGAACAGAATAGCAGCGCCAGGCATGCTTCGCATGCCGGCTTGTGGACTGAAAGGTCTGGGTGGCCATCTGCTTCTAGGGTGTACCAACTGTGCTTAGGTGGGATCCTCCAGTTCTTGTTTATTTTGGCTACTGTTTCTATTTCTTTAAAAGTAAGTTTATTTTTCTGTAGCAAGGGTTCTTTTGTGCCTTTTTTCGCTAGCGCATCAGCAGCTTCATTGCCTTCAATGCTAACATGTAAGGGTATCCATTGAAGGTGAATTTTTGAGGTATTGAGAGTTTTTGGAGATAACCAATTATGTTCCTGCTTACTTTGTCTCTAAGTTCCCCTGTGTGACTCAAGTGTTGTATGGCACTTCTACTATGAGTAAGAATCCATATATCGTGATGTTTAGTATTTCTGATGGATTTTAAGACTTCATAGATGACAATAAGTTCTGATCTGAAGATTGAGCGAAAATCTGGGTTTCTTCTGTCCATTTTCTCATTGCCATTTGTGGGTTTAATGAGAGAGCCACTGCCAGTGTGTCCCAACTCATCTCTGCTACCATCGGTATAGATAGTTATTGCATTTTTAGGAATTTTATTAATTATTTCTAATGATAATTGTTTTAAGTATTCTGGATTTTGGTATTGTTTGTTGGTGGGTTCGTTTAAAGTGGCATTAAAAATAACATTTTGTTAGTGGTTCGCATGTAGATATTTTTTGAGCTAAATAATATTTTTCCACTTTATATTTTAAAAATCCATTTCTTTTGGCCAGGTGGAGAGGGCCTTCTTTTTTGAGTCTTATATTGTGTTCCCAAATAAGTATGTAATTGAAAGTTCTGTGTTTATTTTCATAACTCTTGATTTTGTTTATATATTTTGTTCAATTGTAGCTTATTCTATCCTTTAAGGGCATAATGTCTGCCTCTCAAAGTACAATATTATTAGGGCAGGTATTTCGAAGACCTGTAATAATTCTAGGTGCATTTAGTTGTATCCTTTCCAGTGTTTTTAGATTTGTTTCAGATGCTGTACCATAGATTTGATATCCATATTCCAAGATAGGTCTTATTAGATATGTGTAAGTTAATTTTAGTGTTGTTGCTTCAGCTCTCCACTCTTCCTGAAATATATTTCAAGATTTTTAGTCGGTCTCTTCCTTTTCTAACAACTCCTTCAATATGTTTACTGGAGTTAATTTCTGGATCCAGGGTGTAGCCGAGATATTTAGGATGTTTATTATATTGCAATTGTTGTTCTTTCAGAATAATATTTGGTCTTATTTTGTATAGTTTCTTATCGGTAGTAAAAAGACAGGTTTCAGATTTTTGGGGGTTAAATTCTAATTTATGTTTATTAGCAAATTTTTCTAGGTGGAGAATAGTCTTGTTCAAATCTCTTTCAGCTTTTTTCCAGTTAGTGTTGCTGCTCCATAAAATAATGTCATCAGCGAAAAGTCCAATATTGGTTTTATGTGAAAATTTGTCTTCTATGCCTGCAATAAATAGGGTGAAGAGAGTTGGGCTAAGGACTGATCCTTGTGGTAATCCTTGGTACAATTTGAAGGTTTTAGATAGAGTGCCATTATATTTGACCCTGACGTATATATTTTTAAGGGAATCATTTATCCAAGTGATAGCTTTTCCATCAATTTTGAAATGTTTGTATAATTTTGTAATTAACTTGTTTTTCCATACCCCTTATCAAAAGCTAGTGTAAGGTCTAAAAAGCAGCTATGGTGTGGTTAGTTGTTTTTTTTTCGTTGTTTTGTGCATCTTTTACCTTTTGTGTGAAAAATAAGAGTTGGACTATTCTCCCATGTCCTTTCCTAAATCCATATTGTTCTTCTGGTAAGAGATTTCTTGTGTCGGGGTGGTAGGTGAGTCGTCTGAATATAATTTTTTCCATTAATTTGCAGCAAATATTTGTGAGGGAGATAGGTCGGTAGTTTTTTGGGTCATCAGCAGATTTGTCAAGTTTTTTAGTGGGAATTATTGTTGCATTTTTACAGTCTTGAGGCAATTTTCCAGTTTTCCAGGAGTTATTGAAAATATTAAGAAGTCTTTCTTTGCCGATTTTGCCCAAGTTTGATATCATTCGGCCATGGATTCCATCTGGCCCAGGAGTCTTGTTTAGGTCAGTATTTTCTAATGCATAAGCTAGCTCTTTCATATTGATTTTTTTCATGGAAAATATTATGAGTGCTGGTGACATTTTTACAGTCATGAATAATCTTTCGGGCCTTTTTTCAACCTTGATTTTACTACTTATTTGATATGAATTACCTAAAAGATTGGCAGCAATTTTGTCATTAGTTGCTGGTGTACCATCTGTATTCTCAATCATATTTGTGTTTTCAGTTTGTGGCTGGACTCTGCCAATTTGTTTTGCCAAATTCCAAAGTTTTGTATTTGGGTTTCTTGGGTTCAGGTTTTCACAAGTTTGTTTCCATTTTTCCCTTTTCACATTTACGTATAATCTTTTTATTTTTGCAATCACAATGTTCAGTTCAGTTCTACAATTTGTTTGGTTTTGGGTGCACTTTTTTGTAGTTCATTTCTTTTAGTTATAAGTGTTTGAATATTTTTTGCCTGGTGTGTATAATTTGGTATTGAAACTTTGGCTGCTTTAATAATGGTGTTTCCGAAAGATATCATATTAGATTTTTGAAGTTCCATAATTTTTCTTAATTGAGCTAGTTTTGGTCTTGGTGCTAATTTCTATCAAATTAAGCAAATGATCACTTTCAAAACCTTTTAATATTTGCTATTTGCATTTGTGGAAAATGTCAGGATAGTAAAAACGTATATCAAGGGCTTGTGCAGTATTATAGCTGTAGGAATGATGGGTAGGATTCCCATCATTTAAGCACATGAAGGCATTGTCGTCAAATATGTTTGATAGTATTTTGCCTCTTGGGTTTGGCGTAGAACATCCCCATAGTTGATGTTTGGCATTAAGGTCACCTAAAATAATAGTGTTGTCTGTAAGAAATTGAGCCATTGTTCCATCGTCAATAAATGTATTGTTTGGAGGGTGATACATATTGTATATGTTGATGGCTTTGTTTTGATTGAGGTAGACTTTGATACCTTGGGTTTCGAGGTCGAATGTGTTTGGAATATTAACGGCTATGTCCTCATAGTACAAATTATTGATTAAAAATGCTAGGCCACGCCCTTTAACAGCATATACAGATGGATCTTCAGACCTGAGTAATGGAGGGGCCGGAATTAACATAATACTGAAAGATGGAACAAACATCAAAATCAAAGAAGGAGCAGGACAGATTTCGTCAAACTTCACTTGTGAACTGACAGCTATCTGGAAAGCCCTTGATGTATGCCTTAACCAACCATCCCTGCATCAAGCAGAAGGAATTTTAATATACAGCGACTCCATATCCGCTCTAGAAGCAATTCAGAAGGGCAATACTAAAATCACACAGAAAATACACTCGTTACTTACCCAACTGGAACCATTGGAGAATAACTGCATTCTACATTGGATCCCTGCCCATGCTGGGATCGGGGGTAATGAAATGGCATTTTAATTGGCAAAGGAAGCCAGAAAGTTGAGCCAAAGGAAAGAACAAATGTCATTATTTGACGCTGATTCTTTGTCAGAATACAAGATAATTAAACAAAAAAATAAGAAAAGATCAAAATGCGAAATAAACTCTGAGAGAAAAATGACAAAAACTATAACAAGACTTAGAACAAAAAACTATAAAGGAATGACAATACATCCAGATGGCACAAGAACCTATAGGGCATGCAACAATTGTCCTGGTGTGGAACTTACACCTACCCACATATTCTCATGTCCAGCAATGGCCGCAGCCTTGCAGAAATTTGACATAGACCCAGAGCAGCAGCTTTACACACCCAAGATAGTGGACATTGCTGCTGATGTGATGGAGATGCATGGTACATCTGAGGCTCTTTATTGGACACGACAACAACAACGGCATTCCAGGGTAAAATAAATTATCAGAGATAGATACATATTTTTCAAATGAATTAAAATAAATATAATCGATACTGAGTGAGAGTTGAATTAAAAATATTAGAAATTTATTATCTTCGGAAACAAACCTTATCTAAAATATCAAATTTCTTTTTGCTACATGTTTTAATTTGCATTTACCTATTTTACATATTTCTGATTGTATTTGAAAATCGTTAACCAATTCTTCATACTTTTGGCGAAGTGGTGTTTTATTAATTTGTTATTTGATATTATTAGGGTTCTTTCCTGGTATTCAAAAAGGAAAAATACGTGTCGATCAGTTATATTTTTCAATTTATCAAACAATTTGGCCGCTGAATCTCTGATTCTGGTAGAGCGCCATCTGGCGAATAAAATTGTAACTAAAATCAATTTCGAATTTTACATTATTTGCCATAAAAAATCCCATTGCATCCTGAACACAATGGTGTTTACCGCATTGCTCTAGCGCGAATATTCGCGGAGTTATTAATTTTTAAAGTTGTGCGGGACTTTTGGATCACCCTGTATATGCACATCAATATAAAATTAAATTTTATGATATACATTTTAAAAAGGAGAGAGATAAATGAAATAAAAATGTTAAAAGGAGAAATAAAATCTTTTAAAAAATGCGGAATAGATTTGAATTCAATTTTAAAAAGGAAAAACTTCCTTTTTCTATTCAAACAACATATTTCTCCCAGACGATCTATTGTATAAAGAATGCAGACGATGGCATAATCTCATTCCATCTCTTTCTAAGTCTGAACCTCCGCCATTATTTTATCCAGGAACAGAGAAAACTTAATTTCTATCAAAAGATCCTTAACGAGAAATTCCGACCAATTTACTTTATCCAAAAGATCTTTTGTTCTTCAAAATTAAAATTCAATTCGTTATAATTTTATTTCACCTTCTTTTTTTAAATGTAATTTTCTTATTCAATTGTTTTCACACAAAATTAATTTTGAAAAGAGGGATTAGGGAAGAAGGTTGGAAAAGAGATAAGAAAATTTTTGATTAATATTTTTTAGAAATAGTGGCTTTTACAAAGGTACTGAAATAATTCAACATGTCCTAAATTTATATAGTATATTATATTTTATATAAAAGTCCTTTAAAATATATATTTGAATAAAATTGTTATTTTATATATACAGTAGAACCTCCATGAGAGAAAACTCACGCTAGAGGACACCTCTCTACAAAGGACAGTTTTCATTTGCAAAATTACCACTTTTACTATTTAACAACTCTCTGGTAAGAGGACACCTCTCTGTGAAGGACACTTTGGTTATGTAATTAGGTGTCCTTTACAGGGAGGTTCTATTATATATAGATTTATATATATATATATTTTGAAAATAGAGCAATCCATAAATAATTTTTTAATAAAAAAAGCATATATTGGATCAAAATATCATTTATTTCACCAATATTTCAGTTGACTGAACGCCAACTTTTATCAAGGTGTTATAACATTATATATACATATTATAATTATATTTTATATACATATTATTATTATAAAGGACTGCGGCGGGTGATTATAAACAATACTTAAAGTTACACCGCATAAGTTTCTTTTTTATGAAAAATCAATATTTATTTCAAAGAGAAATATTTACTATTTCTAACTTTTTTGAATGAATTATGAGAGGGTGAAAATATGAAGAGTAATGGCGATCGGAAAAATAAAGGTGTCCAGGGGCGGGAATCGAACCCACAACCTTCTGCTTACCGGGCAGGTGCCATGTCCACTAGGCTACCCTGGACGTATTCCTCCGATCGTAAGTCCTTTATAATGTATTATAAGATACTTTAAATATTATTTAAAGTATCCTTTATAATGTATTATAAGATACTTTAAATATTATTTACGATCGGAGGAATACGTCCAGGGTAGCCTAGTGGACATGGCACCTGCCCGGTAAGCAGAAGGTTGTGGGTCCGATTCCCGCCCCTGGACACTTTTATTTTTCCGATCGCCATTACTCTTCCTATTTTCACCCTCTCATAATTCATTCAAAAAAGTTAGAAATAGTAAATATTTCTCTTTGAAATAGATATTGATTTTTCATAAAAAAGAAACTTATGCGGTGTAACTTTAAGTATTGGTTACATATTATTATATTTAATCCCTGGTGCTAAAAAATACGATGGAAATTATCTCAACAGAAAAGAAAATGAACCTCACGATAAGTTACAGAGAAATAAAGAAATGGAAGCCATGGATAGATTGTTGGAACGATGTAGGGAGCTGGCATGTGATGACGAGGAAGGTGGAACACCGGACATGGAGCACAGGGATACGACGACCATAGAAGAGATCCAGGAGAACGACCTAGAGCAGATGACAGGAGACCTGACAGACAAGAATGGATCAAGGCCAGGGGACCATCTTATCGAGAAGCCACTAGGAAAGGCCATAGAAAGACTGCTGGAGAGCTGCAGGACATCAGGGGACCATAACGGCAAGGGCCACAGCACTGACCAAGAGTCAAGATAGCAAATGTAAATATCTTTGTTTACTTTTACTGTTTTCATTTATTGAAGTTGTAAATAAAAATATGTAAATAGACTGACCATTCGCTACACTTTTTAGAGAAAAACTTGTAACCTTTTTGAAAAATAAAATTCTTATATTTATATACATACTAGCCGAATGACCCGGGCAACGCCCGTGTTTTACCCGATTGAATGTTTTAATTCAAATACTATTTGTTACAATTATAAATTGGCGCCTTAAATAAATGCATATATTAGTTAATAACTATAGCCTATGTGCTTTATCTGTCTATGTACTGTTGGCTTCCGTAGGCGTCTCTTACTGGGAAAAAGAAAGAGAGGATTCCATTTAGTTATTAACTAATATATGCATTTATTTAAGGAGCGACCCGCTCCAACACAATAGTTACAAAAACCAAAAAGCGAGTGGGGGGGGGTAAAGTCAAGTCAAAAACAAAGTGTCTCGCGTAGTGGCGGCGCCATCGTAGCCACGTGATCGTAGCCAACCAATAGGAGAGCGCCATTCCAAAAAAAAAAGCAAACGGTGACAGAGATGACGCATGACGCTCGTAACTGTATATAGAATATTATAACATGTTATAACACCTTGATAAAGGTCGGCATTTAGCCAACTGAAATATTGATGAATTAAATGATATTTTGATCCAATATATGCCTTTTTTAATTAAATAAATAAATATATATAGGTTTGTACAGGATGACTACTGGAAAAATCATTTGAAATAAAGGTTCTTCCCCTGACTTATTCTATATACAGTTACGAGCGTCATGGCCTCTCTCACGGTTTGCCGGCGCCCTCCTATTGGTCGGCTACGATCACGCCACCTTTGCCCCCCCCCCCCCCCCCCATCATTTGGTGCCGCCAATGCGCGAGACACTTCTGTCACCGTTTGCTTTTGGTTCAGTGGTAGAATGTTCGCCTGCCACGCGGGCGCCCCGGGTTCGATTCCCGGCCGATGGTTTGGGGCGGGACGTTTCACAAGAGTGACATCTACGGCGCCAATTTATAATTGTAACGAATAGTATTTGAATAAAAGCATTTAATCGGGTAAACCCCGGGCGTTGCCCGGGTCATTCGGCTAGTAATTTTATAAAATCAATAAAGCATCCAGGGTTAGGTTCCTTGTATCTTGCTCCTGTTGAAGATCATTTTAGCCTGAAAGCTAGAGAAGTAAAATTATACAAGAAACTTAGCTCTGGATGCTTTATTGATTTCATAAATTGAAGAAATCACTTTATCGATACACATATTACAACTGGAAATGAGGTTAGCAATATGGAAAACCTCAAAATGGCGTCGTAATAAAATCCCAAACAAAACAAAGTTTTATCGCTAGGGGCGCCACTGGTATGACTGATAAACATACGTTTTGTATTGATCAATTCGCATTTTCCACAATATAAAAAAAAATTAAATGCATATATTTCCAATTTATCTCTTAATTATTTAGAATGTTTCCCAAATATGAAAAAAAAATATATTAATTTATATGTGTTTTATATTGATTAAAAGCTTTTATTTAACTTGTTTCCCTGTTTTCTGTCCAAAAATCTTGTAATCAATTTTAAATATACTTCTAGAATACGTAGAATTCTGAAATTTGGTACTTTTCTGACCCCGTTGACAATGTAAGTTCACAAATTTTCAGACATCTGGGTTGTCAGGGTGGCCAGAGAGAGAAATGAACAACTTTCTAAATTACCTTTTAAATTTTGTAATTTAATTTTAATATACTTTCAGATAACATAGAAGTATGAAACTTTTACAGCTCACTCAGTCTAATGAACAATGCAAGTGTACACATTTTCAGACTTCTGGGTGGTCGGAGTGGCCAAAAATGAACAAATTTATATATTTATTTTTAAGGTCTTTATGTTGCGCCCCTTACATTGACCAATCTGCCGCGAGCAGACTTCCGTCTATTTAAGGACTAATCCTCAGTGAACTTTTGATTCTAAGTTTTGTAAATTCATGACCAAAAACAAACTAAATTATTAATCAATAAAAATACATTTATATTACGATGCACTAGCGCGCCATCTGTTATGAAAATTAGAAACTATTTTAGACGCGTAAGATTCTTTTTGAAATTAAACAATTTCTACTGCCCTTACTGCAATGGAAAAATTAATAGTATCAGTATCACTATTAAAGGAAGTTCCAAAAATGTAATATAACAGCGGTATGGTAGATTAAACTGGCGAAACCGCTGGGAGGGTTCACCACTGATGAGCCAGGCCCTCCTATTGATTTTTCCATTGCAGTAAGGGCAGTAGAAATTGTTTAATTTCAAAAAGAATCTTACGCATCTAAAATAGTTTCTAATATTCATAAAAATACATTTTAAAAAAAGCTTTTATTTAATTGCACTAAAAAGGAAAAAAAAAATCTTCTGTCATTGAGCAATTAGATGTATCTGAGTGAAAATAAAAGCGGCAGAGGACGATCATATTTAGAGAAGAGGTAAAAATATAGCAAACACTTATAAAAATCGCTAATCAGCTGCTACATATTAAATCACATTAGGTTCAAAATTCATGATGATCGTCCCCCGCCACTTTTATTTTCACTCAGATATATCTAATTGCTCAATGACAGAAGGTAAAATATTTTATTTTTATTTTTAGTGCATTTAAATAAAATATTTCTTTAAAAATGTATTTTTACTTATTAATTATTCATGGTACTGACGTATAGGACGTACATTATTCCAGTCACCCTGTATACATCTTCAGCATCATTCAAGATGGCAAATAGTCCAGTGGTTGGTGCAGCACCTGTAGAGGAAATGGTCCAACGAGTACATCAACGGTCTGCAACGCCGGAATAAGTGGAAACACATTGCATGGTGGTGATGTCTTGTACATGGAACAGATCAAATCGGTTCATGCATCCTGATCACAATACCGGTTAACCGAGGTGCCTTGTCCGTATGGATATCCTCTTATGGATTGATGTCTGCCATATAAAGGGCTGCAAGGATGGCCAGACAACTGTATATATAGTCCGGAGTGAGTTGAGTGTTGTAACAGTTATTGCAGTTCCTGTAGGATCTAGTTATGTCTGGGTTTATTCCTTTAAAATGTCCTGTTCTGATTCTTGATATTGTTGTTGTTAATTCTCTGTTAATGTTGACGTTGCATATGGGCTGGGGTATTTTGGTTTGGGTGGCTGGTGGGCGAAAGGAATCCAGGAAAGGACAGTCTTGTGCGAGTCGTCTCCTTCCAGACTGTAGGTGGAGTGAGATCCCTCGTCAAGTTGGCGCTCCTCCCGGTGGCCCCACTGGATCTTGATGGAGTCCATAAACTCGGGGAGGATATTTACACTTGGAAATATTCTTTTCTATTTGTGTATATATAGATATTAAAAATAAAAAAAGGCATATCCTGACCAAGAGCACATGTGCTTTTCAGAAGGCAGAGCGCCATCTGGTGAAACAGAAATCAACTATTTATTGATTTAACCTGTTCCCTGATATTTGGCCAACCCAATTTCTTGATAAATCAAGAACAGCCATTCACGAACGCGTTTCGCGCTGTTGGCGCTCGTCAGCGTGTAGTAGGTTGGTCCACTGCGACCAAAAAGATTTTTGGTCCCAGTGGCTTCCTGAAAAATATATATTCAAATATATATTATGAGAACGTGTGTTTAAAATTATCTATATTAACTTTTTTTATTATTAATGCAAATATATCAAATGTATATTGTTGCACCAGGTTGCGGCTTGGCAGACTCTTCAGCCTGGATTCTCTCCTGTGCTGGGTCTTGCATCTTACCAGAGCGTGTTTCAACCATCCTACAAATTTATAAAAGGGAATAACGAGATAAGTCTTCTTTAAGTAGCCACCAGAATCCTTTATTTATTTTCTCACATCAAAGAGAGCAGTGAAGTCACACGTGTACCTAAATACAAATGATGACAATCTAAATAATCTGTGTTTTAAATAAATATCATAGAATATTTTATATAAAAATATATAAATATATAATTTAAATTTCAAATATATTAAAAATAATATAAGAAATACGCCATTAATCATGATGTAACACTTCCCCCTCTCCAGAGGTCGTCACGTCCTCGTGAGTTACCTCATCCATTCTCTCAAAATAGGGTTTGAGTCTTGAGACATGGACAATCAATGGGTCTTGGCCAGGATTATCTTTTGGCTCAATTAAGTAATTTACGTTAGACAGCTTCTTTAATATTCTATATGGGCCAAAATATTTTCTCAGTAGTTTCTCACACTTTCCTATTTTCCTAATTGGTGTCCAAACTGCTACTAATTCTCCTGGTTCGTAGCTTCTTTCCATGTGTTTCTTGTCATAGTTCTTTTTCATTCTTTCTTGAGTCTTTATTGTGTTGTTAATAACTAATTTTCTTGTTCTGTTTATTTTGTCTAAGTGATGTTTTATGTATTCATCATAATCATCTTTGTCAATGTCCACCGAGATATTCCTGTCGTCCAAAAGAGACGTGGGTTCTCTTCCAAACATCAGGAAAAAGGGAGAATATCCTGTGGTTTCCTGAATTGTAGTATTGTAAGCGTGAGTGATGAATGGGAGTATTTCGTCCCAATTTTTCTGATCAGTGTTCACATACATACTGAGCATATTGATCAATGTTCTATTTAACCGCTCTGTCAATCCATTAGTCTGGGGATGATAGCTCGTTGTGAAGCAATGTTTAATCTTGCACGTTTTCATCACCTCTTTCATTAAATTACTGGTAAATTGAGAGCCTCTGTCACTAATAAGATATTGTGGGGCTCCGTGCCGAAGAAAAATATCCTCTACTAGAAATTTAGAAACTTCTTTCACTGTTGCTTCCGAGACTGCTCTTGTTTCTGCATACCTAGTGTAGTAGTCCGTCAGCACGATTATCCATTTTTTCCTGTTTTTCGTAGATGGTAGTGGACCAACAAAGTCAATTCCAATTCTTTCGAAAGGAAAGTTGGCTGGGGGGATGGGCTGTAGTAGTCCAGAAGGTAATTGGTTAGAGCCTTTCCTACTTTGGCAAAGGTGACACGTCTTAACGAATTCTGAGACATCCTTTAGCATGGATGGCCAAAAGTATTTACTCTTTATTCGGTACATGGTTCTGGCGACGCCCAGATGGCCATTCGACATATGATTGTGATATTCTTTCATAATTTCTCTCTTTTTATTCTCTGGAACCACAAGCAACCACGCCCTGCCTTCAGGGTTCGGGTTTTTCTTAAAGAGGCATCCATCTTCTTCTTTAAAGTTTTGCGCAATTGATCGCCTGCTTCCATTAAGGTTTTTCTTAACACTTTCGATAAATTTATCCTCTTCGTCTGTTATTTGATTTAAAAATAGCCTTTCAAAATCCTCATCCCAATCAGTTTCTGGTAAGGGCCCCCTAGATAAGCCATCGGCGTCCAGATGCTTCTTTCCCGATTTATGTATTATATCGAAGTCATATTCTTGAATTTTCAATGCCCATCTTGCCAATCGACCTGTTGGATCCTTCAAGTTTTTGAGCCAGCATAAGGCGTGATGGTCTGTTACTATTTTAAAGTGTCTTCCATAAAGGTAGGGTCGTAATTTTGACATTGACCAGACAACGGCCAGACATTCTTTTTCAGTGGTTGAATAATTTTGCTCCGCTTTACTTAGGGTACGACTCAAATATGAGATCACCTTCTCTTCACCACCGATGTCTTGGACAAGTGTTGCACCTATGCCGATGTTGGACGCATCAGTATGAACATAAGTAGGTGCATTTGGATTGAAGTGACCTAAAATTGGTGGACTTAATAGTGCTGTTTTTAGGGTTTGAAACGCTTCCTCTTGTCTTTCTGTCCAGGTAAATGATACACTTTTTTTTATAAGGTTGGTCAAAGGGTCAGCAATTTTTGAAAAGTCTTTGATAAATTTTCTATAATATGAACACATTCCCAAAAAGGATTGTACTTCTTTGACCTTTTTGGGCCGAGGAAAATTTCTGACAGCTTTGATGTTATGTTCCGCGGGTTTTATACCATGTTTGCTCGTTATATAGCCGAGAATCTCCAATTCTTCAAAAGCAAATCGGCATTTTTTGTCGTTTAACCTTAAATTAGATTCACGAAAACATCTTAAAACAGCTTCAAGTCTTTTGAGGTGCGTTGGAAAATCCGGGCTATATATGATAACATCATCCAGATAACACAAACAAATTTGCCATCTCAGATTTCCAAGCATATTCTCCATATTTCTCTCAAAGGTAGCAGGCGCGTTACAAAGTCCAAAAGGCATCACGTTGAATTCATATAATCCATGCGCTGTAGTGAAAGCTGTTTTCTCTTTGTCTCTTTCTTCGACTTCAACTTGCCAATATCCAGATCTGAGGTCTATTGCTGAGAAGTGTGTAGATCCTTGGAGAGTATCCATAACTTCGTCTATTCTAGGGATCGGATAGACATCTTTCACTGTCACATTATTCAGTTTTCTGTAGTCCACACAAAATCTGTATTTACCATCTCGCTTCTTGACCAATATTACTGGAAAAGACCAGGGGCTAGAAGATGGCCTAATTATGCCTTCTGTAAGCATCTCGTCAATTTGCTCTTTTATAATATCTCGTTCTTTAGCACTTACCCGGTAAGGCTTGTGTTTAATTGGCTTCGCGTCTTCTGTGTCTATCCGATGTTTTGCCAAATTGGTTCTCCCTAATCTCGATGAAAAAAGATCTCCATACCTTTCTAAAACTTGTTTTAACTCGTTCTGTTCCTTTGGTGAAATATTTTCGTTTATTTGGAATCTAGGTTCTTCGTTCTTTTCTACCTCTCTTTCTCGACTCACATTTATTTTCGCTGGACTACTTCCAAAAGCCAATGTTTGGTTTTTCATTATTTTTAACGGTCGAGGATACGGATTAGTTATCCAGATGTGTGTTTCCCTATTTATAACATTGATCAAGCTTCTTGCTAGACGAAGTCCATTTGTTTGAAACATTTTGCTGCTCTCCTCGATAATATATTCTCCATCCTCTGTTTCTACGAATGCCTTGATCAATTTCATGGAACATTCCGGTACAATGGAATCCTTGGCACTCTTTATTTTCAACATTTCAAAATTGGTTTCGTCATGATTATTCCTCAAATCATATTTTATAGTTTCTTGCTTACAATCTATTTTTGCGTTCATTTTCTTAAGGAAATCTCTCCCAAGAATTAATGTCCGTAAATGCGTTTTCAATATCACAAAGTTGTGTGATAATGTTTCGTCATCAATTTTTATATTTAAAAATATACTTCCTACCATGTCCAATTTTTTTCCATCGGGTCCTGCACAAATTTTTGCGATTTTACTTATACCATGGCCTGTATCGAGGGCCGTTCTGAGGTCGACCACTGAGAGGTCAGCACCTGTATCAACCAAAGCTTCAAAAGTCCCTATCTTGTCCACATTAATTTTTAATTTGTATTTAGGGTCCAACTTCTTGATTCCGTTTATGGTCGACTTGCTTTGATTGACAGATTCAGGCGCGACGCTTAGTTTAAATCTTCCAACACGGAATATCTATTCCGGGTAGGAATATTTGTCTGTGTGCTATGACATACATCAGCATAAAGCCGAGGTCCTGATTTCTCTGATATTTCATTCATTTGGCATTTTTCTTCGACCTTCTCTTGGGTATCTGCTGGATCCTCTTCTAGGATTCTTATAAACTTGACCCTACAATAACGGGCCACGTGCCCTGGCTTGTTACATTTAAAGCAGATTGGTCTTCCATCTTCCGTCCTATTTTTGCTCACTTCTTGGCTTTTATTGTAAGTGTTTCTCTGAAGGTTTGGTTTCGGCACAAAGTTAGGATTATAAGGACGTCTAGGGGTAGAGGGCTGGGGAAAGTTGTTTCGATACTGTCTGGGGGTAGGAGGGAAGTCGTTCTTGTAATTATTGGAAACAGGGGCTTGGGGCCTGGAAGTGGTCTGGTAGTTTCGTGCGGCAGTCGGCGGCACGTACCTCGAATGTTGTTGGGGTCTAGAATAGCGTGGACCGTTATATAGGTTTCTGGATTTCTCCACACGTTCCCGATACTTCTTTTCAAAAGAATCCATTTTCTTGCACACGACAAGAAGGTCATCGGTCGTTTTAGGAGGGTTCAGGTAGAGCGCGAATGAGTACTCTTTTTTCAGTCCTCCAATAACATGTTCAATTTTTGTTTCTTCTTCCATTGCGGGGTCAACCTTGTTGCACAACACTAGAATGTCTTCCGCGAACCTGATTGCTGGTTCATTCCAGTGTTGCATTCTGTTGAGCTTCATTCTAAGTTCTTCTTTATTCGCGTCCAAAGAAAAATCCTGAATGAGGCGGATTTTAATATTTTCCCAGCTCGTGAAACTAGCTTTGTGTAAATTCAACCAGGTTTTAGCGCTTCCCGTCATGTTCATGGCGGCATAACGAGAGATAATGTAGTCTGCCCAATGGTACAAGAAGCCAATTTCTTCAAGAGATTCAATCCATGGGCGAGGGTCTTCCGTTCCATCATACTTGGGGATGTCGATGTTGGGATTCAGGACAACTGGGTCGGAACTAGCATCTCTACCAATTGTTGCACCAGGTTGCGGCTTGGCAGACTCTTCAGCCTGGATTCTCTCCTGTGCTGGGTCTTGCATCTTACCAGAGCGTGTTTCAACCATCCTACAAATTTATAAAAGGGAATAACGAGATAAGTCTTCTTTAAGTAGCCACCAGAATCCTTTATTTATTTTCTCACATCAAAGAGAGCAGTGAAGTCACACGTGTACCTAAATACAAATGATGACAATCTAAATAATCTGTGTTTTAAATAAATATCATAGAATATTTTATATAAAAATATATAAATATATAATTTAAATTTCAAATATATTAAAAATAATATAAGAAATACGCCATTAATCATGATGTAACAATATATTTAAATATAATTGCAAAATTAGCGCGCCGAAAAGATTCGGCACACCTTTAAAAAATAACGTTTTTGGTGTTAGGCGTAGATTGTTTATCGCGACAATAAAATATCAGATTTGTTAGTTGTCGTTCGTTCTAAAAATTTAAAACATGTGTTGCTAGCTTGATTGAGTGAGTGTACACAATTTTAGACTTCTACGTGTGGTCTCTGTGGAAGTATATTAAAACTTGATCACCAAAATTGAAGAGAATTTTGGAATTATTACATTCCTGATTATATTTTTATGAAACTCCAGCCACACATTACGCCACGGCTGTCCCTATTTTTGTTCATTTGAAAAGAAATTCTCTTCTGTCGTCTATTTATCCACCTAAAAGTTCGTACATTAAAAATGTTAGTAGTATGTAGTATCAAATATACCCGATATCTACGTAGTCAGAAAGAATATATGAATTGATCACAAAATTTGTAACGAAATATACAAAAAATAGTCCTTTACCGACCCCCGACAACCCTGAAATATGGAATTTTGTAAATTTTCATTGTTATCTAGCTGTATTCAGTGAGTACAAATATTCATACTTCTGTGTCGTTTGGAAACATATTAAATTCGGATACGAAATTTGAATTTAAATATAGAAATTAAAATTTGTACATTGTCGACCATCCTAACCACCCAGAAGTATGATATATTGTCAACTTGCATTGTCATCAGGTGTGAACAAGTGAATCAAATTTCAGGCATCTAGGTTCTCTGTGAGTTTATTAAAAATCGATCAAAAAAAAAAATCATTCAATTCACGACCACCCAGAATTCTGAAGTTTTGTCAAATTGCATTGTCATCAGGTGTGAACAAGTGAACCAATTTTCAGGCTTCTGGGTGCTCTGTGAGTATATTAAAAATTTTAAATAAACCAAATATATTTTAGGCTAATATACTTATTATTTAGTCACATATTTAGGGTCTAACACAAATATACAAAATTTCAAATACCGCGTGAGAACGCCCTTGCAGCCTTAGAATAATTTTTAACGCTTTATCAAATGTTTTAATTTTATTCGTTCCTGACGAGGACAAAATATTTTTGTCGAAACGTCGAGACAATAAAAAAGATTTACTGGCCGAAGTGTCTTTAATTTGAAGAAATATATATAAGGTTATATTTGGAGTGTATATGTGGGTTAAAAAATAATTTATAAAAATAGAAATAGATCAGGTGTAGATATTAAAAACAATGACCGCGCTCACATGAACATGGCAGAGCGCCATCTAATGGAACATTACTGATGAATCAAGAAAAGCCAACTACGTACGGGTTTCGGGCTATTGGCCCTCGTCAACCTGCAGACTGTACCTCTACGACTAAAATTTGGTCACAGAGGCTTCCTGAGAAATTAAGAAATGGGTATTTAAGGCCAAGTTTGCGTAAATACGCTGTTCACGTGAAAACATAATTTTAAAAATATATAGAAAAAAGGTCAGATATAGATATTAAAAACAAAAAAGGATATGCCTATTTGTTTTTGAATATAAACACCTTTTCCATTTTTTTCCTTCTAAGACACGAAGAATGTGTTGAGCATAATACACAACCTATTTGGAATCTAAGAAAAAATGCTAGAATTTATGACAAGATAAGGTTTGAATCCAAGTGACTTCCAATTATTAAAAATGAGTCACAATCAATGTGCACGCCTGTTCACCCCACTACCTCAAGTCTGGAAATACAGTAGAACCTCCCTGTAAAGGACACCTAATTGCAGAGCCAAAGTGTCCTTTAGGAAGAGGTGTCCTCTTACCGGAGAGTTGCTTAATTGTAAAAATGGTAATTTTATAAATGAAAACTGTCCTTTGTGGAGAGGTGTCCGCTGAAGGGTGGTTCTACTGTAATAGGAATTTAGATTTTAAATAAAAAGAGGTAAAGTATGGACCAGTATTCGGGCTACAAATCACCAAACATCTATATAGATTAAACAGATAACATTTTCTCAACAGACCTTCCGACCATTTCAGCAGGAGATCTAAACTGCAAACACCCTGCCTGGAGTTCCACCACTACCAACCCAAGATGGAGAAGGATCCAAAATACAATCGATGTGATGGACCTAGATGTAAGCTACCCCGATGAACCCACTTACGATTCACCTCCAGATATCATTGAGTATCATCTCAACATTGAACTGAGAGCGGTTCAAATTGATCCTGTCCTTGTCTGGAGGAGCCTACCTTTCTGCAAACAGTCTTTTATATATTTTATCACCAAATTGTAAATAATCACATTTATCTTTGTTTAATTTATCTTTGATTTCCATAACAATCAACTAAGAGTGTCAAAATATAATGAATTGTCAAATAAAAATTGTCCAGATATAATTGATATTACTGTACATAAAAACATCTATCAAAGCACATACTCAAAAGTCTTGTACGAACTAACCTCTGATCATCTCCCAATACTACTTGTGCTACAATATTTCCAAAATCTCCTACGCCCTTTTAAAATCAAAATAACATATTGAGCCCTTTTTAAGTACAAAATGGAAAGCGTTTAACCTCCCGAACTTATTCTAGACACATCTTCAAAATAAGATGAAGCCACAACATACATTGAAGTACAAATGGTGCAAAACCTGAGATATTCGATAAAATATAAAGACCCAGAATTAGAATGAAGATACTCACCTCACATTAAAGATAAAATATACAATTAACCAATAGACTAAGAAAAAAAATCTGTGATCCCCGAGATAAATTAGATTATATGACCGCCCGGAGAGAATCGCAGAAACTAACAAGAGAGCACGAAAAAACTCGCTTGGACTTCTTTATCGATAACTTGAACGTCACGGATCAAACCATATGGAAAGCCATCAAACGCTTATCCAAATATGAAAACAAGAAATCATCCTAAAGACAATGGGCAAACACTAACCACAGAAGAGGCTGCTGAATTATTTGCCAATAACTATTAAAAACAGTTCACGACTAATACCTATACATCCTATTCCAAACCTACCATATGTGCAAAATAATAAAGAAACAGGACTAGAATCACAATAATTGTTGTAATAAAAGCGATTATTGACCCCTTATCAAATAAAAAGCTCCTTGAATTGATGAAATACCTGATGAATCTCTTTAACTACTGCCAAATGATATACTAGAATCAATAACTGCAATTTTTAATGCCTCACTGAAACTTACCCACTTCCCTGACAGATGGAAAACGTCAATTATCTGTCCTACATATTTGAAAAAAACTATACATGAACCAGCAAGCTATAGGTCCATCTCACTGCTACCTGCCATCTCAAAATTATTTGTATGAGAGAGAGAGAGAATTGTAATAAGAAAATTTATAAAATTTCTTAAGGAAAAGAGTCGACTCAACTTAAACAATTTAACTACCAAGCAAGACACTCAACTTGTTCACGCTTGTTCGGCGGTACATATACTAAAATTGGAACGATACAGAGAAGATTAGCATGGCCCCTGCGCAAGGATGACACGCAAAATCGTGAAGCGTTCCACTCAACATTGCACCAGCTAGTTGTTGTCACAGTAAAAATAAGAAAAACCATTGAATTAGGCCAAATAACAGAAGCCATGTTTTTTTAAATCGCCAAAGCTTTCGAAAAAATCTGGCACGAGGTCCTTCCTTACAAAATGTACACTAAGAGGACCTTTTCCTGGAGATATCATAAAAATAACACAAAACTTTTTAATGATTAGAAAATCAAGGTAAAGGTCAAACACGAATTATCAACAGCAAGGAAAATCCTTGCTGGGGTCCCTCAAGGTTCAATCACTGGGGATCATCCTTATTTGACATATACCCCTCAACGATTTCCCCTGTATTGAAGAAACATCACTGCACCTATTTACCAACGATACCACCATTTTCTCCTGGCATATACATTCGACAGACTTCATATGTAACTTCAAGAGGCCTGCTTCTTTGCTACGATTCGGTGCAAAAAATGACGAGTCACAATGAATACTCAAAAAAGTGAAGCTATCATCATATCCAGAAAATAAACACACACACACAAAAAAAAAAACATTGGATGAATTCTTCATTTTCGAAGATAATATTCGGTACCTGGGGATAATCCTAGACGAGAATCTAACCTTTAAAAAACACATCGAAAAAATAACAATCTGGCAAAGGCAGCACACCGACCATCCCTATTACTAGGACCGAAAAGCAAATTATCCCGGCATTGAAAAGAACCATCTCTACATGTCAATGATAAATAATAAGACCAATACTGATCTATGGCCGCCCAATTTTTATGACAGCATGCAAGGGCATCCTTAACAAATTAAAAGTTTTTGAAAATCAAATGATCAGGAAAATCACGTCCTCACCCTGGTTCATTCGAAACATGATCCTCGGGAGCGATCTCATTTTTTTATTGAATATATAATTAAACAATAATTTAAATTATATGAAAAATTTTAAAATTTTAAAAACCCCACTTTCATGGAAACCACAAACTGCAAATGCGAAACAAGGAAACACTAAATTTAAAACCTAAACAAATACTCCATCAACTAATTCAGATTGACGAAAAGTGGAAAATAAATAAAAAGAGAGAAACCCACCTTGAATATTAAATAAGCCGGGAAAAACTTCACCAAGAACAAGATCCCCAAGGACCTGAGGACCCGAAGACACCAATATAAATTATAATTGTAAATGAACCCTTGAATATAACCATCCCCCACACAATTTGGTAAATAAGATGATCTAGGTTTCTCTTTTTGAGCGTCACCTAATAAAGTTATTTGGAACATGAAACTAGATTAAAATAACGGCGTCTTTATGAGCTCTTCTGCCCATTCTTCCTTTTCAGAAAGTAATCCAGGGTTAAGTTTCTTGCACCATTTTTATTTCTCTAGCTTTTGGACTAACATGCCATTCAACAGGAGCACCTATACGTATAATTTCCAGGTAATATATAGTTAGCTATACATTCTATACATTAACTGGAAGTTATAATTCTAGGTGCTTCTGTTGAATGGCATGTGCTATCCCGAAATCTATAGAAATAAAAATGGTACAAGAAACTTAACACAGGATTGCTTGTTGATAATTATAAATATAAGTCGGGGATGAATGTTTATAATATAATAGAATGGACAGGCTTTGTTAACTATCAAAACTCTCTTATATATTGTGCTGTCCATATAAAAGTGAATGCCCCTTGTTGCCTAACTACCGAGGGTATCCATTAAAGGAAGGTTCAGGAGCGCCGCATGCTGAGCGCCCCGAGCTCGCTCACCCGCGTCCAGATCGATCCAACTGTCCTACGTGAATAATTCGACCTAAGGCTTCTTCCTCATCAGAGATTCCATCAAGCTTTCCTTGTTCCAGATTCAAACTTTTTTTTTTTTTATTTGTATTGTGTGTGGGAGGGGAGTGACGTCATTTTAATGATATGCTGCGCGACTTAATTATTCCATCACAAAGCCACCACCTGTAAAATAAATGGATCTGGACATATTGGACTCCGCCTATCTACTTACTTAGGATTGGTTTACTATCACGTGGGCGGACTTACGGCCAATCAGGAGCGCCGGCGCGGTATATAAGAAGGACCAGCGGCCGGGCTGGCAGACCAAGCGAAGATGTCTCCTACCCTGCTGCTCGCCTGCCTCACGCTGCTGATCGCCCACGCCGCCCTGGCCCAGCCCGGCCCCGACGACATGGTCAACATCGAGGAGGCCCTCCGCTACCTCGATGCCCTGGAAAAGTACTACATCCAGAAGGCCCGACCTAGGTAAGTCCCTGCATGCCGATATATCGCTCTCACTGTGTTGAGGTTTTTCTTGTGATCTCAAAAATATATATTGGATCGGGAGAATGGGGCTTTGTTGTTGTTGTTGTCGTATCCAATGGAGAGCATCAGCTGTCCCCATGCATCTCTATCACAGCAGTCGCAATGTCCACTACAAAGATGAATCGGGAGAATGGGGCTTTGTATAGCCTCGGGGTGATACACCTTTCCTTTATCATATGTTTGCCGACAATCTAATATGAAATCCATGGTTTCCTTAAATACAGCAAAATTATTCATATCACCTGAAAATGATGGACTTGGGTTTGGACTTGATATTTCTTTGGTTAATAATTTCGATGTCTCGCAACACCCTCCAATGGCTTCAAAGGTTTTTTTTTATGTAACGCGAATTTTAATATTTTGACTGTACTGAATGGTCTCGGTAAGTCAATATCTTCTTCTGAGCTGTATACCGATAAAACAGGACTTTCGTTGTATAGAGGTTTTCCAATAATTCACTGTGGAAAGCAAAATCAGATTTGTTCTCGACACGGTTCAGATCTTGGCTTCTCTTTTTCTTCAGCACCTTTTCCTTCGTACCCATCCCACGTGCCGGAAAGTTAGTAATAGACTTGCGCTTTTGGCAATTGCCATCACTCGTTATCTTCGTGCCGTTAACTTGAAATGACTTCTTGTTGTTTTTAATAAAGTATAGCGAGAGAGATATGTTGTGAATGTGGATAACAAAATTCGATTTTGCTTCGGAATGATCCAGTCCTGTTCTTTTTCGTTTCCACAGCACTTTCCTCTTACTATGTCACGGCATGGGCATTGTCAGAACTCCGCGACTTCCTTGGAGTTGAATCATCACCTCAAAGTTTCACTTCAACTGCCCATGGCCAATACAAAATTCATCGGAAAACTTCAGCAATAGGGTCCACACTTGAAAACAATGGGAAAATGTTCCATGGAGATTGAGTCATATTTTCAAATCAAATATTTTGTACATTAGAAACTGAATGTATCAATGGGCAATTATTCTATAGATTACGTTGATTTTATTGTTTTCTGCCACTTAAAATAATCGGGCCATTTAATTTTACAGAATAATATTTGTATATTTATTTTTTCGAGACTCCCCCCGCCCCCTTCCTTCTTTGAAATATTATTATTTATTTGAGTAACCATAATATCAAGATCAGAATAATTATCAATGAATTAAAATTGCTTAATCGGAATTTTGTCAATCTGTTATTTGTTTCAATCTTTTTACGCAACAATATTTTACAAACCTTGATAATGCATCACTATTCATATCGGGAACAAATACAGACGTGATTGTCACCTATTATCAAACAAATGGTCAGCTAAACACCCAGCTTTGCTAGAAACGTCGCCTTGAAAGAAAACAGCCCTCACATCATGTAGCATCACTGTATCGTTCTTTATGTCGTTGTTGTCGTGTCCAATGAAGAGCTTCAGTAGTCTCCATGAATTTCAATCACAGCAGTCGCAATGTTCACGATTGACGATTTTTAAATACAATCAGTGATATGTAAAATAGGGAAATGCAAATTAAAACACGTAGAAAAAAAAAATGATATTTTAGATACGGTTTGTTTTCGAAGATAATAATTTTTTAATTTTTTAAATTCAACTCTCTCTCGGTATCGATTATATTTATTTTAATTAATTTGAAAAATATGTATCTATCTCTGATAATTAATTTTACTCTGGAATGCCGTTGTTATTGTCGTGTCCAATAAAGAGCCTCAGATGTCTCAATGCATCTCCATCACAGCAGCAGCACTATCTTGGGTGTGTAAAGTTGCTGTTCTGGGTCCATGTTATTTTTCTGCAAGGCTGTGGTCATTGCTGGGCATGAGAATATGTGGGTAGGTGTTAGTTCCACACCAGGACAGTTGTTGCATGTCCTATAGGTTCTAGTGCCATCTGGATGTATTGTCATTCTATTGTTATGCTTCATTCTGAGTCTCATGAGTGTTTTTTTGTTATTATTAGAAATTGTTTTATTTTAAAAGAATCATACGCGTCTATAATAGTTTCGAATTTTGATAATTCATAAATGTTCATTCCCCTGAGGAGATGACAGGCAATCACTGATACGTCGGGAGTTAAATAAAAAAATGGTTGATGTGTATCTTTTGTAAACAAACTTCCAACCAAATAATGCATATTCAAAACTAAAGAAAAGTTTGGGTTTGAAAAAATAAAGAGCGTATTTTAGGTTTAAATTTTACACAAATAAATTTACTGGCAATGTGTTTCTTTTATATATCATCAAATATTATATCTACAAACCTTACTGCAATGATATGAGTTATTTGAATGAGAGGGCTTGGCTCATCAGTAGTGAACCCTCTCAGCGGTTTCGCCAAATTAATCTCTAGACCGCTCTACTATTGTATTTGACATTCAAATAACTCATATCATTGCAGTAAGGTTTGTAGATATAATATTTGATGATATTTAAAAGAAATGCATTGCCAGTAAATTTATTTGTGTAAAATTTTAACGATAGATGGCAATTAAATTTAATTTACTAATATATATTGGTTATGAAAACATATTTTGCGGAAGAGCTTTGCTCGATGCAATACCTTGAAATTATATGTATGTACCTCTACAGACCTATAAGCTTATGTCCATAGTTCACTAAACACCCCTAAGCTGCCTTCCATAGAAAATGCAGGGTATATAACAAAACAGTCCAATACAATAGTAGAGCGGTCTAGAGATTAATTTGGCGAAACCGCTGAGAGGGTTCACTACTGATGAGCCAAGCCCTCTCATTCAAATAACTCATATCATTGCAGTAAGGTTTGTAGAGATAATATTTGATGATATTTAAAAGAAACGCATTGCCAGTAAATTTATTTGTGTAAAATTTTAACGATAGATGGCAATTAAATTTAATTTACTAGTATTTTAGGTTTATTTTAAAAATTTTAAATACTTTTTGATAAAACGAAAATACCATATAGACAATGACAATTAAAATAATTTTATTGACATCTTGTCAATACATTCAAAGTGAACAGTCTGCACCATTTAAAAAATATAATATGCATTATAAACACTATGTACAATGAATATGGCGCCTCTGCCACCGCTGCAGAGTTTGGTGGAGAATCACCAGTGGGTCTCCAGCGACACCACGCATTTCGCGATCAACGAAGAATACGTAGATCGCGTACTTTGCCGCTGAGGAGATGGTGATGGCGTGGTCCTCGAGACCAACTGGAAAGATCCAGGACTGCAGGTCCGGCGACCGCCCGATGATATACACCATATAATACCATATAGAGCTTTAATACGATTTTAAGCTTTTAAAACACGTAAATATATACATGTATATTTTGAAAATAGAGCGAACCATAAATAAATCTTTAATTAAAAAGGCATATATTGGATCAAAATATCATTTATTTTACCAAAATTTCAGTTGGCTGAACGCCAACCTTTATCAAGGTGTTATAACATATATAATTGGTATATTTTAGTGAAATAAATGATATTTTGATCCAATATACGAGGTGTGTTCAAAAAGTATCGCGACTTTTGTGATTTTTTCAAAAATTATTTATTTATTCATGAATACCTATTTTGTCCCCTTCAAAGTAATCCCCATGAGATATTATACACTTGCGCCAACGGTTTTTCCAATCTTCGAAGCACTTCAAAAAATCATAAAAAAAAAAAAAAAAAATTTCAGCTCCTCCTTCGATGCCGTCTTTATCTCGTCAAGCGTAGCGTAACGTCGTCCTTTCATGGGCCTCTTCAGTTTAGGGAACAAGAAAAAGTCACAGGGGGCCAGATCTGAGGAATACGGTGGCTGCGCGGCATCATTAGTGTGTTGTTTTTGGCCAAAAGGTCGCGCACAAGCAACGATGTGTGAGCAGGGGCGTTATCGTGGTGCAAAAGCCAATTTTTGTTCTTCCACAAATCCGGGCGTTTCTGGCGGATTGCTTCGCGCAAATTGCGCATAACTTGCAGGTAATATTCCTTATTGACCGTTCTATACTGTGGCAAGAACTCATGATGCACCACGCCCCTGCACTGTCAGCAAAACTTTCACATTCGACCGAACTTGGCGCGCTTTTTTCGGTCTTGGTTCGTGCGGCAGCTTCCATTGAGATGATTGAGCTTTAGTTTCCACGTCATAACCATGAACCCACGCTTCGTCACTAGTTATGACCCTCTGGAGCAAGTTTGGGTCGTCGCGGACTGAGTCCAACATCTCATTAGCAATGTTCATGCGATGCTGTTTTTGGTCGCAATTGAGCAATTTTGGTACGAATTTCGCGGCGACCCGTCTAATGCCCAAATCATTGAGAAAAATCGAATGACACGAGCCAATCGATATGTTTAGGTCCTCAGCAACTTCTCTAACGGTGATTCGACGATTGGCCAATATCATTTTCTCCACTTCATTAATTTTTTCGTCTGTTGTTGAAGTGCTCGGGCGTCCGGCACGCTCTTCGTCGTTCACATCTTCTCGGCCTTCTGAGAACATTTTGTACCCCCGATAAACGTTGCTTCGGTCCAAGGTAGCTTCTCCGTATGCCACAGTCAACATTCGGAATGCATCCGCGCACTTAATTTCGTTTTTCACACAAAATATAATACAGGTTCTTTGATCCATTTTTTTAATAGGTAAAAATCGAAGACGATCCAAAACACCTGCAAGCAAAGCAGCTGTCAACAATTAAGTGAACATTCAAAATGGCCGAGCTTGTCGGCATAAGTGAGAGACATGAGTACCAACATAAAGCCACAAAAAGATCGAAATTCGAATATACGTAACCCGCGAAAATTCAAAAGTCGCGATACTTTTTGAACACACCTCGTATGTCTTTTTAATTAAAGATATTTGTATATATATTGTATGTAAATAAAATAGTTCCTTTAAAGATCTATCCCATTACATATTATAAAATAAAAAAAGTTCAATGAATAATTCTTTTTTATTAAGTGTAGGACGTTTTCTTGATATTTGTCGGTGTATTTTGGATTTGCCATGTATATACCAATGCTATGCAAAAAAAAACCACTATTCTTTTCCAGAAAAGATCGAATCGCTACTTTTCCAATGGCTTCCATCACTAACTTTCCCTTATCATCATCAATAGATTTCGTGCCACATAAAATTTTAAACTCTGAAATTATACCATATTTAATTAATCCAGAATTGGCCAAATATCCAATCTTGATTAATCAAGAAAGCCTAACCACGTACACGTTTCAGGCTGATGACCATCGTTAGCGTGGTGCAAGCTGTGCAAAAATGGGAATTTGAAAAATTCTGGAATTAATAAAATTCAACGATTAGTTGATATTTATTCCGATAGATGGCGCAAGCCAATAGCAACTTTTAGTTGTACGACCAGGAAATACCCAGTACAATTTCACTTTTGTACCAATATCTTTTCTAAATATATTTGTTCCTTCAATTGATTTAAATCTCCTGGACATCTTCTTCTTTCTTATCTCCACACTGGGTGAAGTAGAATGTGTCTGCCTTTGTCATCAAGACTGGGAGCACTACTCAGTTGCAGGCCGACTTAGCTCCAAAAGAAATGGCCATCTCTGACATGAGGAACAGACGCCATGTGCAGCCGCTCCTAACATGGAGTACAAATGCTGCTCATCCTGTATCCCTGGATTAGGAGCCCTTACAGGGTACTATCAGCCGGGCCAGCTGAGCCCAGGTTTTTTAGTGAGCTTGTTACTGCTCCCCCTCCTCCTTTTTCATCCGGGCTTGGGACCGGCAAAGGCGGAGTTAATCTCCTGGACATAAATAAATAAAAAGGTTTCTGGAATTGAGTTTCTTTTTATTTTATTAAAGCAGTTTCAAGCTTTCGGGTATCTCTGCCCTTCCACAGGAGAACATAAATAAACGAATAAAACGCCGCCTGATGCCAACATGTTCTCCTGTAGAAGGACAGAGATGCCCGAAAGAAACTCAATTCCAGAAACATTTTCAATTATTTAATATTTGTTGCTCGACATGGTTAAAATCAGATTTACTACGTCTTTGGGCCTATATTTCCATAGAGATGCAAACTTCAGAGAATGTGATATAGTCAAAGCCGAATTGTCGCTGTGAGTCAAAACCTTATAGCAACTAGCTATCCTTTAATTGTGCTCTTTTTCATCATGCATTAACACTTCATTTGTTATGAGAAATTTAAAATATTTTTTGACGCGTGTGTTTCTTTTTCAAATAAAACAAATACTACTGCCCTTTCTACTATGATAAGATAATGGGAGGGCTGGCTCATCAGTGGTGAACCCTCCCAGCTGTTTCGCCATTTTCATCTACCATTTGTGGATGGTAGATTAAGCTAGTGAAACACCATTGGGAAAGTGTCAAGATTTCTGACCAAATTTCGATCAACATGGGGGAAGTAAGGAAAATTCATTCGAATTTAACAATGTTATCATGACAATTTAGAAAGTGATCTATTATTCCGAATCTAAAGATGAAATACATTCATCTCAGGAAATCACAAATTCAAATATATTTCAAATAAGAATAGAACTTTGGTTATATAATGCAACTTGAAATGTGAAATTCATCTCCAGAAACCTTTTGTATTATTTAGCGTATATCCAGGAAATTTGAATCAATTAATTCAATTTTGGATTTGAGGCCATTTGCGAACAACACGGATATATTGAGGATTGGATTCAGAAGTCTAGCCAACACCCAGGTTAGAAGTTTCATCGGTATCTCCAAACCCCTTCTTGCGAACATTACTGGATTATCATCAGAAATATCTTAATCTGGATCCTTAAATTCTCTTGTCGTTCAAACGGGACAGGTAATGTAGGCAGGGAAATCATAAGACTGGGTATCAAACCTTACCTGACTTACTTCAAACTATAGCTCGAACGGTCACTCAGATATATAATGGGAAATTCATCACCTGATAAAGTAAAAAAAATCATCAATACCTTTTCTTAAAAAGAGAATTAATATTGCAAGGGCCATTTACAATAGCATCAATCCTAATCATTATTCAGAAGCTTGGTGCAAATGCCATTTATATTAATTTTTCTTCAAATATAGCAATCCACTAAGTACATATTCAATACTAGAGTTTTTCTTTTGGATCTGTCTCAACTTATTTCTATATTTCGGTAGCCTCGATACAACGATTCGTTAATTTCAATATAGGTGAACGAGTGAAGTAAAAGTGAAATTGTACTGGGATAAGACAGATATATTTTTAAAAGAGGTATATTCTGATCATGCAAATAAAAGTTGCTAATGGCAACGCCATCTATCGAAATAAATATCAACTAGTCGTTGAATTTTATTAATTCCAGAATTGGTCAAATACCCATTCTTGCACAGATTGCACCACGCTAACGAGACCAACAGCCTGAAATATTGAAATGATAGCGCGCATAGATCCAAAATAAAAATCTTTATGGAATATATTGGATTCTTTAATATTCTCCACGCTTCTGAAAAATATAGAAGCTTTTTTGTAAAAATGTGAAATATTTCAAGATAAAACATCTGCATACGTTCCTCTAATATATATATAGAAAATAATGAAGATAAATATAATGAGTGGAAGGAAATTTATATTTTTATTTTTGAGATGCGTGGATATTCTGAATGTTTCAATAAATATTCAAAAGCTTTAAAAAAACAATTAACGACGGGACAAAACTTATAAATCGGCTCTTTACACGTCATACACTTGTCCCACAAAAAAAAAAAAAACTGAAAAAACGAACTAGATATCATTAAATAGAAAAAGTAAAGTATTAATAAAAAAACGTTTTCCATTATATTTTAATAATCTATTTTTATATTGGTTTGTTAATAATTTTAGTGGTTGTGTCGTAATACATATATTGTTTGTTTGGTAAATACCACAATATATACATGTGAAATCATGAAAACCATTATATAGACAAAAATATAGAAAATGTATATTTTGATGGTAAAGGATAAAAAAGAAGGAAATTAAGCTCTTTGAATTTTGTCAACAACCATAATGTCAAAATTGCATTTTCTTTAAGGAAAAATACTATTTATAGGATCTTAAAATTAAAGATACTTCAGCCAGTAAATCTTTACTTTATCTATGAAGATTTACTGATCGAAGTATCTTTAATTTTAGGAACTATGAATACCGGCCAGGCAGCCTCTATCTTTACGTTTTTTAGGATGTTTCTTTTTTTCACTAGAATGTTTGACATATAAATATTTATTGTTTTTGCTAACTATGACTGTTTAAAAACATATTTTAAGGCATTATGTTTGTTTGATTTTCGATAAAAGCAATTCATCTTGAATTGGTTACCAACCTTTAATCAATCTCAATCATTAGAATTCTAGAAACTTCTAGAAGAGAAAGACATCCGATATTTATTCAGATAATAGTACAAAGTTCAAAGGTGCTGAAAGAATTTTAGAAATAGCTGATATTAAAATCATAAGTGCGAAGCACACACACACAATCCAAGGAATTCTTTTCGGAATAACTTATTACATGCATTTTTTTACAACCATTTTAGAAAGAGGCTATGGAGCCAACATTACGGTTGTTGAAATTCATCTGAGAGAAGTAAGCAAGAAATCAGCCATTAAGAGAGAAAAATTAACTTTTTTCTCTGTAAAATCAAGACCTGTTGAACCTCTCGGTCTCTAGGAGAATTCTAAGCAGTCCGAACTCTCTGATCTCCACAGCGGGGCACTTCCTTATTGGCTCGTCCATAGCTGACAGACCAGAATCTAATACTCATGTCAGATGCATTTAACATCAAAATGTTGTTTAGTGAGAAAGTTGGAAAACTATTTCTCTACTCTATAGAGGGGGTGTAATGATGATATATAAAAATGATCTAAAACAAAGAGGTAAATGGAGACAATCTCAGGTGAAATTAGAATTCAATCAACTTGTGTTGGTGAAGGAGGACAATATTCAACTTTATAAAGATGGCGACTGGACAGTATAAATAGTGTTCCCTTGGACTTATCAATTGGTGTGAGCCACACTTGTCAGGTCTACCGGAGGAGTTTCCCAGCGACCTATCACCATCTTGTTTCTTTCCTCTCTACACCTTGAGATTTAGGTTCCAAACATTAGTCCAGCGGTGGGGCGGAGTATAGTAAGGCCAGGAAAAGACATACACTCATGGACAAAACTTAAGGAAGTTTCATATTTTGTGTCGTCACCAATCGTATGTTTTTTGAGGAGACGGAGGCATTTTGTTCACACTTGGTTATCACGTGTGTCTTCAATAAAGGTCACTCCACGCTTACGAGCGCCAACAGCGCGAAACGCGTTCGTGGATGGCTTTTCTTGATTTATCAAGAAATTGGGTTGGCCAAATATCAGGGAACAGGCTAAATCAATGTTTAGTTGATTTCTGTTCCACCAGATGGCGCTCTGCCTTCTGAAAAGCACATGTGATCCTGGGCAGGATATGCCTTTTTTTTTAACGGTCACTGTGTATCAATTAACTTTCAGAGTCATTGACTTAATCTCCATATACATGCTAAAAGGTTCAACTTTCTTTTTAGTTTTTTTTCGTGAGTGTATGTTAGTTTTAATGATTATTTCATTGTTATTATACATTTATTTGATTGTAAGCTATTAGAAAGATAATAAAGAATATCTCTTATAAAGTCATGTAGTCGTTCTTAGCCACGCACCTTTGAATGCTAAATTAATTAGTGTGATTGTTGTGGCTTACATCTGATATGTAATGCAATTATTGTATTTTTGATCTGAAGCAAAGTTTGCCCGTTTCTCTTAAAGAGAAATTTATTCATAGAGAAACTAACTAAGAACCCATAGTCAAATTGAGTCAGAGAAAATGGCTAAGAAAGCGAAAAAGTTGTTAAGTATCTAATCTTTAGACGCAATTCAAAGAGGCTACAAACCTAGAGCTCGCGAATATGATTCCTACAAGATTGGGAAGTTGGAAAACTCTATATTCTTCAGAAGATGATTTCCACTCTAGTCGTCCAAAAGTAATCCTCTGCTAGGCCTGTTTCAATATCTTGGCGAAAAGCCGAGATACCTTGACGTAAATCAAGCCGCAATCTCATCAACAGATAAAACAAACCCAGCCATTAAGGTTATGTGTAAATAGACAGTTAGAAGAGAGATTTGAGTCGCGCTGCCACATCCAATATTTGACCTATTCTGTTCTGGAGAAAATTGGGGTCGGGGGGTTATAATGGCATATGGAAATAAAGGTGAGTGGCAAGCACGTCTGCCGCCACAGTCTATCTGGAATATAGATATTCTACGACCTTACTGTTTGTTTGGACGCCATAAAACTGCCTTCTCCTGTCCTCATAAATCCAAGGCTTCGTTAGCATTGGTTAGCTCTACTCGTTGCTTTGCAATTTGTGATGATAAATCATTTAAAATATTAAAATAAAACAATAACGTGGTTTAAAGCATTCCAAATACTATCTAAATTCATGGAAATTATAAATTATATTTTGTCTTAGAGTATAATTAACGCATAATCGTTCTTGTCAAAATTGCCTTACGCGCTCGTAGAGAGAGAGAGAGAGAGAGGAAGGTCTGCTACCATTACAATCCAAATATATTAAGTGAAACAACAGATAACACTATTTATTTTATGAAAAGGTGAAGTTATCACTAATAGCAACGCTAGTTATTTTTATAATGAATAACAATTATCTTATATTTCTTCAAAATATAAAGATACTTCGGCCAGTAAATATTTTTATTACCTCGACGTTTCGACAGAATTAGAATAAATTTTAACGCCTTGCCAAATGTTTAAACTTTTGTTTGCTCCTGACGAGGACAAAAGATTTTTGTCGAAACGTCGAGATTATAAAAAGATTTACTGGCCGAAATATCTTTATTTTAAAGGAATAACAATTAATTTTAAAAGTAAGATATAAAATATTGGAGTCAATTGGAATCATAAATTGTATAAACTTCCGAATAATTTTACATTTCAATCTACCGAACTGCCACAACTACTAGGTTGGATAGGTATTGAATAACGTTCAGTTTCTCACTGAATATATGCTCAGCGATGTTATAACTCAATGGATTAGCACATTGAAAGAGCTTAGTTCAACTAACAGACGATCATCCCTCGAGCTGTTTTATCACAAGAAGTGTGAGGAAGAAGATTTATTTACATATTGTAGGTTTGCGAACGTAGGGTCACTTCCCTTTACACCTCGAAGCTAAGATTAAAAAACAACCTCTTCTGTTGTTTACAGTTCGTTTATTTTTAAAAAATGTTTAGAACGAAAAACACGCGATGCCTTTTCACGCGACTGCTTGCCAACGAGAGAAGTTTTTTCTTAATTACCATGCAAATCCTTAACTATATTTACATGTTTCTATTTTATAACTATTTTACATATTTACACATATTGTTGCATCAAGTTGCAGCTTTGCAGGGTCATCGATTTGGTTTCCTCCTTCTTGGTGTTATACACTTTTCCCGAGCGGGTTTCCATACTTAAATCTAATAAATAAAAGTAAATAAAGTAATTTACCTTTTAAAGTTATTATGTTTATTTATTCGTTGCCTTCTTTGTAGGTTGTGATCCGCAGTCTTCGTCTCTCGCTCCAATAACCAATCAAGATATATGTACAATAAAAATATTACAAAAGGAATGAAACTATGAAAAATAATAATACCCTTGTAATTAATCTGTTTTAAATAAAATTAAATATCATAGAATATTTTGAATAAATGTAGGGGGAATTAAAATTGATGCAACAATATTAAACCAGCATTAGCACAATCTCTCCCAGTTCTTCCACAGGTGTGGCTAAAAAGTGGAACTGGTATAGTCTCATCTTCGGAAGAAATGTAAAACATGTGTGTTATTGATCGCATAATTTCTAATTTAATAATATCAACAAGGATTCCAGGGTTAAATTTCTTGTACCATTTTATTTCTTTAATTAAAAAGGCATATATTGGATTAAAATATCATTTATTTTACCAATATTTCAGTTGGCAGAACGCCAACCTTTATCAAGGTGTTATAACAATTTTATTTCTCTAGCTTTGGGGCTAACGGTATAACTTCCATCTAACTATACACTAATTTCTAATGAAAATATTTGTTCTTGGAATTCTTTTTCTTAATTTCTTTCCAAAAAATATACACTTCGGTTAGTTAAAGTTTTATTTTATCAACGTTTTAACAAAAATATTTTGTCTTCGCAAGGAGAAATAAAAATAAAGCATTTGGCAATTTTTAAAATTATTTTACCTAACGAAGAAAGTCAAAAGATTTCTGTTGAAACGTTGAGAAAATGTAAAATTTAACTGGCTGAAGTGTCTGTTTTTTAAAGAAATATGAATACCGGCCAGGTAACGCCTATCTTGAAGTTCTTGTTAATGAGTTTAGTACGCTCTCAATCTCCAAAGAATATCATTCTGACACTCTCTCTTTGGATATCTTCCTGAATTAATTCCGTTCCACCGCACCAAACATTTATTAGCTTTTTTTATGTTTTATTATTTATTTATCTCAAATTAGATTTTCTGGTTCTTACCCTCATGTGTGGTGGTGGATGATATGGAACAAATCTAAACAGCAGGTCCTCATCATTGGACAGTTCTCAAAGAAAAAAAAAATGGAAGAAAAAATCTCTACTTAATTGATTATGAAGGGAATCTGGAATATTTCTTTGACTCGCCTTATATTCTCGTTTTTTTTTATATAGAAAAGGGGTAAAATAGTTTTTTTTAATAGATAATCCTTCCTTATATATATAAAAATGAAATGCGAAATCGATGTTTGTTATCGCATCACGCAAAATCTACTGACTCAATCATTATGGAATTTCGCATGTAGGTAGCTGAAGATTTCGTTTAACATATAGGCCAGTGATTCTCAACCAATGTGCCGCGGTAATTTTGTGTGCCGCGAAATTCTAAAAATGTGCCGCCGAATTTTAGTCATATGATTATGTTCACGTTTGTATTGGTTTTTCTTTTTTTCTTTTTCATTTTTTTTACTTTTTAAAATAACGAAATTAGCAAATTGAATGTTAGAGATGTATATTACTTATATTTTGCATAGAAATATTGATACATAATTTGAATTTTCTTGCATTCAAGTTAGCAAAAGTGTGCCGTGAAATTCTAAAATTGTGCCGCCAAATTTTCAAATCTTTAAAATAATGCCGCAACAAAAGAAAAGGTTGAGAATCACTGATATAGGCTATTCAAAAAACTAAAAAAGTTAATGTGCTTTTTTTAAAAAATAAAAAACCAAAAAGCGTTAGTTCCAGTCTTTTACCGCTAGGGCGCAGCACTGGTCGCGACGATAAATGAATTTGATTTTTTTAAAGCATTGGTGGTTCAGTGGTAGAATGCTCGCCTGCCACGCGAGCGGCCAGGGTTCGATTCCCGGCCGATACATTTTTTTTTAACAATTTTTAAAACTCATTTATATTATATCTTCTATATAAATCCTTTCCTTATCCTTATATATATATTAAAATGAAATGCGAAATCGATGTTTGTTATCGCATCACGCAAAATCTACTGACTCAATCATTATGGAATTTCGCATGTAGGTAGCTGAAGATTTCGTTTAACATATAGGCTATTCAAAAAACTAAAAAAGTTAATGTGCTTTTTTTAAAAAATAAAAAACCAAAAAGCGTTAGTTCCAGTCTTTTACCGCTAGGGCGCAGCACTGGTCGCGACGATAAATGAATTTGATTTTTTTAAAGCATCGGTGGTTCAGTGGTAGAATGCTCGCCTGCCACGCGGGCGGCCAGGGTTCGATTCCCGGCCGATGCATTTTTTTAAAACAATTTTTAAAACTCATTTATATTATATCCTTTCCTTCCTTTATATATATATAAAAATGAAATGCGAAATCGATGTTTGTTATCGCATCACGCAAAATCTACTGACTCAATCATTATGGAATTTCGCATGTAGGTAGCTGAAGATTTCGTTTAACATATAGGCTATTCAAAAAACTAAAAAAGTTAATGTGCTTTTTTAAAAAAATAAAAAACCAAAAAGCGTTAGTTCCAGTCTTTTACCGCTAGGGCGCAGCACTGGTCGCGACGATAAATGAATTTGATTTTTTTAAAGCATCGGTGGTAGAATGCTCGCCTGCCACGCGGGCGGCCAGGGTTCGATTCCCGGCCGATGCATTTTTTTTTTTTAACAATTTTTAAAACTCATTTATATTATATCTTCTATATAAATCCTTTCCTTTATCATTCCTTTCCTTTCCTTTATATATATAAAATGAAATGCGAAATCGATGTTTGTTATCGCATCACGCAAAATCTACTGACTCAATCATTATGGAATTTCGCATGTAGGTAGCTGAAGATTTCGTTTAACATATAGGCTATTCAAAAAACTAAAAAAGTTAATGTGCTTTAAAAAAAAAATAAAAAACCAAAAAGCGTTAGTTCCAGTCTTTTACCGCTAGGGCGCAGCACTGGTCGCGACGATAAATGAATTTGATTTTTTTAAAGCATCGGTGGTTCAGTGGTAGAATGCTCGCCTGCCACGCGGGCGGCCAGGGTTCGATTCCCGGCCGATGCATTTTTTTTTAACAATTTTTAAAACTCATTTATATTATATCTTCTATATAAATGGAAATTTCATAAGTGGTGTTCGCTAAAAACTTTCGTTACAATGCATCAATTTCGACCAAATTTTCAACATTTATGTAAAACGAGATGGAGCAGGTTTTGCTTAACATCAAAATATTTTTCCTAACTTTAACATGCGTAACTTCGCTGTTATCGATTAAATACAAAAAAAAAATCAACAGAGTTAATTTTATTTATATATAAATACAACAAAAATTCAGCAATTCATTCAACTCAATCTAAAAAAATATTCAAAACAAGCAATTTTAAGATAACACCATATGTAAAACAGTCGGCCAAGAAAACAACAACGATATTACATCTTTCTCACATATTCACACACAATCTTGATTAATAATTAAAACTAATCTTTAGCATTGTTTATTATACTTCATAATATATAATATTCGTTAGGCAAACTTTCACTCGGATAAAACCCGGGCGAAGCCGGGTACACATCCGCTAGTAAATATATATAAATAAATATATTTGAAAATATATAATAAATATATTAAATATACTCATATTTTATATTTAGGTGTATATAGAGTTTCCTCTCTTTAAACACTTTTGTAAAAATTCGCCTCTTCCACTGATAGAAGTCAGATTTTATATTTCTCTTCAGAGTATGCTATTGAACTTGAAGAATATTTTGCGGTAGTTTTCAAATTCCATATACTGAACTCTGGTATACCAGTTAGTGTGCAATTGCTATATATACAAACTAACAACCCAACATAAAACGTATGTATATTTCTTTTATCATATATTTTCATTGTAGAACGACATTTGAAAATTATCCCGCATGTGTTTCTTTTAAGCGAAAAATCGAAATTTATTTAAAGGAGAAATAACGACTATTTCTATCCTTAGGGATGAAGTATGAAAGGATGAATTGTGTGATGGGTTCCCATCCCTGGACACTTTATTTTTCGTTTATCATTACTCTTCACAATTCATCCTTTCATACTTTATCTATATGGTTAGAAATAATCGTTATTTCTCCTTTAAATAAATTTCGAATTTTCATTTAAAAGAAACACATGCGGGATAATTTTCAAATGTCATTCTACAATCATAAGCCGCATTATATTGTATTATATATTTTCATAATAAAATAAAATTCTCTCGCTATATATACATAGAAATAAAATCCTCTTTATAGAAATTTTCATAAATAAAGATTGAGAGGTCGGTAAAAGAGTAAGAATGTTTTATTCATTAGTGATGACTCTTCCAGAGTCTTTGCTAGATCTATTTTAAACATAATGAATTAAAGCTTCGTCTGTTATTGGAAATTTGAACAATTTATACCACTTATGTGCCAGGCCCTCCCATTATTTTAAAAGAAGGGAATTGATGCTTAATCTGCTCCACTCTTCTAGGAATCCTCAACCTGCCAGCGCTGGAAAATCTTCAAAGAAATAAGTCCGCTTGGTGCCATCTAATAACACCAACTTTCACCGCCACTGTGTTGTAAATAAAAATATGTAAAAAAGAACCTGGTCTGAAGGATAGCTCGGGTAGTTAACGGCATATGTACCCTGCAGGAACCGGGAGTAATAAAATATATTAAGATGCTTCTATATCCTTTATTGCTACATGCCCAAACAATAAGGATATAAACATCTAGTGCTATACAAGGAAACGAAGAAATTTCTAGCTTTGAAACTTTATTTAACACCATTCAGAACAAACAAGCAAAACTTCTAATTACATCTTTAATTATCTTCATTAGAGTATATAACAAATTTTGTCATTTTATGAAAATTTAAATAAAAATGTTTGTGACACACACTTCTTGTATAAGAGTTACATCCGCTTACTTACTTCTGATTCCATTCAAATGTCGAACAAAGTAAGATTTTAATTAAATTTCCGGGATTTCAACAATCCTGGGTGTAAATTCTCTTGGGAAGTTAGAGACAACAAGTTTTTGTCTCAAATTTGATTAATGTAATTTTTTTCTTTTATTTAAATCATTAAGAATTTTAAGAGAGCTGTGATTCATTCGAAATTTCGAGATAAATTATCGGAAAAGAAATCTGTATAAAGGATGGCAATGGGAAAATTTATTAATTACTTTGCGTATTCTGATGGAATGAATGACAATTTTTATGGAGGTAGACTTCTGGAGTTTATTGATGAAGATATTTCCATTCTGTTTATAATTTCAACTTAATTTTATATTGAAAAAAGAATGGAATTGTTTAACAATCAATATATTGAGCCGATTGGGCGATGTTTTTTTTTTTGTTTTGATGAAACAAACTGCTATAGTTCTTTCACTGTAATGAGAAAGAAAGAACCTGACTTATCAGTGAGAGGATTCACTACTATGGCCGCTTCAATATCACACACACAAAGCCTTTATTAAGACCCTATTGGTCTTACACAGATTCTCCAGAGTGTAGACAAAAATGATCAGGATAAGTGGAGTTTTATATGTACAATATTACATGAAATGCAGTAAAAGGCATGGTCTAACAAAAGAAGGAAAAAAAAGAAAAATATTTTGATTGAAAATTCTCCGCTTCAATATCTTTCTGAATGCAGTAGGGACAGTGAGAATCTATTTTATTATAAATATTTTGTCATTTTTCTTGGCTACAGATGGCGTGAAAGTACTCTATATTAAATATATGCGTGCATATATATAGAATAATAAACTCATTGGCAAAACTTAAGGAGGTGGATAGTTTTTATCGCCGATCGTCTATTTTATATTTTCATTTTTTTAAGAAAACGGAGGCAAATTTGTTCACACTTGGTTATCTCGTGTATCTTCAATAAAGGTCACTGTGTATCAAATATCTTTCAGAATAATTGTCTGAAATCCGATATACATGCTAAAATATAGAACTTCCTTATGTTGTGTCCATGAATGAATATTGTTGAATATAGTGCAAGACATAGTTTAAATATGATCAATAATAAAGGCGTATTTTTGAAAATTGATTTTATAAAAAAGTTTATTCATAACAAATTAAACACAATATTTCGAGTGGTCAACCGTTTATCATTTTAAAAAAATTTCAATGATAGGCTTCTTTGCAATGGTGTCAAAGTGAATTATTGGTGGGTCTTGAATCTATGAATTTTATATACCTATCCAGAGAGAATTCTACCAACAGTTCACTTCGACCGCACTGCAGATTTTCATACAAATCGTGAATATGCTTGTAAAAAAAAGATATGTTTTGACTCTAAAAATATTGCGTCTAATTTGTTCTGTATAAACTTCTATCAAATCCAAAATGCGTTTAATCATCGTGTTGTATGCTAGTTATGTAAATAGATATCTTTCTCCTCAAGCCACGAGTCACACTCTACTGGCACAGGCGGCATCCCCTTTTTATAACGTAAAAAATGAAAGAGAAAAATGCAATTTACGTTATAAAAAGGGAATGCAGCCTGTGCCAGTAGAGTAGAGTGTCACTCGTGGCTTGAGGAGTAGAGCTCGTGGTTTGAAGAGAGCGCACAGCTTGCTGATGAAATAAACGTACCTTTTTGAAAGTCATTTAAAACTCATGTTTTATTTCTGGATGGTTCCGTTTCTTGAAGCATTTAAGGCGATTTTTCTCAGCGGCAGACTTATCGGGTTATATCTCTGTGACACATCATATATACATTATTCAGATATGTATAAGATGATCAGATCGTGTGTATATATAATTAAACTCCACATCACTGGCCTCCATAGACCTTGAGATAAAGCTTACACATATATATGGATCCCATATATATGGGGCAATATCAGTTTGAAATAAAATAATTCCCTTGAGAATAAACGCATAGACAAAACTTAAGGAAGTGGAAACTCTTTGAAGGAGACAGATGCGATTATGTTCAGAAACTTGTTTATCTCGTGTGTATTCAATAAAGGTCTCTGTGTATCAAATATATTTCAGAGTTATTGTCTGATTCACGATATATATGACAAATGGCACAACTTCCTTAAGTTTTGTCTATGAGTGTAGTATACTTTCTGAGCAATACGATAAAACCGGGTGTAGGTTGTGTGTGTGTCGAAAATTTTCATCACAAATCCTTTCAATATTTTGTAGCAGAAAGATGGCAGAGTAAACAGCTGATATTTCACTTCTCACTCACTATGGCAATACAACAAACAACCCTATATAGGTGCCATGTAGGTATAACCTCTATTATAAGTTTAAAATCGCCTTGGTCAGTATATTATAAAAGAGTAGAAAATTGTGTAACGAAGAGTTTTTTTTTGTAAGATTTTTCATTTAACCGAGGTTTAGAGCATTTCTGACCTTCTACAAGAGTAATTTTTACTTCTATGGAATGGTAGAAAGCTCGGTAAAAAAAATTACAATAAACTCTTCGCCCCACGATTTTCTACACTTTTATTTTATTTATTTTATTTCAATTTGAAGCGCTATGTCCCCCCCTAGGGACACTTTTATAAGGTACAACCTTTTTATATAAAAAAACAACTTTTTACATAATTGATATGTTCACAAAAGATTTCCATTTTTAATGGGTTCGTAATCCCACAATTCTTATTCATAAACACACGCCACATTAAACTACCGAATATTAAAAATATAGAAAGTTAAATGACAATTCCAATAAAAAACGAGCTCACGATATAAAAAGCAATTAATTAATCTGAGACCTGTCAGTATTAATCACTATAAATGTTGCTCTCAACAATCCACACCCACGCAGCTTCAATTTCGTGATGATGGTGTTTTTTTCTAAAGTTGCAAAAACACACAAAAAAGCGAGATAGAAAGCAATCTAAAACGAATCGCGTCGATAAATTTTAATGAGCTTGACAACTTCATTTGGAAGGATTAGAAAGTGGCGCTTGTCCTCTCAGCTAATTGTAAAGAATGAGGGTGTAGAGAAGATGCTCCATGTCAGGTAGTAAGTGAAACAGGACGGTAGAAGACTGGAACACATCTGGTCTATAAGTCCTATCTCAATATGGCTGAATCTTTGGCACTTGGAATACAACATGAGAATTATTGATGTGCCAAATTGAAAGACGCAAATATAAAGCTTCGTTTAAAATTCAATGCCATTTATCGTTAAAATTTTGTAATAATTATTTTTGGCAATTTCTTGTAATTATATGTATGCATCTCTACAGACCTATAAGGCTATGTCCATAGATTTCCTAAACACACATAAGCTGCCTTTCATTCAATACAATAGGAGAACGGTCTAGAGATTAATTTGGCGAAACCGTTGAGATGGTTCACCACTGAAAAGCAAAGCCTCTTATTCAATATATATAACTTTTACCATTGCACACAGTAAGGTCTATAGAGATAATATTTGATATGTGGAAAGAAACACATTGCCAAAAACAATTATTACAAAATTTTAATAAAGCTGCGTTGTTGAAGAAGTAATATAATAAATGTATAATAAAGGACACTATTAAGACACGAAATTTTTTTCCGTATAGAACAAATGTCCTACTGTCCTTCCTTCGATGAAAAATAAGAAGAAGGATTATACTTATATATCCGACATTGAAGTAGAAATCTTAGTTATGATATTTGAACAAATATGGACAGATGCTTTGACGACAGGTATGTTACATGTACATTGAATATTGAAATATTGTACTTCTATTGTTTCAATTCATATATAAAGAAGGCGGGTTATTGCCATGTCTTTATTTATATTTTGAATTATTTTGAAAATAATAACACTTTTTTAATATATATTCGATTTTATTGCGAACTATTATAACATGTTCAGTATTATACGTAGAATATGACTTTTTATATGGGTTGTTAGTAAATCTTAAACTTTACATTGCATTACTTTTTGATGAAAACATTAAATAAATGTTTTACGCTACCGAGAGAGAGAGACTACCATCCCCACCGCCGTGATAATCAGTTAAGTGAGGTTGTTGAGGATCAAAAAGAAATTATGATGCCATCCTTCTACCTTCTCTTCTATAATTTCTGTGTGACTGTATTGGAAAATGTTTCTGTCTAGGTTTCTCGACACATCAGTTATAGAAAGTATTTGTGCTAATCTTTAGTATGTTTCAAATTCTGTGCTATGACAGCTATAGAATGTCCTCAATATGCGAATAGTCACGTTATTTGTATATGCCCCAGTGAATGCTGCAATTCTATCTTTGTGGTTTGATGCAAGGTTGTGATTGGCTATTCAAGATAAGATACATCTCGTAGGTCCTCACACTCTGATTGGCAGACTATTCTTGTATATATTATTATTAAAAAAATATATATTTCTGTTTATTTTTGATTATCGTGGTTAAAATCTTGAAAGTATAATAAAAATAGTAAATATTAGAAATATATATAGCTTTAATTAATCTTATGGAATATATTTAAAAAAACATAATTTGATAAAAGTACTGCCTGGCTTAAGGCGTAATAATAATAAAAATGAGAGAGAGAGAAAAAAATTATTTAAATAATTTACAAAGGTTTGAGCCGGTCATCGGGAAACAACAACAATCGGTTTTATATAGGGAAAATCCCGACATCTGGTGGTAGATATAAACAGAATATTTTAATCTATGAAATATAATTTCAAATAAAATAATATTTTATATAACATATATATCTCACACAGAGGTACAGTTGCCGGAACAGTGGAAAGAGAGAGAAGGAATTATAACATTGTACCGCTGCGTAGATGTGTATATTTCTATAGTAGACAGAGTTCTACTACGGCCAAACAACTTCCATGTTTGATATTTAAACAGATAGCTGACATCTTTGTCTATCCATCTAGTTCGGCCAAATGCTGTCTACCACAGTTCGCCTCTAAGAATATTTTACGGGATACTCTCTGAGATTCTGACATCTATAGAATTTGATATTCTGAAATATATTACTGGAAAGAGTCGCATGTCTGGTAAACTCCAGAAGAATATATTAATATGAAAATAGAATGAAACAATATATTTGTTTATATTTAGGAACTTTCGGTAAAATTAAAAATGGTTCTATAAATTTGCCATCGCAACAGTTTCTCGAATTTTCTTCAATATCAGCGCCAGACTTCCTCGTCATTTAATTGAACTTTCCCGCTCTTTTGTTTTTATCAGGAGTGGAGATAGCCGAATTATAGACATCAGCTCGCGGCTATTTACCTGTCATAGGAAGCTAATGATTTTACTGATGGGTGTTGTAATTGATATTAGACATGAAGTCAAAGTGTCCTTGTCTTGACAATAAGTTTCCAATATATGTATAGCGGCGGTTATGTTATCCCCAAGTATTATCCAATATGGCGGTGGTTTTCTTGAGCTGAGAGGAGTTTGGGAAGAGTGAGTTATTGCGTGGCAAGTGAAGAGGGGCCATTACCCCGTCTCATAACTCAGCGGGAAGTCAATATTGGCCCACCCACCGACCAAAAAACTTCAGTAAACTTGTTAACTTGGCGACATCTATCCACAAAACAACATGTCAGAGAATCTTTAAAAGCATTTTATTGATTAGGGAATAAATAGATGTCCGCAGGCGTTCTATAAAGTTTCTTTTCCTCTCGAATTAATTGAATTATTAATTATTTTTTTCTGGTAATTTGATTCCGATGAGCTTATTCTACAGTGGCTCTGCTTTGTTCATCTCTCTCATACACAAAATCTATCTATACGCTTTCTGACACACGCACTAACTCTTGGTCATTGTGTATGTTGAGATAAGAAAACGCATCATAAATTATTTGAAAGTTGACTGAGATTAAGTTGAATTGACTTATTGATTTCAAAATTCCTATATATATATATATATATACCTATAAATGAAAAAAAAAAGATTTTCATAATAATAAAATTCTCAAATTTATACGTTTTGAAATATTATAGTTACCTATCAAATTGTTAAGTACAACTTGATGGACCAGTAAAATACAAGTCGAATGTGTCAAGCCAATAGATTGTCTTGGCCCCCTCCACTAACGAGAGCATAGTCTGTGAGCCATGTATTCCATATTTGATATTAAAATTTGTAACAAATAAATTTACTGGCAATGTATTTCTTTTCAATAATATCATTATTAAAATTGAAAAGAAACACATTTTCAGTAAATTTATTTATTACAAATTTTAACGATAGATGGCAATAAAATTTATAATATTTTATATAGTGAAAGCGTAGTTCTCACAAAATATGCTGAGAATCTTTTTTAAAAGTAAATTTTAAACCCTTTTATGGTCGTTGAGGTACAGCTTGGACCACGCTGATGAGGGCCAACAGCCTTAAACGCGTATTTAGTTAGCTATTCTTGATTAATCAAGAAAGGGTATTTGACCAATTCTGTAATAATTAAAAATCAATAATTAGTTGATATTTATTCCGAAAGATGGCGCAAACCATCAGAGACTTTTATTTGAACGATCAGGAGAGATGCCTTTCTCTAAATTCAAAAAAGTTCTATAAAGTTTATTATATTTCAGCTTCTCCGTTTGTTTACGAGTTCTTTCCTATAATTGTTGCTCTTGTAAGGTGTCGTCTAAATGCTCAACTTCAGCGTCACCAAGAGAAATCGATGTGCGCACGCGTAGTAAAGTTTCGTCTGCCGTTAAACCTTTTTTTTTTTTGCCCATCCTGTCATGAAATCTTCAGGTCGAAAAATGGCTTAGGGAGGTTTGTGTTGATCAGAGATTGACTGAACGCTATTGTTGAGTCTCCAAAATAACAGTATATGCCAGTAATGTTCATAATTTCAATGATCGTTATGTGTAAGTAATGAAAAAGTTTCTCTTTGGGTGACAGTATACGAGTATTAACAAAGAAAGAGAGATGTTCTTCTCAAAAGTAAACGACAGCCAACTTACCTCAGTGCCAAGTATTTTAACCAGAGCTATATCAAGTCGAATGGTTATTCTGTTCCTATACAAATGCTATACAAAATCCTATACAAATGCTTTTACAAAGCAGAAAGTATAAAAAATAACTTAGATGTATTGTTTTCTTCTCCATTGCATGATAGTGATTGATCATCGTGATAAATATAATCCCTCGTATATTGTTGGATCGTTTTTGTAGACAACTCTCAGGTTTATAAAATTAATTTGTTAAACTTTAAACATTTTTAGATATATAAAGAGAAAAGAGTTAATTACCTCGTATTTAAGGCAACAAAAGAATCATATAATTTTCATACATCGTTCTAACCAGATTCAACTTGTGCAAAACAGACGACAAAAAGAAAGAATAAACAAATTAATAATAGAGGGTAAGTTCCTTTTTTTACAAGCTTTCACACTCAAAGAATAATCATTTTCTTGCTTCATATATCAATATTTAAGTTGAAATCAGCAGACTTCCAGAGACAAGTTTCTTTTTATTTTAATTTAATTTTTAACTGAAGTTAAATAATAAATTAATCGCTAATAAAAAGAAACGTTTCCCTGTAAACCTAATAATCTAACCTTCATAAAATAAAAGGTGAAGAGTTCCTTTCTTAATACCATTGCTATTAATAAATTTGAGGACGTTTGAATTGCTTTTTGGCGGCAGATTGATGTTTTCATTTGACTCTTCCTAATAATTATTTTTTTTAATACGAGCAATGTAAGTACGAGTGGGATGAAGTAAATAATTATTGTTACGATGTGATCTACTGTGAATAGCAGCGGAGTAATAATGTATTTTTTTTATTTATTACCAGTTGCAAACAAGACACACTATATCCGATCTGGATAATTGCGTGTGAAACTATTTACAATAATTCATATTGTAGTAGAGTAGGTAACAGAATTGTCAATAAGAAATTAAACAACTAAGAAAATGAGAATTAAATAAACATATACATTAAACAAATAAGCAACAACATAAGCAGATAGAAGAAATCACAAGGTAGTTATTTACAGTATGTTGAGCAATGATGGAAGTTGATTTAATGAAGTTATCTGTAATAATTAGTATCGTGGAGAGAGAAAGTTGAAAATAATGTAGATGAGAATATGATTTATCATATGTTTTTTTTTATATTAAAAGCACTGAAACCAATACGAGGTAAGTATAAAGTGCAGGAATGTGAAAATAAGAAGTGTAAGCATGAGAGATGAATCAACTCTCTCTCTCTCTTATAAATATTCTGAGATAAATACATAATTAAGACACCAATCTAACAGACACTGTAAGAATAAAGCATATGAGCATTGACTTATAATCGACTTATAATCTAACTAACTTGCATAGTAATTATGTACATATTTAAAATATCTTTCTTTCTTTTCTTTCAAAATTTTGTAAATCTTTAAAGTGCAAGTGTCCCTCGGGGGACATAGCGCTCTATGTCGAAATAAAGAAAGATGAAGAAAGATTGACTTATAAAGGTAAATAGAAACACAAACAAGATGGTGGGTTTCGAAAGCAATTTGATAAACTACAGAAAAAAAAAAGGAATTGAGTAAGGTAAAGTGTACCCAATAAACACGAATAGGGACTGAATAAAAAGTAAAAAAAAAGATATTGAAGCCAATATATGTGTTCAATATTTCAAATTGAAATAACCACGGTGTAAACACATTGGTAAACATAAACTAATCCACGTTTATAGAAGCCACCAAATCTAAAGAGAAAATGAACCCCGAAGCCTCTCTGATGTCAACAGCGAATCAATTCCGATAGCATCGCCTAAAGAAGCCCTAAGTAAGTTCCAATCTGGCACGGACAAGATATTCTGGGTCGTTTATCAATCAGAGGATGCCCTACCAATAGAGAAAACATCAATGTGTTTCTGATTTTCCATTTTAATATTTGAAAATATCACCGCCCACGTGTGAGAATTCTTTGACCTCTGGAATTGAAAGGTTATTTGAAGGTTTTTCATCAGGTGGGCGTTTGTCAACATCTTCATTGGCCGATTCCCTTATCTAATCTATAATGCAGTTAACTTTGTCCAATATGAAAAATAGAGAAGCACTCTTTTTTAACATGTGGATTGAATAATTTAGTATGGACTTGAAAATGCTCGGAGGTTCTGATTGTCATAATTTAGGAATAAAAACGTAACTTGAAAAAAACAAATTGTAGAATTTATGATTGTTAGCTAATATTTTTCACGGTTTGTATTCATAACTATAATTATTTTTGATTAATACTCTATTTTATTGATAAGAAACTAAATTTTAACGTAACCCTATATTGTGTTTAGATACTTTATTAACAAAAAGTGTCCGCACTTCCCCTCTAGTAATCTCTACTGATACAAATATCTGATTGTCCGCACTTCCCCTCTAGTCACCTCTACTGACAAGAGATATCTGTTTTTCCACATTTCCCCTCTAGTCACCTCTACTGACAACAGATATCCGATTGTTCGCACTTCTCCCCTTGTCACTTCTACTGACAACAGATATCTGTTTGTCTTCACCTACCCTCTAGTCACCTCTACTGACAACAGATATCTGTTTGTCCGCACTTCCCCTCTAGTCACTTCTACTGACAACAGATATCTGTTTGTCCGCACTTCCCCTCTAGTCACCTCTACTGACAACAGATATCTGTTTGTCCGCATTTCCCCTCTAGTCACCTCTACCGACAAGAGATATCCGATTGTCCGCACTTCCTCTCTAATCACTTCTACTGAAAACAGATATCCGAATGTCTTCACTTCCCTTCTAGTCACCTCTACGGACAACAGATATCCGATTGTCCGCATTTTTTCTCTAGTCACCTCTACTGAAAACAACAGATATCCGAATGTCTTCACTTCCCTTCTAGTCATCTCTACTGACAACAGATATCCGATTGTCCGCACTTTCCCTCTAGTCATCTCTAATGACAACAGAAATCCTATTGTCCGCATTTACCCTCTAGTCACCTCTACTGACAACAGATATCCAATTGTCCGCACTTTTCCTCTAGTCACCTCTACTGACAACAGATATACGATTGTCTTCACTTCCCCTCTAGTCACCTCTACTGACAACAAAATCTGTTTGTCCGCACTTCCCCTCTAGTCACCTCTACTAACAACAGATATCCGATTGTCCGCACTTCACCTCTTGTCCCTTCTACTGACAACAAAATCTGTTTGTCCGCACTTCCCCTCTAGTCACCTCTACTGACAACAAAATCTGTTTGTCCGCACTTCCCCTCTAGTCACTTCTACTGACAACAGATATCCGATTGTCTGCATTTCCCCTTTAGACACCTCTACTGACAAGAGATGTCCGATTGTCCGCATTTCCCCTCTAGACACCTCTACTGACAACAGATATCCGTTTGTCCGCACTTCACCTCTTGTCTCTTTTACTGACAACAAAATCTGTTTGCCGCACTTCCCCTCTAGTCACCTCTACTGACAACAGATATCCGATTGTCCGCACTTCACCTCTTGTCACTTCTACTGACAACAAAATCTGTTTGTCCGCACTTCCCCTCTAGTCATTTCTACTGACAACAGATATCCGATTGTCCGCACTTTCCCTCTAGTCATCTCTAATGACAACAGAAATCCTATTGTCCGAATTTACCCTCTAGTCACCTCTACTGACAACAGATATCCAATTGTCTGCACTTTTCCTCTAGTCACCTCTACTGACAACAGATATCCGATTGTCTTCACTTCCCCTCTAGTCACCTCTACTAACAACAGATATCCGATTGTCCGCACTTCACCTCTTGTCACTTCTACTGACAACAAAATCTGTTTGCCGCACTTCCCCTCTAGTCACTTCTACTGACAACAGATATCCGATTGTCTGCATTTCCCCTCTAGACACCTCTACAGACAAGAGATGTCCGATTATCCGCATTTCCCCTCTAGACACCTCTACTGACAACAGATATCCGTTTGTCCGCACTTCACCTCTTGTCTCTTTTACTGACAACAAAATCTGTTTGCCGCACTTCCCCTCTAGTCACCTCTACTGACAACAGATATCCGATTCTCCGCACTTCACCTCTTGTCACTTCTACTGACAACAAAATATGTTTGTCCGCACTTCCCCTCTAGTCACTTCTACTGACAACAGATATCCGATTGTCTGCATTTCCCCTCTAGACACCTCTACTGACAAGAGATGTCCGATTGTCCGCATTTCCCTCTAGACACCTCTACTGACAACAGTTATCCGATTGTCCGCACTTTCCCTCTAGACACCTCTACTGACAACAGTTATCCGATTGTCCGCACTTTCCCTCTAGTCACCTCTATTGATAACAGAAATCGTGTTCAGAAGGAAAAACAGGGTAACGTGGTAAGATTCTTTAATGGAACATGACGAGCTTTCAGGCAGCAACTGCCCTTCTTCAGGTCTTATACAAGTGTAGACAGAGAAGTGCCATATTTATAAGCAAAAATATTTACATATATACGCGCAAGGAAATAAGGAATTTTACATACTAAAGATTGGAAAGGGAATTTGCATAGTTACAAATAAAACGAACTCTGTGTGAGAAATAGAGGCAAAAAACGGAGATAACATGGAGATAAAAATTGAAACCAAAAACAAAACCCAGAAACACATCAGCGAGTGAGGCCGTAAAGTATTGTATATTGCGGTGGGAGATCAATCTTCCGGTTTATGATGTCAGATATCGTATTGTGCGAACCTTTCCTCTAGTCACCTCTACTGACAACAGATATCCGATTGTCCGCACTTTCCCTCTAGTCACCTCTACTGACAACAGATATCCGATTGTTCTTTCTTCCCTCTAGTCACCTCTACTGACAATAGATATCCAATTGTCCGCACTTCCTTCTAGTCACCTCTACTGACAACAGTTATCCGATTGTCCGCACTTTTTTCTCTAGTCACCTCTACTGAAAACAACAGATATCCGAATGTCTTCACTTCCCTTCTAGTCATCTCTACTGACAACAGATATCCGATTGTCCGCACTCTCCCTCTAGTCATCTCTAATGACAACAGAAATCCTATTGTCCGCATTTCCCCTCTAGTCACCTCTACTGACAACAGATATCCAATTGTCCGCACTTCCCCTCTAGTCACTTCTACTGACAACAGATATCCGATTGTCCGCACTTACCTCTTGTCCCTTCTACTGACAACAAAATCTGTTTGTCCGCACTTCCCCTCTAGACACCTCTACTGACAACAGATATCCGATTGTCCGCACTTCACCTCTTGTCCCTTCTACTGACAACAAAATCTGTTTGTCCGCACTTCCCCTCTAGTCACTTCTACTGACAAGAGATGTCCGATTGTCTGCATTTACCCTCTAGTCACCTCTACTGGAAACAGTTATCCGATTGTCCGCACTTTTCCTCTAGTCACCTCTACTGACAACAGTTACCCGATTGTCCGCACTTTTCCTCTAGTCACCTCTATTGATAACAGATATCGTATTGTGCGAACCTTTCCTCTAGTCACCTCTACTGACAACAGATATCCGATTGTCCGCACTTTCCCTCTAGTCACCTCTATTGATAACAGATATCGTATTGTGCGAACTTTTCCTCTAGCCACCTCTACTGACAACAGATATCTCTTTGTCCGCACTTCCCCTCTATTCACTTCTACCGACAACAGATATCCTATTGTCCTTACTTCCTCTCTTGTCACCTCTACTGACAACAGATATCCGATTGTCTGCATTTTCCCTCTAGTCACCTCTACTGACAACAAAATCTGTTTGCCGCACTTCCCCTCTAGTCACCTCTACTGACAACAGATATCCTATTGTCCTTACTTCCTCTCTTGTCACCTCTACTGACAACAGATATCCGATTGTCTGCATTTTCCCTCTAGTCACCTCTACTGACAACAAAATCTGTTTGCCGCACTTCCCCTCTAGTCACCTCTACTGACAACAGATATCCGATTCTCCGCACTTCACCTCTTGTCACCTCTACTGACAACAGATATCCGATTGTCCGCACTTCACCTCTTGTTACTTCTACTGACAACAAAATCTGTTTGCCGCACTTCCCCTCTAGTCACCTCTACTGACAACAGATATCCGATTCTCCGCACTTCACCTCTTGTCACCTCTACTGACAACAGATATCCGATTGTCTGCATTTTCCCTCTAGTCACTTCTACTAACAACAGATATCCGATTGTCCGCACTTCACCTCTTGTCACCTCTACTGACAACAGATATCCGATTGTCCGCACTTCCCCTCTAGTCACCTCTACTGGTAACAGATATCTCTTTGTCTGCATTTACCCTCTAGTCACCTCTACTGACAACAGATATCCGATTGTCCGCACTTCACCTCTTGTCACTTCTACTGACAACAAAATCTGTTTGCCGCACTTCCCCTCTAGTCACCTCTACTAACAACAGATATCCGATTGTCCGCACTTCACCTCTTGCCACTTCTACTGACAACAAAATCTGTTTGTCCGCACTTCCCCTCTAGTCACCTCTACTGGTAACAGATATCTCTTTGTCTGCATTTACCTTCTAGTCACCTCTACTGACAACACATATCTGATTGTCCTCACTTTCCCTCTAGTCACCTCTATTGATAACAGATATCCTATTGTGCGAACCTTTTCTCTAGTCACTTCTACTGACAACAGATATCCGATTGTGAGAAATTTTCTTCTAGTCACATCTACTGATAACAAATATCCGATTGTCGGAACTTTCCCTCTAGTCACCTCTATTGATAACAGATATCCTATTGTGCGAACCTTACCTCTAGTCACTTCTACTGACAACAGATATCCTATTGTGCGAACCTTTCCTCTAGTCACTTCTACTGACAACAGATATCCTATTGTGCGAACTTTTCCTCTAGTCACCTCTACTGACAACAGATATCCGATTGTGCGAACTTTTCCTCTAGTCACCTCTACTGACAACAGATATCCGATTGTGCGAACTTTTCCTCTAGTCACCTCTACTGACAACAGATATCCGATTGTGCGAACTTTTCCTCTAGTCACCTCTACTGACAACAGATATCCGATTGTGCGAACTTTTCCTCTATCACCTCTACTGACTACAGATTTCCTATTGTGCGAACTTTCCCTCTAGTCACCTCTACTGACAACAGATATCCGATTGTGCGAACCTTTCCTCTAGTCACCTCTACTCACAACAGATATTCAATTGTCTTCACTTACACTCTAGTCACCTTTACTGACTACTGATCCCCGAGTGTCCGCACTTCCTTTTAGTCACCTATACCGACAACAGATACGCCATTGTCAGTAAATCCCCGCGAATCACTTATTCAAACAAGAGATACCCGATTGTCCGTAATTCCTTGCGTGTCATATGTACAGGCAATATATTTCAGAGTAACTCTGGATTTCATTTCTTCTAAATTGTAAAAGTCTACTATTCATCCGCTAAATGATGTCTCATGTTTGTGCATTTCACAAATTTTGTAGTTATTAATATAAGATTATCAACACTTTCTTTCCATCGAATCTCCAAATGAGCAACATATTTTAAAGCCTTGTTTATCTCACTAACTGATAATTATACACTCAAAGGATTCTCTCTTTGGTAATTCCGAAACTCAATTAGTTCAATAGCAGATATTTCCCACATTTTGCGGGAATTCTGAAACAGAGTTGCGATATATTGCAGCTCTATTTCTTGGAAGTCCTCTCAGAAATAAATGTTATTCTTAGGGCCCTTCTTCACGTAGCCGCTCGCCTTCAAAGAAGTTTTTTTTTCTAACAAAATATTATTATTAGAGAAGCAACAATATTAAAACCTGATCTCAGATGCCGAAACACTGTTTTTACTCAAATACCTATCCTATTCAAAATATATCCACATTTATTCTAATTTTGAATCTGTTTATGAAAAAAACTGCTATTTTATTTTCTAATTCCATCTCCCTTTAATATGCCAAAATATAATAAAATATTCCAAAATTGTACTATACTATTCTATTTCCAATTCAAGCGGTTATATCTATTTACAAGTGCTTGTATTCCTCTGAAAGTATCGGAAGATCTGTAATATTTCTGTGAAATTATACCAAAATTTAATAATCCTATTTCATGAATACTAATTACATATATATATATTGTAAAATTATAAAACTTAACTGTTTCCGTTTATGGTTGAATATCTCCCATTTGTTGATTGCGCCTTATCATAATTAAACCCCTTGTTTGATTTTATTTATATTATAGATATATCGATAACTGTTTCAATAAAATATTTATATGCAATGTGAAAGAAGAGAGAAATAGACGAATTTTCACACAAACACACACACACATATATATATATATATCAAACTCTGTTTATATATCTATCTCTGAATAGATATTTATTTGTCTGCTCTCGACACTACTGTGGGAGCATCGGTTTGTCTATCATATATTTGAAACAAGCCGTGTCCAGTAGATTCGGATTGTGTGGGCTGATGAACGGCCAGGTCGATCTCTCCATCCACATTACGTCGGCCCTTAGAGCGGAGGATCAGAACTGATGGTCTCTTGTACTCGGCCTCATAGCTTCTTGTTTAGCTCGTAAACTGATTTGTAACAAAACACTTCCTTGTTCACATGTTCCTTTATACTCCCCACATGCCTACTTCTAATATTGACGCCGAACTGACTCTTTTATGAAATGTTTGTGGAACAGCTATTGCTCTAAACATTTAAAAGTATAAATTTATTCTGTATTTAAATTTTATGTATATACCTTTATTAAGAATTTCTCAAAACTGTTTGCCTGATATTTAAACACAATACTCCATAATGAAGCTATATTAGAGCTGTCTGGAAAATTAAACCGCTGTGAGGGTTCATCATTGATGAGCTAGGTCCACCCAATATTTTTCATCGCAGTATATAGTTGTTTTATTATAAAATAAATGAAGCTTCCAGGGTTAAGTTTCTTGTACAACTTTTTTATTTTCAAGCTTTCGGACTTGGCAGTCCTTCATCAGGATTATCACTTTAACAACTTAATAATAGTTTGAGTCAAAAGTTATATAAACTTAATAATAGTTTATAAAAATCTTAATTATTAAGCTGTTAAAGTGATAATACTGTTGAAGGACTGCCAAGTCCGAAAGCTTGAAAATAAAAGGTTGCACAATAAACTTAACCCTGGAAGCTTCATTTATTTTATAATATTATAAATCAGGGAAGAACTATAAACGTTATAGTTATATATAGTTGTTTTATTCTTAAAAGAAAATAATTCTTCGCTAAATATTTATTTCAGCAATAATGTTTAGATGGCACGATATGTCATTATATAGAGCTATTTGTTTTTAACATTCTCTCTCCTTATTTCTTTTATATCAATTACCGGGATTACTTAATGGTTTTGTATGAGTTTTGTCTGTTTCCACTTGGCTATACATATCATAGATTCATTTAACAGAATATTTAAAATAGGCCTAATTTATTTTATTAATCGTATTTTCTTCCATTTATTTACATGTCAACTTGAGGGAACAGGTTTTTTACTCTGAGATCTTCATCTGATTAGAAAGAGTTGCCTCACAGATTAGACAGTTTGGACATAAATTCTTTCTTTATTGTTGCTGTTTTTGGTGAATGCTTCCACACTGTGGAATTCGATTCATCCTTCCTGGGCTTCACTTGTATCGCCTAGAAAAACACTCCACCATATCAGTGCCAAGTACCTTACGATACACACACATGTATATATACAAGGTATGATGTACACACATTGAAAAAACATGAGAAAGTTATACCTTTTAGCATGTATATTTGGATTAAGACAATAACTCTAAAAGATATTAGATGCACAGTGACCTTTATTGAAGACACACGAGATAACCAAGTGGAACAAATTTGCCTCTGTCTACTAAAAATTAAGAAAAAATAATAATAAAATAAAAACAGACGCCCGGACGCAACCAATATTTCTACTTCCTTTAGTTTTGTCCATGAGTCTGTATAAATATACATGTTATGATTATATTTTGTGTTTTGTTGTTGAAAAGAGGTGCAGTCGTGAAAAAGTAAAGATAATTATTTACCTTTCAAGTAGATTTTATTTTGAATTACTTGAAGTAAAATTACACATAAAATTATTTATCACAGCAATATAGAATTTATAGAATGAATTCTATAATCGTGATTTTTAAAAAAAGTAGGGTTAACTATACATATTTACAACAATAATAATTAAAGTGGTATGATCTGAATCTAAGGTAAAAAAAATATATATAACAGTCAATGAATGAAAATGAAATATATGTTTTAAAAAATATATATATTTTAGATTATATAACATACATATATATGAAAATTTTACCGGTAAGAAATTGATCTACAAAAATAAAGTTTGCCTCTCCCGTTAAAATAAACGTTAAAACTAAGCGCCATGTATTATTGACTGTCATCCTTGCACATTTGCTTATAAAAAGAGCTACAACGAAATAATTTCATACTTAGTCAATTTTTACCTCCGGACATCAGTCGCAAATGTTAGACAAGACTGTTTTATAGAATTCTTACCTTCAGAATTGTATATTTGAAGGTTAATTAGTGGATTCAGGAAGCGGCAGAGTAGCGGGGACTTGATCCAAATGGACTCCCATAATGCCACTGCTGTCACGTCATTAGTCAGCTCACTGCCAATTACAAAACGCCAATTTTACCCAACAAATCTTCTCATACCTCATCTTTAATAATAAAATATTTGACAAAATAGGTTTTGTTTGAGTTCTTGTTGTTCAAATTATTGTTAGGAATTTGACTTCTTGCTGCGAGATTGACAGCTATATAATTATTTTTCGTAATCTCGAGCCAATGAAATGCTATCAATAATCCTTCCATTTTAATATTTTCATTTTTATTTGATTGAAATTCAAGAATTTCCTTTTTTGCATTCTTATTGAATTTTAACACATAGGTAAATATCCCGTCGGCTCATTTCTTCAATGCCTGGTTTCCCACTTACGGCCAACATAATGAAATTTAGGGGGGGGGGGGAAGCATTTCTTGATCATACAACTTGGTTACTGGTTACTGATGATTCATTAGCAACCTTTAGTTTCACGATCAGAAAATGCCTTTTTTTCTTAATTTATTCACCTGATCCAAGTACAAATTCACCTTTGTGCTATTTTTCATAAAGTAATATGTTTACGTTTGTATTCGAAGGACTCTGACGAAAGCGCTTCTCGAACAAATTTGTACCGTCTGGGAGCCAAGAGGAAGCCTCATCTCTACAACTTGAGATTCATAGGCCCCAGAATCTAAATAAATCTATATTTTAAATTTACCAACCACCAGGTATAGCTGGAAATGTTTTGGTCTACAAGTAGAATCTACAGCTTTACTCTGAATCCATGAAGCAATGTTATACAAAAACACAATAGCATCAATAGATATATTGACATCCCAGAAGTCTATAGTAGATTTGTATATAGCCAAAAGAACTCAGGAAAGACGATGATTTATTAAATCTATATATAAGAAGAAAAATTCTAATTATATTATTAATAGGCTAATCCCCTAATAGAATGTTCAAATCAATAAGCTTGAGGGATAGGTATCTTTCAAATAAATTTATTTCAAGCTTTCGGGCACAACCGCCCTTCGACAGGAAAAAATATATATTACGCTACTAAAGTTATCTCACCATATAAACAAATACAATGCTAAATAGTTTTCTTAGCACTTCTGAAATAGGTGAATAATTTATAAGATATAAATAAAAGTTTAGAAATTGAGATTCATTTCGTTATACACTCCTGTAGAAGGGTTCACAGTACCTTAAAGCTTGAAGAACGTTTAATAAAATAAAAAAACTTATCCTCGGAGGCTGCGTTTTATTGTACACAGTCTAGCCATAAATTCTGTTACGAACAATTTTATAAATAAATGATTAAGAACAAAAACTAATGGAATATAAATACATATTTTATTAGCCAATAGGACATAGATTTTAAATATATATAATCATTCAAAATGTCCTCCCTTATTTTTGACAGGATCTCAAATGTTCGGGCCACTGATCTATGGCGTCACGCACCTTTTCAGCCTCCTAAGTTTCAATGAATAATAAAATGTATGAAGAAATTAGATGTCAATGAGAGAGATGAAGAGCGTAGTGCATTGTGACAAAAAGGAAAACTTTAAAACACTACGAAACTGAACCTCGGTACTTTTAATATTTCCGGACGGGCAAACTATGGCCACCTTGATGTTAAGAAACTATGAATCTATATTTCTCTGCTGAATATTCCTCTAAAAACTATAAATCAGTACAAGTAACATAAGAGAAAAGACCCGTTTCCAGAGGTACAGCTTGTACTGGTCATCTATCTATCTGAAAGCGAATAATTTCAACGCTTCTCTTGTAATTCATCTATATTGGCCGTTAGCATTAGGCCAACTTTCACGATCATTTTATATTGAATTTAGTGTGATAACTGGTGGAACACACTATATCAACTTATAGGTACTTCATGCCTTCTAAAAAAAGACAAATATGAAGATTTGATATGCAAATCCCACTGTTTGCCTATCTGGGTCAACGAAACGGAATGCGAACAAAACATTGATTTGGATTCCAAGGAGCGTATTTACATTGCGCCACTTAAACCTATGCAAATTCTTCTTTACTCATCCAACAACTTAACCCGGCGCGTCTGAGACTTCTGGAGTAAGACCAGAAAAATTAAGCATTACTTCAACCTTCTTTGTCTTGAAGTCTGCGATCACAACACTCTGTCTTCCTGGTGTGTTTTTGAAACAAAAAACTGTAAAGAAGTTTATTACTGATGTACATAGTTTATTCTTGCCTTGAATAAATTGCTGTGTCATCCTGAAGTTTGTCTTTCCTAATTTTCCACGTGGCAATATTTAAGAAGGCTTGGTTCATCGGTAGTGAACCTTTCCACTGCGAATTCGCCAATTTAATTCACCAGATATCTATAATGATTATATTGTTCATTTTGTACTCACATAGTCTGCATTTTAAAGTTTATTTTTGATGAGACACGAAAATATAATAAAGAGAGATTTCTTCACTAGAGAATTTTTACAAGTTTATTGCTTCGAGCTTAATTCACTCGCTTAAAATTCAAGACAAAAAAAGAAGTTATTTTCAAGAAGCCTATAAGTAATAATACATTGTACTCTATAAACTGTGAGTACACCTTATGATTCAGACTATATAAAAATAAATAAATATACAAAAAATATGAAATAATAGTACAAATGTGATATTGTACTGGGATAAGGTGCATAAATTATGAAAATGGCATCTCCTTATCGTGCAACAGAGAGTCGCTGATGGCTTGCGCCATCTATTGGAATAAATATCAACTATTCTCGTTGATTTTTAATTATTCCAGAATTGGCCAAATACTCATTCTTGATTAATCAAGAAAAGCTAACCACGGACGCGTTTCGTGCTGTTTTGGCCAATTCTGTAATAATTAAAAATCAACGAGAATGGTTGATATTTATTCCGATAGATGACGCAAGCCATCAGCAACTTTCAGTTGCACGATAAGGAGATGCCTTTTTCATAAAATATACAATAGTGGTAGTGATATGGTGAATTACATTAGCCTAATCGCTAAGAAGATCCGCCAATGATGATCCAAGCCTTCTTGATTCTTTGTCATATTCACCTATTGCACTAAATATTGTCACGTGGAAAATTAGGAAAGACAAACTTCAGTATGACACAGCAATTTATTTAATGCAAGCACAAATTCAACATTTATAAGATATGAGCAATGAAGGAAGTTTCCAGAGAAACAAAAAATATAAATAATAAAAATATTAAAAATTAATAATCTGTACATAAAATATAATATATACCCTGCTACAATATATAGCGCTGAATAATTGAATCTTTGACATTCAGATGAGGCTATGTGTAGTGTTCACTAATACCTCTAAGTTTTGGTCTGTTCTTCATACACTCATAAAATAGTAGAAGTTCAAACTATGCATAATATAAACCTACCCGGCGAATTCAGACAGAGTGAAAATTTTATTTGAACATATTTTATGATTTATTTCACACCATTTACTTCACAATTCTATAGGTTTTCCAGTAGAAATCTCTAACGCAGTGTCTATCCTAGGCACTGAACCAATTCTATAAGTTTCCAGTAGAGACCTCTAACACAGTGTCTATCCTAGGCATTGACACAATTCTATAGGTTTCCAGTAGAAACGCAGTGTGTCTATTAGAGGCAGTGACACAATTCTATAAGTTTCCAGTAGAAACCTCTAACGTAGTGTCTATCCTAGGCATTGACTCTTTCCTATAAGTTTCCAGTAGAAACCTCTAACGTAGTGTCTATCCTAGGCATTGACCCAATTCTATAAGTTTCCAGTAGAAACCTCTAACGTAGTGTCTATCCTAGGCATTGACACAATTCTATACGTTTCCAGTAGAAACCTCTAACGTAGTGACTATCCTAGGCATTGACCCAATTCTATAAGTTTCCAGTAGAAACCTCTAACACAGTGTCTATCCGAGGCATTGACCCAATTCTATAAGTTTCCAGTAGAAACCTCTAACACAGTGTCTATCCTAGGCATTGACACAATTCTATACGTTTCCAGTAGAGACCTCTAACACAGTGTCTATCCTAGGCATTGACCCAATTCTATAAGTTTCCAGTAGAAACCTCTAACGTAGTGTCTATCCGAGGCATTGACCCAATTCTATAAGTTTCCAGTAGAGACCTCTAACACAGTGTCTATCCTAGGCATTGACACAATTCTATAAGTTTCCTGTAGAAACCTCTAACGCAGTGTCTGAGGCATTGACCCAATTCTATAAATTTCCAGTAGAAACCTCTACGTAGTGTCTATCCTAGGGACTGACCTATTTCTATAAGTTTCCAGTAGAAACCTCTAACACAGTGTCTATCCTAGGCACTGAACTAATTCTATAAGTGTTCAGTAGGAAGCTCTAACGCAGTGTCTATCCGAGGTATTGACACAATTCTATAGGTTTCCAGTAGAAACCTCTAACATAGTGTAAATCCGAGGCATCGATACAATTCTATAAGTTTCCAGTAGAAACGCAGGGTGTCTATCCTAGGCATTGTCACAATTCTATAAGTTTTCAGTAGTAGTCTCTAACACGGTGTCTATCCTAGGCACTGACCTAATTCTATAAGTTTCCAGTATAAACCTCTAACACAGTGTCTATCCTAGGCATTGGCCCAATTCTATAAGTTTCCAGTAGAAACCTCTAGCGTAGTGTCTATCCTAGGCATTGACACAATTCTATAAGTTTCAGTAGAAACCTCTAACACAGTGTCTACCCTAGGCATTGACACAATTCTATAAGTTTCCAGTAGAAGTCTCTAACACAGTGTCTATCCTAGGCACTGACCTAATTCCATAAGCTTCCAGTAGAAACCTCTAACGCAGTGTCTATCCTAGGCATTGTCACAATTCCATAAGTTTCCAGTAGAAGTCTCTAACACAGTGTCTATCCTAGGCATTGACCTAATTCCATAAGTTTCCAGTAGAAACCTCTAACGTAGTGTCTATCCTCGGCACTGACCTAATTCTATAAGTTTCCAGTAGAAACGCAGTGTGTCTATCCTAGGCATTGACACAATTCTATTAATTTCCAGTAGAAACCTCTAACGTAGTGTCTATCCTAGGCAGTGACACAATTCTATAAGTTTCCAGTAGAACCCTCTAACGTAGTGACTATCCTAGGCATTGACACAATTCTCTAAGTTTCCAGTAGAAACCTCTAACGTAGTGTCTATCCTAGGCATTGAAACAATTCTATAAGTTTCCAGTAGAAACCTCTAACGTAGTGACTATCCTAGGCATTGACACAATTCTCTAAGTTTCCAGTAGAAACCTCTAACGTAGTGTCTATCCTAGGCATTGACTCTTTCCTATAAGTTTTCCAGTAGAAACCTCTAACACAGTGTCTATCCTAGGCATTGACCCAATTCTATAAGTTTCCAGTAGAAACCTCTAACGTAGTGTCTATCCTAGGCATTGACACAATTCTATACGTTTCCAGTAGAGACCTCTAACACAGTGTCTATCCTAGGCATTGACCCAATTCTATAAGTTTCCAGTAGAAACCTCTAACGTAGTGTCTATCCGAGGCATTGACCCAATTCTATAAGTTTCCAGTAGAGACCTCTAACACAGTGTCTATCCTAGGCATTGACACAATTCTATAAGTTTCCAGTAGAAGTCTCTAACACAGTGTCTATCCTAGGCACTGACCTAATTCCATAAGCTTCCAGTAGAAACCTCTAACGCAGTGTCTATCCTAGGCATTGTCACAATTCCATAAGTTTCCAGTAGAAGTCTCTAACACAGTGTCTATCCTAGGCACTGACCTAATTCCATAAGTTTCCAGTAGAAACCTCTAACGTAGTGTCTATCCTAGGTATTGACACAATTCTATAAGTTTCCAGTAGAAACGCAGTGTGTCTACCCGAGTTAATCCCGCAAGTGTCGGGAATAATTAATCCTCCGTGTTCCAATCAGACCGTTGGATTAACAATTAGCTCCCCATCCATCAGGTCAGCCAATTCCACCGGACTGATTGGACTTAATCAGAGTGATGCAAATGGGAGGACTTCCTGCCTGGGAGTCTCGCAGTGGACTTATCGAAGCTGAGGGAGCGGTGACTTCTCTGTAGCTCAGCCCTATTGTCGCATTGTTTACCCCACGCACACGCATATAAGATTACCCATTCTTATATAGCTAACGCTTATAACCTCTATAAACACTCATGGACAAAACTTGAAGAAGTTGTACTTTTAGATAATAACCCTGAAAGATATTTGATGCACAGTGAACTTTTTTGAAGATATACAAAATAACCATGTGTGAGCAAAAATACCTCTGTACCCTTAAAAAAATAGATATCCAGCGACATCAAAGACTTTCCACTTCCCTAAATTTTGTTCATGAGTGTATATATATGGTTATATACTTAGTTTTAAAAATGCATTGTTACTCAGTGCTGTTGAGTTGTTTTCTTCGAGGTGTACTCGGTCCGTCTTCTGGCTCCGTTGAATTCTTCTATGGAGATAGAAAAGAGAATTTTAAACATGAAACGCCCCATTTGTAGATGAGAATTCAGACAATTCAGCGATATTACTAAAAATTCTAAATAAATTTCTTTTAAACTGATGAAACTGCTAGGAGGGCTCCAAGCTGATAAACTAAACCCTTGATTTTTTTGGTTACTGTAAGGACAGTGGGATATCAGCCTGATTGGAAACCTATATATAAATTGTATATATACATTTTCTGAGTAATATGGGCTCTCTAAAGACTCTGAGGTCCAAAATATATAATTCTCAATGTCCACATGAAGATGGTTTTCATTTATTTGCAATATTGTCAAGTAGCTCTGCAATTCCAGCCACAGAAATCTACATAGAACACCTGTCAATCATCACTGGACTCCGGGGGGACGACCACAGGTGTGAGAGGTTCTCGGAATCTTATCGGCAAATAAGGAAAACAGGACGGTGGCTGACCACTCTCATTATTATTATCTTTACCTTGGAATAAGTTGTTTTATTATCTCTCTTCCTATAAATACCTCTTGTATATAATTTTATTGGAGAAATAGAAGGTAAATACCCACCTTTATAATAAATTAATTATTTTCAAATTTGTCCTTGCTTTATTTATCTCCGCGACAATATTTAGAAAAGCATAAATATCTTGTTGGCTCTTCATGATCGCTCCCTTCCAACCATTTATAACCATGGATAAAGTGAGTTGACTACACAATCTTTTTCAGCTATTTCAAAACAATGAAGAAGTAATTTTACTACACAATATTTTCCAACCATTTATAACAATGGATAAAGTAAGTTGGCTACACATTCTTTTATCCATTGTTACAAATAGTTGGGAAATTTTGTGTAGTAAAATTACTTCTCCATTGTTTTGAAATAGCTGCAAAATAATGTGTAGTCAACTTACTTTATCCAAGTAATTTTACTACACATTCTTTTCCAACCATTTGTAACAATGTATAAATTAAGTTGACTCTACACAATTTATTCCAACATTTATAACAACAAATGTATTATATTTCTTCATTTTAATGGATAAAATAAATATAATATATGAGGTAATATAAGAATGTTGTTGTGTTTGAGGTATATATCAATGTGCCAACAGGTGTCTCAATCAGCGTGTAAAGAAAAACAAGGAAGCCAGTCAACAAACACACCGATGAAATATTCACCACGAGCCGCGCCCGGACATAAACCCGGTGATTGATCAGACAGATTCCAGCGTTGCTTTGACTTCCAACTCCTCTCGGCCAATACTGCTTTCTGACTTGGAGATATTCCAAGTACTCTTCCACTGCCGACGTCCATGTGCCGATTGATAGCACACACACAAGAAAATGTACTTCAGAATATTAAGAATCCATGTTTCTTCTGTAACATTATGGATCATTTGTCTTCGAAGACTCTTTGCAACAACGTTAGAAGAAGCTGTTTAACGGCGTCCCAAGAAATTGGCGACTGCTTTTACTGTAAATGCACCACATGTCTACACATGTGAAAAGCAGTTCGATATTGCACTTACAAATGTGCCAGAGCTTCATTTGGTTATTTGCACTCGCTGGTGGTGTTGGCCTTTTGCAAGAATCGGATGCCATTGGAGCATTTTTTTTCTTAAATCAGGAAAAAGTGCCCAATGCGGGATTCGATCCCGGGTCGTAGTGGTGGAAAACCAACGGTTTAGACCATCCTGCCACCGGCAGTTTCAATTTTGCCGCGAAGTACTTCTGTGATCAGAGATACTATGTGATATTTTGATTGATTTTTATTTTCTAATTGAAATTAAGGTTTTTAAAAACCATTATAAATTAATTGAAGATAAATAATAAGTTTTATCAACAGGGAAAATAATGTGTTTAGACGGATAATATTTAAATAGCTACTTCAACCAATTTTTTATTCCCAATTTTCAATGACTCGGTGTTACTCTTCTCAGGGGAATGGTCAGGTCAGGAGAGTGACAGAGGTGGTTGAAACTTCGGGACTAAAAATTTGGTTGATGTAGCCATATATTGTTTAACAAACCAACAAATGATCTTCGAGAGATAATATTGAATCAACCAAGTCATTGTTGGATGTTATTGTCAAATATTATTTTTATTCTATGATTGTAACAATCTGTGACTAAAATTCTGTGGTGTCAGGAATACATGTGCTCCTGGTCAGGATATGCCATTTTTAATATTGATTTCTACACCTGATCATTTTATCTTTTATTTTTTTATTTCGTTTTTTAATATATATATAGGTGAGAGAGAGATGTGGCTTGAAAGATGTTATTTTATTAGTAATGTGTCATTAGATATATTTAGTAATTTTTACGGGGGTCGGTGGAAGGCTGGTTAAACCGTTTGGTTTTCGACCACTAGGACCCGGGTTCGATTCCCGCATTGGACACTTTTTTCTGTTTAAAAAAAAAATGCTCCAATGGCCCCCGATTCTTGCAAACCTCCAACCCCACCAGCGAGTGCAAGTAACCAAACCGGGCTCTGGCATTTGTAAGTGCAAAGTCGAACTGCTTTTCACATGTGTAGACATGTGGTGCACTTACAGTAAAAGCAGTCGCCTACTTCTACCCACCATGATTATCATGGCCTGTACCACGTGTACTAGAGATAAGCAAAAAAAAAAAAGTAATTTGAGTTTCTTATTTTGGTACCTTCAATAAAGAATATTTTTTTTTTAGAAAGAGAATAATTATTGAGATCCACCATCAACAGTTATCCCACATTGATTACATCCTCTATCTTTCAGCCAACTAGGTAGCATGCTGATCTCCCCGTGTGGTGTGCCACAGGTATGGCCGCAGTGTGGGATCCCGTCCTCTCAGGGTAAGTACAACATTCTGTAGATTCCACTTTGCACGGATTTATTGGGATTAGATAGGATGACAGGAATATCTGGTAGGTCAAGTGTAGCTAGGACATTAGATCATGAATATTCGAAACTATTATAGAAGCGTATGATTCTTTTGAAAATTAAAAATTTCTACTGCCCTTACTGCAATGAAAAAAAAAATGCTGTCCTCAAAGCTTATGTCCATAGTTCATCTAAAATATCCAATCCAAGAGTCTAGCATCAGTATCACTATAAAATGAAGTTCCAAAAATGCAATATAACAGCGGTATGGTAGATTAAACTGGCGAAACCGCTGGGAGGGTTCACCACTGATGAGCCAGGCCCTCCCTTTAATTTTTCCATTGCAGTAAGGGAAGTAGAAATTGTTTAATTTTCAAAAGAATCATACGCGTCTATAATAGTTTCGAATATTCATAACAGATGGCGCGCTATGCATCATAGTACATTAGATTATGTAGTTTAAATATATAAAGAGGTTGCTGGGCAAAGCGTACTTTTATTTATTGGAAAATATACAAACATTCGAGCATTTCAACAGGCTATAGAGATATTGAACACTTACAATACGGAGATCTATAAGTTATTATAGAATAGGCAGTCTATTTGTTTCTCGAGATGATTGCTATACCATCTAATATATAGCTCAAATTTTTGAATATGTGAAAATATATACGAATATATATATTTTTGTGCGTAAAAAAGTTTATTGGTCTATTTATCTATGGCTAAAATATTGGACCTAAACATGAGGTTAATCGTATAGCTATATTCTATGTAGCAGAATAGGAGAAAATTTGATGTTGTTGGCAACATCCTGCCAATATATTTTAGTTTTGGTGAGATATGAATTATTCCGGGAACAATCTCTGTTATTTTCTTTTAAGATCGTTGTGTTGTAAATATTTTGTAGGTGAAAGAGAGAGAGAAAGATAAAATGTAGTTACAGCTTGAGAAAGGTAGGCCGTATAAAGTTGAATCTTGTGGCCACGATGCTGGTGACGTAGAAGTGAAGCAGGCTGTCCTGTGTGCAGGGATTCGGCGCCCTGCTGCCCCACGAGGACAAGGCCTAGCCTCCTCCCGCGGCCCCTGTACATAGCGTGATGACCCCTCCCCCCATCTCCATGCACTTCTTCGTCCCCCTTGGAATAAAGCTCGACGTCGACGCTGAGTCTCCTCTCTTTACTCCGCATACATCTCCCCGCACATAAGTGCTACACTACATTACCTCCCTGAACACAAGTACTACAGTACTACACTAAATCACCTCCCTGAACACAAATACTACAGTACTACACTCCATTCTCTCCCTGAACACAAGTACTACAGTACTACATTCTCTCCCCGAAAACAAATATTAAATAAATACACTTCATCACTTCCCTGAAAACAAGTATTTCAGCAATACACTCTATAGCTCTCCCGCACACAAGTACTACAGCAATATACGACATTACCTTCCTTGTGAACACAAGTACTACAGAAATACACTCCATATTCTCCTCTCGCATAAGCACTACAGCACTACAATCCATTATATTCCTGTGAAAACAATTACTATATTGATGCACTCCATAATCTGACTGCACCCAAGCACTGCAGCAACACAAGTACAGAGGGTATTCCTTTTTCCAAATAACTATTTTAGTTCTTTATTTAACATTATTTACAAAAGTTTGTACAACTTATTGATTTCTATGTGTAAGGCTTGACATTTAGCAACAGCCTTGTATCGGTGTTTTTGGAAATTAGGATTCGTTTTAGAATATTATGATCAAGACCATCTCAACAGTTCTTAATGTCTTTCCAGAGACCTTCTAGCGTCTTTGGTTTTCTAGATATAAGGGCAGCTTTCGATAAGTCAAAAACACAGAAGGCCCTAAGGGCCAAGTCTGTGGATTTAGCAGGTATTTGCTTAAAAGTGATGTACGAAATGCCGGTTTCATTGCTTTTCGCCCAGGTATTGACGTGTTGAATGTTAGCTATGACTCGTGGCTTTATCCTGGTGCGGCTACATGGATCTTGAGTCACTTGGATACAAAAATGGGATCTCCTTATCGAATAATGGGTCTAAGAAAAGTCTTTGGTGGATTTGCAAATTTATCTTGACATTTGGAATACACCTGGATTGTCTCATACATGTTCAATGGGATTTAGTTCTGGAGATCGAGCTGGCCAATTCATCCGAGCAATTGCATGGTTTTGGACGGGCCCTATCATCCATTAGAAGGTTTTCTCCCATTTCCAATGCTTGAGGCATCACGTGTGCTGCTAAGATCTCGTCCCGATACCTCTGTCCAGTCAGGGCTCCTTGCCGAAAAATATGGAGTGCTGTGCGACCGTCCAAGAAGATTCCAGCCCAGACCATAAAACCTTGGCGTCTGTAGGGATCCCTTTGAACCATATTCCGGGGATTAGTCCTGGTTCCTACCTCTCTCCAGACAAAGACACGACGAGAATCGCTGTTTAGAGAGAATTTGGACTCATTAGTGAACATTACACGTCCCCATTCATCTGGATTCCAGGCGACATGTTGTCTGCACCAAGGTTTCCTTGCTCTCTTTTGAGGTGGTATCAATGGCACACAAATTATGGCTCGTCGAGCATAGAGGTTCTTCATGTTAAGCCTTCTGCCTATTGTATCAGTTGAAATGTGAGAAATATATTTATTCTAATGGATGATAATGCCCGTCCACATAGGGCTGGTGTAGTCGACACTTTTCTCCAAAACCATGCAAATGCTCGGATGAATTGACCAACTCGATCTCCAGACCTAAATCCCATTGAGTATGTATAGAACAATCTAGGACGACGGATCTCATCCCTCCAACCCCCTCCTAGAAACACTCATGAGCTAGAAACAGCTTTAACACAAGAGTGGGCGTTGATTCCACAGGAGCTGATAAAATCCCTAATTTTTAGTATGGGTCGCCGATGTAGAGCCTGTCTATCAGTTAAAGGCGATCACACCCCATATTAACAACAATATCTAAGATATTTATCCACTGACTGCAAGAAGATCATTGCTTTACCGCTAATTTGTATAAAATACGTGTTAGAATTCTTTGATTTCGGGTATTATAATCAAAAATGCAATAATAATAAATTTGTGTATAAAAATTTATTGTTAATGGTCAATAAAATTTGAGATAAATGAAAAAAATGTTGTTCCATTAATTTTGCGGGCCAGTGTATATATTAGTCTCTTGTATCTAATTAAAATATGGAAATAATTAATAAAAAAAGAGGAAAGAATCTAATTAAAATGCACTAAAAAGGAGAAAATAAATATTCAGCTATCCTCATCCCCACCCACATAACTAGATTTATAAAATTTGTAAAAATTATATTTTTGACAATTTTTTTTTATTATATTTAGCAAGAGTAATAATAATAATTCTTCCTATGTAAATAAAAGTCATCATATGTAAATATAATGCGGCTTATGATTGTAAAACGACATTTGAAAATTATCCCGCATGTGTTTCTTTTGAACGAAAAATCGAAATTTATTTAAAGGATAAATAACGATTATTTTTAACCTTAGGGATGAAGTATGAAAAGATGAATTGTGAAGAGAAATCCTTTCATACTTCATCCCTAAGGTTAGAAATAGTCGTTATTTCTCCATAAAATAAATTACAATTTTTCGTTCAAAAGAAACATTTACGGTAAAACTTGTCAAACGTCGTTTTACAATCATAAACTGCATTATATTGTATTAAAATATGAATTTTATCGATAAATTTCCAATTAAACTTATAATTAGATTTATATGAAAGTCAAAATAAAAGCTGCTGGCGAACATCATGAATTGTTTCACTAAATATTGCCACGTGGAAAATTAGGAAAGACAAACTTCAGGATGACACGGCAATTTATTTAAGGCAGGAACAAACTATGAAATATAAACAAATGAGGGAAGTTTACAGAGTAGTAAAATATAAAAATAAAACATTATACTCTGTTAATAAAATAATAAATACTTTGCTATAATATTTTATCTCTTCACTCAACATACGATGATCATCCGCCGCTTTCATTTTGATTCATATAAATCTAATTGTTCAATGGGGGTAGATGAACAAAATTCTATTTTCTCCTATTTAGTACATTTAAATAAAAGTTTCAAAAACTATTTGAATTAATTTATCAATTTTTAATGATGAGTTCTAAGTCAAATGTTGCTAATCTAGCGCCTATATCGAGGAACACCCCATCACCATCTCACGTATTCTTCGTAGATCGCGAAATACGTGGTGTCGCTGGAGACCCGCTGGTGATTCTCCACCAAACTCTGCAGCGCTGGCAGAGGCGCCATGTTCATTGTACCTAATATGATGTATATATATAATTATCTTTTTAAAATAGTGCAGAGGCTGTGCACTTTTGCATGTATTGACAAGATGTCAATAAAATCATTTTAATTATCAATTGTCTAGCCCCTATTCTTGGTTGGGTGGGGGGTAAGTGTCGTCGATGGCCAGTGATTGGAGTTGTACACGTGTTGTCTTCAGGAAAATTCTCTCTTTTCTCGATCTCCTGGTAGTCCAATACTGACAGGAAGTACAGGGTGTACCAGGTAAATTGGGACTAACTTTGACAGTCCATAAAACAAAAACTACTTGAGATTAAAAACTTTTTTTTCATTACGTAGCCATATTCATATAAAATGCAACAGTACATGTGTGCGCAGTGTAGTGATGAAGAGTAACCGAGAATTTGAAAATCGAGCTGCCATCATCGTTGCTCTGCGCGCCGGAAGGAGCCCCAAAGAAAAGAAAATAACTTTGACGTGGACCAAAAGGTAAATCCCAGGAATGATCGCTGGATCTGTAAAGACCCCTCAGATATACCTGTCGTGATGCACACGAAATTTCCTGCCTCCGTAATGGTCCTTGGCGTTATCAGCAGTGAAGGTGATGTCATGCCTCCCCATTTCTTTTAGAAGGGCCTTAGGATGAACGCTCACACCTACATCAATGTTCTGGAGACCGTTGTGAAGCCTTGGATGGACATGGTGGCCGCAGGAAGGAAGTATGTCTTCCAACAGGACTCAGCTCCAGCCCATAAGGCAAAAAAGACACAATCGTGGCTGACACTTAACGTCCCTAGTCACTGGGGTCCTGATATTTGGCCCCCTAATTCTCCAGATTGCAATCCCCTCGACTACTATGTATGGGGCGTTGTTGAGAGAGATGTCAACAAAGCTCCTCATACCACCATCCAGTCTGTCAAGAAAGCAGTTCACACGGTGATGACCCAAATGGACAAGGTCATCGTCGCCAAGGCCTGTGCTTCATTCCGCACTCGCCTCGAGACTGTTGTAGCTAATAATGGAAACTACATTGAATAAATAAAAACTATATCCTTTTATCTACTACTGTGTCAAATTTCATTCGGATATTTTAATTTTTACTTGCAAAATATTTCAGTTAAAATACCATTGTTGAAATTCCCAATTTACCTTGTACACCCTGTATGTTTAAAATTTATCACAAAATTTGAAAATGAAATGTAGAAATTAGTCCATTCCCGACTACCCTGATCACATTTTAAAACGAAACGCCACCCGCAAAATACTTCAGTGAAACGGCTGTACCTTCTGTTTGAAAGGAAATATATAAATTCTATCCTCTTGTCTATTCCCCACAATCACGGCCAACACAGAAGTCTGAATTTTTTACACCTGCAATGTTAGTAGGATTGTTGTTGTTGTTGTTGTCGTGTCCAAAGAAGAGCCTCAGATGTCTCCATTCATCTCTATAACAGCAGCAACAATGTATACTATCTTTGCTTTTCATTTGGAAAATGGGTGCCGTTGCCACGTTAGTCACCTTGGAAACGAACCAGAATTTGGTAGAATATTCCAAGGGTCCAGGTGGAACCGCAGGGAGGTGTGGTCGGACTTCTCCCCACCCCGTTAGTAGGATTGAACTAATCTATTAAATACTAGACTTCTACGTGGTTAGGAAGTACGTATATTAAAAATTTACTGAAACTTTGAATGGAGATATAGAAAATATGAGGTTATGGTAAAAGGTTCTCGGCCTAACCCAAAGATGGATTTCCAATCGGCAAAAGATTACGTTTCCTCTCCATGCGGGCATGTCATTAGCTCAACAAGAAGTTGAGAGGTCTGTAGATGAACATTTCAACAACCTTCCAAACTCATTTCCGGGAATGAACGCTGATATTAGAGAAACGCTCGGCTAGTGTGTTGAAGTCAAGAGAGATTATGTAGAAAAAATCTATTTAAAAAAAATAGAGTCTTTATTTGTTAGGTCGAGAACTTTTCACCTTATCTTCGTAAACCCTTTCTGACAACCCACATAATTTTAAAACTTTTTAAATTTGAAATGTCATCATGTCTGAACAGATGTGCCAAATTTCAGACTTCTAGGTGCTCTGTAAATAAATTAAAATTTTATAATAAGGTTTCTGGACAGACAGACCTGGAAGCAAACTAAATAAAAGCTTTTAAAAAGCCATCCAGGGATAGAAGGGCCTTTATGTCCGAAATCTAGAAATACTAAATAAAATTTTAAAAGAAACCCATCTTTTTTTTTGGTTGGCTTATTTTTATTTTAAATAGACGATATTCCAAAATAAAAATCTTCTGATATTTCAGAGAAGTCTCAATAAATTCTAGTAAAAAAAGATAGGCTCATGGCAAGAATGAGGAACAGTCATTGAGCTATGAATTACTGACTGACTGAGCCAAGGTATGTGGGGAGAGAAGTCTGCGAAGACCATCATTAGAAAAGGAAGATTATATGGCAATAGAAGGGTGGCGATAGACAGTGAGAAGTGACGTCATTGAGATCTGAAAAAGTAAAATTCCACTCTGAAATCAAGCGTCCATCTAAATCATTATCATAAATCACTATCCTCCCTTCAAAATGTCTATATATATATATATGTGTGTGTGTGTGGAAATTTTGGCGATAACCTTTAAAAACAAAGAACACCCCTTTCCTCGAAATAGACGTTAAAAGTAGAAGTCATCAATTGACCGACTGACGAAGGCCATTAGCCCGAAACCATGACCTCCAGGTGGGCACATTTCAGTTTGACAAAGCTGGTGTTGTGGCTTTGTCACCGAACCGAGGCCACTAGTTTGCGGCGACGGTCAATATATGGCGTCTAATTTTGACACGGGAGAGTTATCCTTTATATATCGAGATATATATAGAGTGAACGACCAAACTTCGCTCAGAATCTTCCCCCGTGAATGTTTACTCAACAACGAATATGGTTTTAAGAAATGTGCTAATTATATTACTCTTAATAGATTAAGAGACAATTTGACAATGAACAACATTTACAGATTTAAGATTGTAACAAATTCGAGCATCCCTTATAACTATTTCTCTCTTGTATTTCAGCATCCGGATAGATTTACTATAGCATTGAATCTGGCTAAATCTCATGTCTAACCGTGGAAAAATCTGTTTTAAGAGCTTTATTTCTACGATTTCTCGGTCAACACAGTTCAGAGAGTTAATAAAACAAGAAAAAATATATATATATGAGGGCCAAACCCCGAAAACAATGGTATACAGATTGGTTTGTTTTTTGTCTGAATTTGTCAACACCGATGTTGTGTCCCAGTCTTCATCACAAGTGAAGTTTTTTACCAGAATGATGCACAGTGACATCGTTCTGAAGCACAATTAAAGAGAAGTGTATTTTTTGGTGCATCCTCCCTGCAATGTTGTAATCTTTCCTGAAAATCTGCACTTGCCACTTCTTCTTCTTTCTTATCCCCACTCAATCATATTTGGGCATCAAGTTGTGACCCTTGATGGTGTCTGTTTGACAACCATCATGATTGGGTGAAGTAGAATGCGTCTGCCTTTGTCATTACGACTGGGAGCACTACTCAGTGGCAGGCCGACTTAGATCCAAAAGAAATAGCCGCCTCTGACATGAGGAACAGACGCCATGTGCAGCCGCTCCTAACTTGCCACTTCACCAGCTTAAACACCTGTTTGATAAATTCGACCGAATCCATAACCCCTCTTGTAGGATGTTATGAAATCGAAACCGCCCCTGTACTGATGAAGTCCAAAGCTCGAAAACATAGTATACAGGTTGGCTTTGTATCTGAAATTGCCAAAACGTGTGTTCTGTGGCTTATTCTTTATCATCACTAGTAAAGTTTTTCACTGTGATGCACAGCGTCTCATTCTGATACATAATTAAAGAGAGAGTTGCCTCTTTTGGTACATGTATGGTGTGTGATTTTCAGGGGATATATAATTTGATGGCGAGTGTCGCTAAGCATTCATTCAATACACATTCGGTGTTAAGTGAACGGGTACCAAGGTTTATCTAGGATATCAATATATATACAGTAGACTCTCCTATAACGCGAGTTTTTACAACGCGATTTCGTACAACGCGATTAAAAAATTGCGACAAATTTATTTATATAACGCTAATTTTCGTATAACGCGTTATAAAATAAAATACATGATATTTGTCACTAACAATTTACCCTAAAAACATTCGCATTATACAAGTTTTATTTCGTACAACGCGAATTCCTATAACGCGATTTCATACAACACGGAACACATTAATCGCGTTATAGGAGAGTTTACTGTATAATAAATACAAAATGAAAGGATTTGAGCACAAATGTTTGTTTTATACACAATACAAACTTATACTGTCCTTACTGCGATGTATATTGGGGGGGCTTGGCTCATCAGTGGTGAACTATCCCAACGGTTTCGCCAATTTAATCTACCAGATCGTTTTTAGAGCTCCAATACTGTATTGTATAACGACATTTGAAAAATTTCCCGCATGTGTTTCTTATGAACGAAAAATCGATTTTTTTAAGGAGAAATAACGATGCGGGATAATTTTCTCTCCTTAAAAAAAATCGATTTTTCGTTCATAAAAAATAATAATAATAAAAGAATTTTAAAAAAATTTCGATTTTTCGTTCATAAGAAACACATGCGGGATCATTTTCAAATGTCGTTCTACAATCATAAGCCGCATTATATTGTATTATAAAAAAAACTGTATTGTATCCTTCTGCTTACATACGCAGCACTGAAGGGTGGGATCTCAGAAATGTTTTTCAAGAAAACTATGGATATATGCTTATAAGACAGCAGAATTACATATTTTTCATCGCAGTAAGGACAGTAAAAGTTTGTATTGTATATAAAAGAAACACTTGTGCTCAAATTCTTCCATTTTGTATATATAGATGGCGCGTTATTGTTTTGTATATATATATATAGATAACGAAGGTTTCACCTGACCATAATATCAGAGCATAGTGTCAGTTGTCCGCTATACTACTCTCACATTGTATTAGCCAGGAATGGAGGTTAGTAAGACCTATCTAAGGAACCCTGATGTGTTAGGCGACTTGCATAAAATTACCATAATACATTTTAATACATGTGCATTAATAAGTAGGAACAAGACTTCGCCATTATGAAGTTAAATATAGACATAAGAACAACGAAGCTCTTCTGTGTAAAAAGATAATCATTACTCTGATAGAACTTCATTTCTGCTAGGAATGGTCTGGAAAGTGAACCGTGTGTACAGAGCGTCACTTCCAGCAAACCTTCATAAATTATGAGGAGCTGTGATTTAAAGCGCTTCACTGTCGTCCATTATGTAGATAGTCCATTATGTAGATATGGAGACTTTCGATCCGTTAGGCCGATGGTTCAGACCTTCCGAGTGAAATAGTCCTAAGTTGCTTAGGCCACTTCAAAAACTGGCTTATACGCACAAAGCCTTTATTAAGACAATTGCATCCTGAATCACGGTATAATTGTGAAAAGCGTTTAAAAGCTACAACACATTTTCACGAGTTTCTTTTTATATTTTAAAATACTAGCTTTTAAGCGATAATCGCTCTTCAACGAGCTTAATCAAAACATAGGCTATTTCTTACAAGTGTTTACAAATATACGGGAACAAAAAAAAGAAAAGAGCATGAATATTAACAACTGAAATTTATGCCAAAAATTTGAATTATAAATATTTCTTGTAATAATTAGTCGATGTTTTTAATTAAACCGTTAAAGAGTGATTATCACTTGAAAGCTAGAATTTTAAAATGAAAAAGAAACTCATTATACTCTCTCTCTCTTTTTTTGTAGTTTTCAAACAATTGCATCATATTCGGATTCACCTGATTGGTTAAAGGAAACAAATAAAAGGAAAACCCTGGAGAAACCGTTGGGAAAATTCACCACTGATGCGCAAGGCCCTTCCAATAATGTCCCACTGCAGAAAGGATAGTGATAAATTGTTTTATTATGAAAAAAGAAAAATGCAGCGCTGAATGGTGTCAAATTTCGAAATCATATATTGTGTGATAACGAAAATTTTCTCCGTCTTCCAATTATAATCCTTTTTCGCGCAGAAGCTTAATATAATTTGCGATAAGAAGAAGCAAATGTTTTATCGGACCAAAAAAAAAAACGAGTTAAAATTTAAATTAGTGTACGAGTATGTGACAATATCGTTGCGGAATTTCTTGTTGTTCGATGAGAATGGTGAGATTTGGTTGAAGCGCAGTCGTTTGAGTGGCAAGTGAAGCATACAGTTAGGAATAATCAGGACACGTGATGGGGTTTGAAAATAAGAGGCAACTGGGTTGGAGGAAAGAAAGCTTGAGAAGAGCGGAGCGATTTTGATTGTTAATTATCTGATCACATGGCGGTGATTGAACTTAGCTGTGGGATGAGCAGAGGGAGAGAGGTCTAGAGCAGATGTCACCTTGTTGGAAGCCAAATCACTACTGACAATTCTTGCCTTTCGATTTAACACCAAGAGTCGTCTTCTTTCCCATTGGTCGAAGGATGGAACGTGCCCGTTTTTCTATTGGTTGACCTATTTAGGGGAGACTTTCTAATTGGACCGGCGGCTTTCTTTGGTGTTAGTTACGCCCGGCCTGGTCAGGAAGTATCGGGTGTGTTCGACTCTATTTACTTCCGCGTTATCAAATACGTCCGGTCCTGTCCGGAAATATTGGGCGTCTCTCTACTAATATAACTTCTGCGGATACCAGATACGTCCGGGCTTGCCAGGAAGTATTGACTGTACAAGTTATTTATACTTGTGCCCGCTTTTAGCCTGCTTCCTATGTCTTGTTGCCACTTCCTTTCCTCCAGTTACCTTATTCTTTATTAAATCTTTGAAAATCATACATTGTACATGCATAGTGGGTCGGGGGTGCATACAATTATATACAAATTATGACAAGTATATACACTAACCTTTGATGTCGCCCGGTCGTCTTTTTTTTTTTTAAGGAGACATAGGCAATTTTGTTCACACTTGGTTATCTTGTGTGTCTTCAATAAAGGTCACTGTGTATCAAATATCTTTCAAAACCATTCTAAAATGGCCAATTAGTCGAGCAAAAGAGTGAGTATCAAATATCTTCCAGAGTTATTTGTCTGAATCCCAATATACATGCTAAAAGGTACAACTTCTTCAAGTTTTGACCATAAACATTAGAGTATAAATATAAATATATTCAAAATTATAAAACATTTAAGTGTGTATATTATAAAAAAATAGATGGAGATCTATAGATGGCGCTAAATTCGATCGTCTATTTTGATGAGAGGGGCGACCTTCATAGATCTTTCCGGCAAAATTTCTATCTACGTTTTTCCCCGGGAGGAAATGTTAAAATAGAAAGAACATTAGATAGCCTTTCATTTTATAGATAAATTACACTCATGGACAAAAAACTGAAATTTGTACCTTTTAGCATGTATATCGGGATTCAGGCAATAACTCTGAAAGATATTTGATACATATGATGTTTATTGAAGACACACGAGTTAACCAAGTGTGTACAAAATTGCTTCTTTCTCCTTCAAAAAAAGACAGACTTTCCACTTCCTTAAGTTTCGTCCACAAAAAACACACATGTGTGAGTGCAAATTCTGGAAAAATTTCACTCAATAATTTGGCCATAGTGTTCCATCTACTTATAGAATATTTAATAATTCCCTTAAGAATCTCAGGAAATCAAAGACCGGCTTTAGCTGAAGAGAGCCATAGCCTCGGTCTACAGATAAGGCTTTCTGAGTTCGACAAAGTTCTACAAAGATTGGAGAGACGCTGATTTCTTTAGTCTATTTAGAAGACAAAATTAGCCTTCATTTTAAGTAAAATAAAAAAATTTCAATATCTCATTAATAACAAACAGCTTTTTATCTTTGAAAGGTAACATAACTTGCTGAATCATAAAAGTTCCTTATTTTGGAAGTATTTTAGGAACTGGTTCACAAAGACATAAATTACAGATATCTAAAATCCTCTTCTCAATGAGGATCAATCTACAAATAGTACATATCTTAGAGAGCTATGTGGAGTTTGATCACATGGTTAGGAAGAAGTGTTTTGATTGGCTCTAGGTAAAAATATTTATATATTCATATATTATTTTTAAAAAAATAAATGATTACATATTGAAGAGAGGTTATCCAAGACGAAAAACTCAGCTTCGCCCGGGTTTTGCTCCAATGAAAATTTGCCAAATCAAAAGAGTTTTAACCAATGTGTGTAAAATAAACATTAGTGCTTAAATGTTGTAATTTCCAATATATAGATGGCGTGTTATTTCTTTATATAAATATTTATTAAAATAAAAACATTAGTGAATTTTTTGTTCACATTGTGTAGCGTTCTCACGCAATTCTGGCCTTAACTACCCGTTTCATGATTTTTCAAGATGCCTGAATGACCAGTTTTTTGGTCGTTGAGGTACATCTTGCACCACGCTGATGAGGGCCAACAGCCCTAAAAAGCGTCCGTGGTTAGCTTTTCTTGATTAATCAAGAATGGGTATTTGGCCAATGCTGGAATAATTAGAAATCAACGAGAATAGTTGATATTTATTCAGATAGATGGCGCAAGCCATCAGCAACTTTCAGTTGCACGATAAGGAGATGCCTTTTTTTTTCATAAATAGGTTTCCAGAGAAAAGTTTCTTTTTATTATTATTTTTTTAAATTTACAAATCTCTCAAGCTTTCGGGCAAGAAAGCCCTTCTACAGGAGAAAATATTTTACATTTGATCACTAATAGAAAAAAAAATAAAATAAAATGCTTTTGGTGTTTACAGTTATTTTTTTTTAATGCAGAATCTATATATTTTTTTTAATGTTATCATTATTGGGAATTATTGTAGAGAATTTTCATTGATATATTGTCAATATCATCTTTTCACACCCGGGTTAAAAGTTGCACAAATCCCAGGGTTGAGATTCTGACAATGGCTATCCCAGGTCTAATTCTACCATAGAAAAGTTATTTATCGAAGACACGAGATAACTAAATGTGAACAAAATTGCCTGTCTCCTTAAAAAAAAAAAAAAAAGACTTTCAATTTCCTCAAGTTTTGTCTATAAGTGTACTTTTGACAAAATTTCACTCAATAATTTGGCCATTTGGATGCTTCAATTACATTAATTATATAGGTGAAAGATCGGGAGAAACTGTTGACTATGGAAGCACCGAGGTTTCATACAGGACATGTTAGCTGATGCTTGCAATGTGAGGTTGGGCGTAATCCTGCTGTAAAATGGCATTTGGTACCCCCTGATGGAAGGGTAGCATCACCGCCCACAGCACGTCATCCACGTATCGTTGGGCCGTCATAATGCCCTCAATACATATCAGAGATGATCTGATATCATAGGCGATGGTTTCCAAACCATAATGTCGCGTTGTCGTGAGGTGCGGCGTTCCACAGATGCGGCCGGATTGGACCTGTCATCAAGACAGCGCAAACTTTTACTCGATGACTGGATTACTCGGTTAAATATTTATATTTATTTAATCAACAACAACAACAACAAAACAACTTTATTAGGGCATCTTGCCCTGTACCGATTCGCCGTGGCATTACAGACAATATTAAACACAAGAGAAATGGGGAAGATGGAGTATTTACAGTTAAGGTATGGTAAACAGGGTGACTTTTTATTGTGCCCCTGTTCTTCTCTCTTCCATGAGTGCAATTTTATTTCCAACCGCTTTTTGATAGTTGAACAGTTCAATTGCCCAACTTTTCTTATCTGAAACAGTTTTTATTAGCTTTATTGAGTTCAAATGCGGTCTAGGAAGACTTTTCAGGATCTTTTTTCTCTCTCCTTCCAGATCCCTGCATTCAGCAATAAAATGGTATATTTCATCAGTTATCTGACTTCCACATAACCCACAATACAAATTTTCTTTCTTAATTGCGTAAATATGATTTTCTTTGATCAATGTTGACATTAATCTGATCTGTGCAATAAAACTCACTAAAGCTGAGGACAAATTGCATGAAAAATAATGTTCTGGAATGAATGAATCATAAAGTAACCTATAGTTTGAGTATGTTTTCGTAAGAGATAATTTTGCCAGATCTTGCTGCAATAGCTGTTCAATTTTTATTTTTAGTATATTCGGAAGTTCGATCTGTATGTCATCATAATTTAACCTATAGTTTAGCCATGTGAGTCCACAATGATTGATGATATCCATAATATTCTTACAGAATCCTATAGGTTTTTTTGTCATTAAGGAAATTTCCTTCAATCTATTCCAGCATAGCTTAGGTAGTCTATTGTCTTCCATTTTTTGTAATCTAATGAAGTATTTCATAATTAATTTGATCGTTGTAAAAGTCAGAGATATTCTGCCAGTTTCCAGCCTTATAATATACCCTGGTATATATCTTGGTAGATTCAGAAAGTTTTTGATAAACGTATTCTGTAATTGGTCTATAATATCCGTATTGTCCCAAGCCCACACAGGGGCCGCATAGAGTAGTATTGATTTAATAACTGAGTCAAATAGATTCAGTGCAACTTTTAATGAGTTAATTTTTTCTTTTTTTATCAGTCTAATAATTGCATTTATTGCCGTATTTGCTTTGGCTTTATAAAACTACCTTTTTGCTATTATTAGTGGAAGTGAATGGATATCCCAAATATGTAATATTGGACGCAACAGTCAGTGGGGTGTCTCCCCAGTACCAGTTTTCGTGTCTTGCCGGTCTTCCTCCATTTCTGAATACCATTATTTTGGACTTATTTTCATTTAAAACTAATTTGTTATTATCCAGGTAAGACTTTAGTATATTGATTTTAATTTGCAGATTAATTTTCGATTCTCCAATTATGGCTATGTCATCCGCATACATAAGTAGGTGTAAAACACCAAAATCGGGGAGATGAAATCCTGTAAGTGCTGAGTTATTATAAAGTTCTATTAGGTCGGCCATATATAGTATAAATAAAAGTGGGGAAAATGATTCTCCCTGCAACACTCCAGAATTAATTTTCACATTACTTGAATATTGTCCTTTCCATCGGATAGTAATCTTAGCTTCTTGGTAAAAGTTTTTTATCAGCATTACAAATTTATTGCTAATGCCCATTTTGTGCAATTATATTTATTTAATCTATATATTCAGTATTATTTATTCATATACAGTAGAACCTCCATGATAGGACACTCGTGCTAGGGGACACCTCTCTATAAAGGACAGTTTGCATTTGCAAAATTATCATTTTTACTATTTAACAACTCTCCGGTAAGAGGACACCTCTCCCTAAAGGACACTTTGGCTCTTCAATTAGGTGTTATCCTTTACAGGGAGTTAGTTCTACTGTATATTTAGCGTTATGTATTTAACCTTATATGAACGATCAAATAAAGTAGTTTCAATCTCTGTCTTGAGACAATATTGAAACTAAAATAAATCTAAATTAATATTACATTATATATCATAAAATCATTACATTATATATCATAAAATCACAATAGGTGCATAAAGGAAGCACTAACGTGCAGGCGTTATATTATAATTCAATTTTATAATGCATGTCATAGCTGTGTGCAAGGCAAATTGAAATTTTGAATAATTCAATAATATCGTATATAGCGGCGGTCTGGTAATGGATTTATTAGATTCATTTAATGGACTTCCATTTTACCTGAATCCTCTTGCTACAATGTCTCTACGGGATTAGATGGGAAAGGTAGATGACTGATAATCTAATTGACAACGTCGGGGATTTTTGCTCTATTTGCTCACACTCGATGTCTCAGGTAAAGTTTCTCAATGAAAGTATTTAAAAGCACGAATGTTTCTTTTATACATAATACAAACTTCTACTGTCCTTCCTGCGATAAAAAAATATATTGGGAGGGCATGGCTCATCAGTGGTGAACCCTCCCAGCGGTTTCGCCAATTTAATCCACCAGACCGCTTCTCAGAGCTCTACTACTGTACTGGACGATTCTGCTTATATACGCAGCACTGAAGGATGGAATCTCAGAAATGGGTTTCAAGAAAACTATGGACATAAGCTTATAGGACAGTAGAATTACATTCAAATAGAAGCTTGTATTATGTATAAAAGAAACATTCGTGCTTTTAAATCCTTTTATTTTATATGTATAGATGGCGCGTTATTGCTTTCTGTTCAAGTTTCTCAAGCTTATCCGCCGAGGTAATCGATTTCTAGACAAGAGGTAGAGGTGTGACTTCTGACTTTTTTAGCCCAATATGCTAGTCCTGTTATACGTTTGTTATATGAAACTATATAATCCTATTATAGGGCAATAACACGCCATCTATATATAAGAAAATAAAACATTTAAGCACGAAAGTTTATTTTACACAGAAAACAAACTTATGTAATTCTACTGTCCTAAAAGCTTATGTTTATAGTTTACTGAATACCATTTTTAATATATCATCCTTCAGTGTAGCAAAAAAAGCGTTCGGTTTTTTTTTTCTGTATTTTTTCAGGTCACCGTAATTCGCATTTCGGATGGATGCAGGAGTGTTGCGACATTCAGGATAGATACAGGAGTGTGTTGCGACATTCAGGATGAATGCAGGAGGGTGTTGCGCCTTTCAAGATGGATACAAGAGTGTGTTGCGGCATTCAGGATGGAATCAGGAGTGTGTTGCGACATTCAGGATGGATGTAGAAGTGTGTTGCGACTTTCAGGATGGATGCAAGGGTGTGTGGCGACTTTCGGTATGGATGCAGGAGTGTGTTGCGACATTCAGGATGGAATCAGGAGTGTGTTGCGACATTCAGGATGGATGTAGGAGTGTGTTGCGACATTCAGGATGGAATCGGGAGTGTGTTGCGACATTCAGGATGGATGTAGGAGTGTGTTGCGACTTTCAGGATGGATGTAGGAGTGTGTTGCGACTTTCGGGATGGATGCAGGAGTGTGTTGCGACATTCAGGATGGAATCAGGAGTGTGTTGCGACATTCAGGATGGATGTAGGAGTGTGTTGCGACATTCAGGATGGATGTAGGAGTGTGTTGCGACTTTCAGGATGGATGTAGGAGTGTGTTGCGACTTTCGGGATGGATGCAGGAGTGTGTTGCGACATTCAGGATGGAATCAGGAGTGTGTTGCGACTTTCGGGATGGATGTAGGAGTGTGTTGCGACATTCAGGATGGATGCAGGAGTGTGTTGCGACATTCAGGATGGGTATGCTAATGAAATTTGTGTATTATTGAGACGTTGGGTGACATCTACAGAAGCCCGGCCGGTGAACCTGCCCCCGGGGGTGCCACACACTGCTGCGGTTCCGGCAGGCAGGGATTAAGACCCGTTAACAGGATTCAGCTCAAGAAGTCTCTAAGCCACTTAGCACTCTCAGCTGACAGCCTGGGGGAAGCTTGGAGGGATTACAGTTTCTGAGAGGGAAATCTTTTTCTTTCCCATCAGCAATTCGGGCTAAAGTAAGTTGAATTCATTCGATGGGAATTATGTGTACTGGACACAATTTTACAGAGCAGCTTTCTTCCCCTAGCAGGACACTACGAAAGCTCTTTCTCTCCTAAGTAGAAGTCTGTTCACTCTTCTTTATGACAATATTTAAAATCCTTTAATTTTTTCTCAGTGATTTACGAAAATACACACAATACAACCTATTACACAATAATAAATACAAACCTTTTAAAAACGCGCTTTTTTCCGAATAATAAATGTAAAAATATACACACTATTAGATCCCGTGTGGATTTCATGGAATAAAGTCCGCCCTAGACTGACGAGGGCCATTAGCCCGAAACCATGGTCTCTAGGTGAACGCTTTTCAGTTTGCCAAAGCTGGTATTGTGGCTTTGTCACCGACCCGAGGCCGCTAGTTGCGGCGACGGTCAATAAATGGCGTCTGGTTTAGACGTCTATTTTGACGGGAGAGGCGACCCTTGTCTCTTTAGATTAATTTCCTCCCGGCAAAATTTCCATCTATGATAAATTATATACATTAAAAATTAAGTAATAAAAGAAAGGTGAAGAGATGGGTTGGTTTGACAATGATGAATGCTCGACGTCCACTTCGTTCTTGTCGAGGCAGCTTCACCATTGTCCACCAGCTTTCTATTAGGTACTGTGGGTGAGCTTTGTCGCTGAATTTGACTCCACAATCTGACCATGCTCCAGGCCAATGGATATCAGCGCAGACCTGCAATCCGGGTATTGAGTTCTCTGGGAAACACATAATCTCTCATGTACTATCCTTTATAGCAACCAGTTCTACTGGAAACACCAGCTCCTTCACATCCCGGCTAACTATGGTGCTACCAGCTTCACATCCCGGGTAACTATGGTGCTACCAGCTTCACATCCCGGCTAACTATGGTGCTACCAGCTTCACATCCCGGCTAACTACGGTGCTACCAGCTTCACATCCCGGCTAACTACGGTGCTACCAGCTTCACATCCCGGCTAACTACGGTGCTACCAGCTTCACATCCCGGCTAACTACGGTGCTACCAGCTTCACATCCCGGCTAACTACGGTGCTACCAGCTTCACATCCAGGCTAACTACGGTGCTACCAGCTTCACATCCCGGCTAACTACGGTGCTACCAGCTCACATCCCGGCTAACTACGGTGCTACCAGCTTCACATCCCGGCTAACTACGGTGCTACCAGCTTCACATCCCGGCTAACTACGGTGCTACCAGCTCACATCCCGGCTAACTACGGTGCTGCCAGCTCACATCCCGGCTAACTACGGTGCTACCAGCTCACATCCCGGCTAACTACGGTGCTACCAGCTCACATCCCGGCTAACTACGGTGCTACCAGCTTCACATCCCGGCTAACTACGGTGCTACCAGCTCACATCCCGGCTAACTACGGTGCTACCAGCTCACATCCCGGCTAACTACGGTGCTACCAGCTCACATCCCGGCTAACTACGGTGCTACCAGCTCACATCCCGGCTAACTACGGTGCTACCAGCTTCACATCCCGGCTAACTACGGTGCTACCAGCTCACATCCCGGCTAACTACGGTGCTACCAGCTCACATCCCGGCTAACTACGGTGCTACCAGCTCACATCCCGGCTAACTACGGTGCTACCAGCTTCACATCCCGGCTAACTACGGTGCTACCAGCTCACATCCCGGCTAACTACGGTGCTACCAGCTCACATCCCGGCTAACTACGGTGCTGCCAGCTCACATCCCGGCTAACTACGGTGCTACCAGCTCACATCCCGGCTAACTACGGTGCTACCAGCTCACATCCCGGCTAACTACGGTGCTACGAGCTTCCTATTTACTGTCTGAGTCTAGTCCAGGGGTCAACAAACTGCAACTCACATGCGGCTCTTTGGATGAGAAGCTGCGGCTCTTTATATAGTTCCAAACGCAAATATTATTTATGCTGTGTACTATTTATTTTTAGCAAAAAAAAAAATATTGTGGCTCTTTAAAAACTCTGATATTTTGTAAATTGTAATTTTTGACTCTTCCGACTCAAAAGATTGCCAACCCCTGCACTAGTCCCATTCAGCGACATCGGGATCCTTCATCCAACCAATATCACCAGAACGATACACATTCGGTCTTCTATATGAAGCCAGATAATTTGTCCTAGTCTCTCTTCCTAAAGTTTTATAAAGACAGGAACCTGTAGGTACAGCACGCGCCAAGAACGGATTGAAGGCAGGGGTACGTCGAAACGCGGGGAAGATGGGCAAGGCCGCGAGGTAGCTGGCTGTAGCTAGAGCGGCAGGTTAGCAAAGAACTGGTTGATCCAGTTAGTGGCCACATATCACGGTTTCTGCTGTTGTTTAGCTTGATCTGCTCAAAGAAGTTGCCACTTCGATGTAATATTCTGTCAACATAAACAGGATTCTGAAATATAATTGAAAATACCCATTTCAAACATCGCACTTACACGCCACACTATAAATATTTGGCGTTAAATGAAGATACATTGCGCGCAATCTATAAGTAGAAAATGAAAATACTTCGAACTATTATATTATTGTAACAAATATTTTCATTTAAAATTTTTCTTCACAGAAATTTAAGATATTGGGGGAAAGGCATGGCTCATCAGTAGTGAAACCATCAGTTCAGTCCAGACCGCTGCTGTTGTATTGACTTGACTGGTGGTATAACAGCTGCAGTTGTTAGAAGTGGGATTCTGTGTGAAGGTGTCGCTGAGTGAACCGTTTCTTTTTACCTGGAAAACATAATTTCTGATTTCTTACTCAGACTTTATAAATGGAACTCGTAAGACATTTCATCTTCTATGTATTGTGTATAAAAGAATGATATAAAGGAAGTTGTGTATTTCTGTTCTTCAATGGTGGAGCCCAGAGAGTAAGTATGTATAGCTAGAGAGAGGGAGGAGGCTGTGTGTTCCAGTTCCTCAGAGATGACTGTTCCACATGTGTGAAGATGAAAAGTTCTCCGAAGTGAAGATTCTCACCCAGGTTAGCCAAGATGGATGTTGATGCCAAACTTGGATTAAACATCTCATGTTTCACGTCCAGATCAAGCAAGTTACCGAATGTGTCCCTGGGTGGACGCCTGGTAAGTCACATTTTTTAACCTCTCCTTGTTGCAGCCTAAGCCCCAGGGACCTGCTTCAACTTTCAACCTCTACCACCAAAACTTGTTCTATATTTCCAGGCCTATGCCAGCTCTTTATTGAAACTAATGACCACTTACGTTTTCAGGAGACGCTGAAGCCGCTGCCAGTTTGGCGTTCGTTCAGGTAGGAGCCGTTTCTGACTTCCTGCGTGCAGATATTCTACCCCCCCCCCCCCCCCTTTCTCTTATAGTTTAGGGAGATACTTCCTGAGAGCCAACCATTAGTAGAATGACCCCTCAGCCCTGAGGAATGAGGCGCAGCTTTACCATGTACGCAAGACTGTGGTGTCGAGACTGCCATAGTCGAGTACGAGCGGGCATATGCGCCTCAAGTACGATAAGGGAGATCAGAGTGGTGATAAACATTCGAAACTGATTCGCGCACAATGAGGGAAATCTCCACGTGTCTAACCCATGTGTTTCAGGCGGTCCCATGTTCTCTACCATCTCGTGGGGGGACTGTTAAGAGGACTGCTGCTCGCCATGTTTCCTTATAGTTCCCATCTTGTGTACCTATCTACAGTGCACGCCATGTGTACGCACGACACTATACTATATAAAAGAGCAGCGGCCCCCGACCAAAGAGAACGAAGAGCCAAGTCACTCCTTCAATCATTAACTCACTGTGTCGCGCAGATACCTCCAATACTGTCATTAATTAGTAACTCGGCAATATTTATGAAACCTAGGATATGTTTACGAGAACACCAACCTCTGTACTGTGCTTGCAGCCTAAATATTTCCACGTAAAGTTAAAATCCTCTCATTCAAGACTTTTGTTGCCTGATCTTCTCGAGAGGCTCAGCCCGTGTTCTAGTCATGCGCGTTCTTATGAGATATTGGCTACAGAAGCGGTTGGCTGGGACGTTTTTGTACGAGGGCCATCCAATAAATAAGTTTCCCTATTTTTTTTTCTGCGAACGAAACGTTGTAAAAATTAGTTAGTATAGATGAAATGGTCACTAGGATGCGTTGGAAGCTGGTGTTACTGCTACGGACAATGCAGCCGTTGCTGCTGTTCGGAATATGGTGGAAGCAGATCGCCGTGTCACCATTGACGAAATAATAATTCGACTGCCTCCTGGAATCGAAATTAGACGCTCTTCGATTGGAACAATCATGTCAGATGTTTTGGATTTTCGCAAAGTCTGCGCAAGATGGGTCGCAAGATTGCTCTTGGAAAATCACAAGCAACAACGGATGGAGGCAGCCCGAGTTTTCCTGGAAATGCATCAGAGAGATGGAGAACAACTGTTTTCCCGTATTGTCACTGGAGATGAAAGCTGGGTGCATCATTCAACTCCAGAAACAAAACGACAAAGTATGGTGTGGAAGAAACCTGAGGAAAGTGCACCAAAAAAGGCGAAGGTCACAATCTCTGCAGGCAAAGTTATGGCTATGGAAAACTTCAAATGGAAAATTTTCACACATCCACCTCATTCTCCAGAACTTGCCCCAAGCGACTTCCATCTTTATCCAGCACTCAAGTGGCACCTTGGAGGCAAGCACTTTGCGAATGATGACGAAGTGCAGGCGGAGGCGAACCACTGGCTACGAAGACAGGACACGACTTGGTACAACAGTGGTATCTAAAAATTGCTACAACGGTACCAAAAATGTTTGAACAGAAATGATGATTATTTAGAGAAGTAGTCTATGAGTTGTATAATGAAAATAAAATAACTGCATAATTGTAAATAATGTGGTTTATTTGTTAAAAATAGGAAAACTTATTTATTGGATGCCCCTCGTAGCTCGGATGCCAAAGCTGTAGCTCCTTCTGCAGTTGAGTGTGAACAACAAGCTTCCAATTTTTCTTCTATTGAAGATACCATGTCACTTCTAAGGAGTGATGGCTCTATTTCCAGAAGTTCTCTCAGAATTTCAGATAGAATTTCAGTAAGGTCAGAGGATTTTAAAACTAAATGGGATTCAAATAGTGGAGTCAGTTTTTGAAAGCTTGTTTCTGTAAAGATTTCTTTGGTTTTTAGATTTGGGGCTGCTGATCTTGAGGCGAACTTTGCGCATAGGATTTATTTTTCCAATTCAAAGATATCAATATATTTTTATAGATACATGTAATGTCAAATAAATGCTACAGGTTTCTGGAGATGTGTTTATTTATCTTTATTAAGCCTAATCTCGGCTTTCGGGCATCTTTGCCCGTCTACAGGAGTACATAGAAACATATGTGAAAGATATTTCCATGTACTCCAGGGCAGAGATGCCCGAAAGCTCGAGATTAGGTTTAATAAAGATAAATAAACACATCTCCAGAAACCTGTAGCATTTGTTTGATTAATATCCAGGAGATTTAAACCAAGTACAGTAGAACTACCTCCCTGTAGAGGACAACACCTAATTGCAGAGCTAAAGTGTCCTTTAGGGAGAGGTGTCCTCTTAGCAGAGAGTTGCTAAATACAGTAGAACCTCCCTGTAAAGGACAACGCCTAATTGCAGAGCTAAAGTGTCCTTTAGGGAGAGATGTCATATTATCGGATAGTTGCTTAATAGTAAAAATGATAATTTTGCAAGTGAAAATTGTTCTTTAAAAAACATTTGATTTTACTTATATTCTCGTTTAACTAATGGCATACTTGAACTATAACCCCTTTTTTTCTATAGTCGGAAAAATATCCCTATATATATAAAAGTCAGTGTATGTGTATGTATGTGTGTATCTATGTCGGCTATACACGTCCACAATACGTAACTAATCTGACTGAAACTTTAACAGTATATAGAGTAGAATCTGGAAAAACTTATAGTGAAAATTTCAGGTCTCTATCCCGAATATTCTTCGAGTTATTTGCAATTTGCGTTGCAAATTTGCCTTTTCGCTCGCAAGCAGCGCCTCTAGCGGTGAAGATGGGAGGTAATATCAGCTGACCTAATGTACATGTAAAACGTGTTTTGACAGGACATAGAGAAAAATCTGGAAAATATATTTATCGGATTTTTAGCCAATAAAAAATAAAATTTGCAGGTTCTGGGCAAAAATAGTTGTTTTTTTAGTCAGAAAATGATTATGACAATATTGCTGTATTATGTTTGATTATCAGATACAAAATTATATCGGGAAAAATATTCCAAAAAGCAGAGACCATGGGTGAAACCAGTTCTTTTTTTTTTTTTTTTTTTGTACGCAGGAACAAAATTCTAACAGAAAAACATTCATTCACCAAATTAAAAAGCCAGATCATCTTTCTATAAAAATATCGCTTCTCAGAAACAAAGTTTGGAGCGGGACGTTTCACAAAAGTGACATCCACGGCGCCAATTTATAATTGTAACGAATAGTATTTGAATAAAAACATTTAATCGGGTAAAACCTGGGCGTTGCCCGGGTCATTCGGCTAGTATAAAATAAATGCACAATCTAAATACTTTTAAATATATATATAGGTTATATAAATATATATAATAAGAAAAATTGTTAAAATGGATTATTGTGGAGGTTTTTCCTCGTTGCTGTTACTTTTAATATAGCTGTTTCCAAATCTCTGCATGTCCAAAAAGATGGACGTCTGTGATTGCTGATAGCAACAAATTTATTCGTCTATGGCACATGTAGAGATCTAAAGCTGCACGGGCTAGGGAGAAAAATATTAAAGTAGGAATTAGCCTTTCCTTTTTGGCTAAATAGTTTTTATTTAGACTAATAAAATTCTTCAAAGTACACAAAATTATAAAGGCAAAATAAGTAATTTAAATCTTTTTGCTTTTTATAATATTATTATATAATGAATTTATTTGAACCTAAGAACTTTTGAAATAAAAGAAATAGAATGAAAGGATAAATTAACATTATAACCTAGACTATTCTTCAGGCGTGGTTATGGTTATATTTCTGTTGGGCAGGTAATCGGCTGGCATATTGGATTGTGAAAATATAAGAATACAATAATCATGTTGTATATTATTATAAACAAGAAATATTCACACTATTTGAAATAAGTCCTCAGGACCTCTGACATTGTAAACAATCTCAGTAAAATTTCTCCGGCATATTGGACAGGAGTTTGTCTGCTCAGACCATGTCTTGAGACAGTCCAGGTGGAATTGGTGCATGCAGTTTCTGGGATGGCAGAGGTTATCCTGGCTGATGGTGTCCAGGCAGATGGAGCAATCTTCTGCTTCAGACATCAGGTTTTAAAATATCAAGTTAAATATTCATTTCAAAATTCGATATATAGTAATATACAGTAATTAAATAATAAAAAGGTATATATTGGATTGAATAAAAGATTTATTTTCCAATATATCGGTTGGCTGAACGCCAACTTTTGTCAAGTAATTACATTTTTGTATAAACAAACTCAGCGCCGCATATAGTGTTATAAAATCACAGTTGATATAATTTTTAAAAATTAATATACAGTGGTACCTCGACATACGAGCGCCCCAACATACGAGTTTTTCGAGATACGAGCCGACGAGCAAGTGATTTTTTGCTTTTAGTTACGAGCGAAATTCGAGATACGAGTTCGGTTGGTAAGTGTTGAAGATATTAATCTGTGATTTTAAATGTTTCTTTTTGACCAGTACTTTTGTTTTGTTTTTGCTTTTCCTAAAATGTTTCTTTCTTCTTCTTCATTATTATTTGTTCGATATGCAAAGCTTTGTTTTTTGAGACTTGAATAAACAAATTCAAGTTTATTATATTTTTGTGTGCTTTTAAAGTTAAAACACAACAGGTAGTAACACGCAGTCGCGCCATTACGATCAGTTAGCAGCGTGCTTCCGCTGTGATAAGTTGTGTTTTGTGTTCGCGTTTTGTGTTGCGTTTACATTTACAGTTTTAGTTCATTTATTTTTATAACCATGGATCGGAAGAAAGTTTGTAAAAAGTCAAGTGCTAAGAAAAAGATGATGAGTATTGAATTAAAACGTGAAATTATAGAAAAACATGAGCAAGGTGTTCGAGTTGTTGACTTGTCGAGGCAGTATGGCCGTAGTACGTCCATGATATGTTCTGTGCTTAAACGGAAGGAGTCGATAAAGAGTGTAACGCCGGCTAAGGGCCTTACGATAATTTCCAAGCTGCTAACCTCCCTTCATGAAAATATGGAGAAACTGCTGATGGTGTGGGTGACAGAAAAGCAGCTCCAAGGAGATACCTTGACGCAGACCATCATTTGTGAGAAGGCAAGAGCGATCTACGGAGATTTGCTGAAGCAAACCCCGCAGACTTCCATCGACGAGGCATCGGAAGAGTCATTTAAAGCCAGCCGGGCCTGGTTTGAGAATTTTAAAAAGAGGAGCGGTATTCACTCCGTTGTCAGACATGGTGAGGCAGCAAGTTCAGATATGAAGGCAGCTGAGGATTACATAAAAACATTTTCCGATCTAATAAAAGCCCAAGGATACATCTCTTAGCAAGTCTTCAATTGTGATGAGACAGGGCTGTTCTGGAAAAAGATGCCGAATAGAACATATATAACAGCAGAGGAGAAGATGATGCCAGGCCACAAACCTATGGGGAATTCCATGGGTTTAGAGGTGGAGGATTACGCAAGTAATTGGTTTTATGGAGTCAGAGGAGGATGTTATTTCTACAAGTGAGATAAAGGAGATCTTAGGAATGTGGGAGAAAGTTTCACAGTTCGTGGAAAAAAACACCCAGAAAAAGTTGCAACAGGTCGTGCATCTGACCTTTTTAATGACACTTGCCTAACTCATTTCCGGAACATTCTGAGAGGGAGGAAGAAACAAACCTCCTTGGACATGTTTTTTTCTAAACGGCCTACAGGTGAAAGCGAGAAAAATGTAGCGAAAAAGGCAAAGACCAGTGTGGATATCTAATTTATTTCTTTACATTCTCTTTTATAAATTTTCGCTTTTATTAATTTAATTCATTTTGCTGCTGTACACCTCATAAGCATAAATAAATATTTATAAATACGTTTTTATTATTTAAAATCACGTAACAAAAATAACTGGGGTGACATTTTGGAGGTTGGAACGGATTAATGGTAGTTAAATTGTTTTGTATGGGGAAATTTGCTTCGAGATACGAGTAATTCAAGATACGAGCAAGGTTGCGGAACGAATTAAACTCGTATGTCGAGGTACCACTGTATTTAAAATTTTATATTTTAATTGTGGTATTATAATACTAAGCGGTGCTGAGTTTGTTTGAACAAAATGTAATATCATGACAAAGGTTGGCGTTCAGCCAACCGAAATATTGGTAAATAAATATTTTATTCAATCCAATATATACCTTTTTATTATCTAAAGATTTAAATATATATTTCTCTATTTTCAGAAAATATAGTACTATTTTGAAGAACACTGACGACTTCGAAAAGCCCCAACATTCCATCATTGGGGGGATCAGAATCATCATCAGTATCATTATGTTGCTCGAATACATCAAGGAGGAATTGTGTCACTTGAGGAGGGACTTCTTGAGGATTATCATCTAGCATCTCTGTAGAATTGACTTTGTCCTCAACCGACATGATATCATAGTCCTCAGGACCTCTGACATTGTAAAAAAATCTCAGTAAAATTTCTCCGGCATATTGGACAGGAGTCTGTCTGCTCAGACCATGTCTTGAGACAGTCCAGGTGGAATTGGGGCATGCAGTTTCTGGGATGGCAGAGGTTATCCTGGCTGATGGTGTCCAGGCAGATGGAGCAATCTTCTGCTTCAGACATCAGGTTTTAAAATATCAAGTTGAATATTTATTTATAATTTAATATTTTTCAATTGAATTTATTTCTAATTTTTAACAGTTAAACAAAAGTCAGAACATAAACATGGTGGAGTAAAATGATGAATATGAAACGAATACGAAATAATTAAATTTATTATATTCGAATATTTAAAGATTAATCTGTTTCTTTATATTTATATATCAATAGAATTTGTATTTAATAATTTATATCTACTTCAAAATCAATACTGGAGAACTTTGCGAAAAATGTTAAAACTAAATTGACAATTGAAGTCTATTTATAAAGAAGAAACTCATAAATTAGTGTCAGCCTGAAAAAAAAAAACTGGAAAACATAAACAACAGATTATAATAACACAATCATTCTTTAACAACAGAACAGTGAATTTCAAATATATTCTTCCTCTATAAATATTACTAAAAAACTAAGTAAAGGATGTCCATAAGGAGAACCACTATCTCCCACATTATGGAACATACTGATTGAAGAATTGCTAAACATTAATCTGGATGATAACAATATTGACTATAATATGCTGGAACAAAAGCCATGGCGAACTAAAGACAGCAATTAACAATTTACTTAGTAAAATTAATACCTGGTGTGAAAGCAGTAAATTACAGATACCAAAGGATAAAACGAAAATATTATATTTATATAATTGCATAAATGATACAAAAATCCTTAATAGCAATATAGCTAGACATGTTGAAACCCTTAAGATCTTGGGATTGACCTTGAAAAATCATCGAAGCAGGAACAAGCTGGACTTTATGCCACACATTAATGAAATGGTCGACAAAACTACTAGAGCTAGCGGTTACCTACTCAGTTCAATAAAGAAAGCATGGGGTCTAGAATGAAGACGAAAATTAACTTTATACAAGACAATATTCCGAAGTACAATATCGTTTCCATTTATAATCAAGAAAAAGCCAAAGACAAACTAAATTCCCTGCAGTATAATATTCTAAAACACTGCATACATGCCTATACCACAACATCGTCAAACTGTACACATATACTAACACAAATACCAAAACTCACAGATTACATAGAATCCAACATATTGAAAAATGAAATAGGCTACAATAGCTTTAATTTATCAAACAGAAAAGAAATTGCTAACTATAATGAAAGAAAATTACAGGAATACTATGAAGAATCCAACAATAATTTCAAACGTTTTTTTCATCTCCTCTAAAATTTCAAACTTTGTCAAACCAAATTTCTACAATGTTCAATTCTTTCCGGGTCATGGTAAGTTCAAATCATATCTCTTCAGAATTAGAAAAATAGATTCGCCCAGATGCTTTTGTGGAGCGGAAGAAGAAACGCCTGAACACATTCTGAACTCATGCCCACTGGTGTCAAACCTAAGACAGCAGAGCAAGATGGAAAGAACCTATCTGGGTCAAATAGTTTATAATAGGGAAAGATATATGAAATTTAATAGGTTCTGCAGACTTTTTATTATAAATAGACAGCTTCATGCAGCTTGAGGAAATACACTACTATGCGACTTGATTTACATAATTGTGAATAATTGATAAGTTACTTTAGAATATAACTAATTGTAAATAGCTCAACTTGATCAACTTTCTCTCTCCACGATACTAATTATTACAGATAACTTCATCAACTTCCATCATTGCTTAACATATTGTAAATAACTACCTTGAGATTTCTTCTATCTGCTTATGTTGTTGCTTATTTTTTTAGTGTATATGCTTATTCAATGCTCTTTTTCTTAATTGTTTATTTTCTTTTGATAATTCTGTTATACCTACTCTACTACAATATGATTTATTGTAAATAATTTCACTCGCAATTACCCAGATCGGATATAGCGTGTCTTATTTGCAACTGGAAATAAATAAATTATATTTCGATTATATATATATCAATGCATTATTAATATATATATATATATTATTTTGGATAAAAGGTATCTCCTGAAAAAATAAACTTTTATCCGGCAGAGTTTCCTCACCACTCTGGAAGTACCTGCCTCGGCGCGTTACCCTTTTTGGCGGTTCACCCCCCAGGAGCCCTAAATGGTCCTGAGAAGTCCTATTCCACTTCTAGCTTTTACTAACCCCACCATCGGATCTGACCTGATGGCGCCAGCAAAGCTAGGGCCCTAGAACTGACCAATTGTTGAAGACTCGTGTCCCAGGAAACTGAATAATTTTACAAACTAAAATAAATTTGATATAAATTTTAAATATGATATAAGCTACGAGAAAATAAGAAAATCATATTCACAATTTCATATGATGTTGGGATATGATTGATTTATAATTCCAGAAAATGAAACATTTTTTACAAAGCTAATTTAATGGTTCATCTATGATAGAGATGATATCTGACAAGATTCTAAAGGAAAATTATTAAGATTATAAGATTGATTGTATTTGATGACTGTGTGGTGATATTCCTACATGTAGTTCTTGAAATTCTGGGAGCTGGATAGCATCTAGCAATTGGACTCTGTTTCTTAAAATTATTTTCTATACGGCGACTTGATAATATCAGTGTGATATTGATAACACATTCAAAGTGATTGTCGTAAAGATAGAGGCTGCCTGGCCGGCATTCATTGTTCTTCAAATATAAGACACTTCGACCAGTAAATCTTTTTATTGTCTGGCCGAAGTGTCTTTTATTTGAAGAACAAAGTGATTGTGTATGCGTAAAAGGTATATTTTGCTTTTATTTCTTGTACATACAGTACTGGTCATGAAAATCACGGTGGTAAGAGGTTTGTGACTACTCATACTTTAGGTACACCAAGTGTATTTACTAGTAATATCAGGCAATGGAACCATGGGGTCAATGTCTGGATATATATTAAGAAAATGTTAGAAAGCAATAAATAACGAAATTATTTTTTTAAATGTCAAAGGGACTATATAATTAATAAAAGCCTAATTTATTGAAAAAAAATTGCTTTCTCTAACAGAATTCAATGTTAGAAAATCTTTTATTAATATGTCATAGGTACTATATATGAAATCCGATTTATAGGTGAAAAGTGTGGTTTCAAAAAAAGGAGGACATTCACATGTAACCTAAGTAATCAGGGCGTGAGGGAGGTTGTTTTATCTAATATAATCTATACTTGTAAAACCTTATTATGAATATTGTACAATGAATATATACAATTCTTATAGCGATGGTTTGGATATCATATCTTTATAGATAGATAATTCAGGTGGTATGATTCTTGAGAGTGTTATATATTTTCGTATATGTTGTAAAATGGAAGACAAACTATCTGAGAAGCCGAGTTTCCAAAGTAAAGTTGGAGAAAGATGGGTGTACTCCAGCTGCGGGGGGTGTCTATGTGTCAGGGGAACAGGTGCCAAAAAATGGCATTCGTGTGGGAGGGAGGTCAGAGTCTGGTCACATCTGCGGAGAGTGGAAGACGCGGAGAGTTACCTCCAGGAGTGTGGATGATCCTGCAAGACAGTACCAGGACCACGGCATCGGAGCGGCCTACAAGGTGGTGTAGCACAGGCTGGACGTGGACAGCATGGAGCGGAACGTTGACAAGGAAGATCCTTCTGATAGCCGAAATTTGAGACAAGTCCATCTAAATGTACCTAGTTCTCAATCCCATTAACAGCTCCTGGCAATAAAGTATAACGAACTAATCTGTATCCACAATGAACCTACATTAAACCTTGTACGCAAACAACGACCGCTGAAAAGCGTCATAACAATATGGAAGACAAATCTTTGGAAAGGTTTAGAATAATTATATACGCATATATATAGTTTGCTTATAGAGAATTTCATAAAGGTGAAATATGTCAGAAATTATTTATGATTATATAACTTCGATATTTGTAGCTGTGTTAAAAGTTGCTAACCAAATGCAAAATAAATATATGTTTAAAAGGTAGAATTGACCACCTTTCGGTGTCAATGGTCTCCGAGATTACAGTATATACGAGTAAAGAGACAGGGCTCTGACAACTTTTAACTAGAAATTTTCAAACAGCATATTTCACTTGTGCACAAGTTGCGCAACTTCTGTTGATAATGCTATGTACCACGTGTACTCGGGAAAAAGGCACAATAGAATGCCTCAGAAGTGGGCATTTTTGGTATATTTACGAGATGAAAATGAACCACAATAAAAAATTTATGGGTTTGAACAGCCCTTTTATATAATTTTAAGTATAAAGTCTTGATATGTGCGAAGCATATATAGAGAAAAGATAATTATATGCTATCTTGACTAATCCCATGCGTACTTGGGATAATTGAGAAAAACATTAACAGCAAACCCATCTAAGAAAGCGCCAATTTTGGATTTAAAAGAGCTATATATAATGTACTGTGGATTTTAGGTAGTCAAATTGGAATAAATTGCTGTCGCAGCAATCAACCTCTTTTGAACAATGGCGCCTCAGTCAGGTATGCGTCCACTGAGATTCAACAGATAATTATTTATATAAAGCAATGAGGCCACATCTATATATAAGAAATGAAAGTATTTAAAAACTTGAATGTTTCTTTTATACACAAAACAAACTTCTACTGTCCTTACTGCAATGACAAAATATAGGGAGGGCTTGGCTCATCAGTGGTGGATCTCTTCCAGTAGTTTCGCCAATTTAATCTACCAGCCGTTTCTTAGAGCTCTAATACTGTATTGGACTATTCTGATTTTATACGCTGCACTGAAGGGTGGAATCTTAGAAATGGTATTTAAGTAAACTTAATTGAACAAAATCAGCAAGCAGCCCCAAGCAGGAATGAATATGTATTATATTGGTAAACTATGGACATAAGATTTTAGGAAAGTAGAATTGCATATAAATATTTGCATCGAGCGAGGCTCTTCCTCAAATAATAAGGACAAGTTAAGGCATAAATTAATATAAAGCAATAACGCACCTGTTTGCGGAAGCGCATTGCTCGATGCAAATATTTATAGGTAAATCTACTGTCCTAAAAACTTATGTCCATAGTTTACCCGAATACTATTTCTGAGATTTCACCATTCAGTGAAGAATATATAAGCAGAATAGTCCAATACAGTATTATAACTCTAAGAAGTGGTCTGGTAGGGTTTCACCATTGAGGAGCCAAGCCCTCTCAATATTTTTCATCGCAGTAAGGACAGTATAGAGGTTTGATTTATGCGAAAAAGAAACATTAGTGCTTTTAAATACTTTTATTTATTAGATACATATTCAGTTAAAAGACATAAAAGGGGCATCTATACATCCCTATATATATAAAAGTCAGTGTATGTATGTATGTGGGTATCTATGTCGGCTATACACGTCCACAATACGTAACTAATCTGACTGAAATTTTAACAGTATATAGAGTAGAATCTGGAAAAACTTATAGTGAAAAATTCAGGTCTCTATCCCGAATATTCTTCGAGTTATTTGCAAATTGCGTTGCAAATTTGCCTTTTCGCTCGCAAGCAGCGCCTCTAGCGGTGAAGATGGGAGGTAATTTCAGCTGACCTAATGTACATGTAAAACGTGTTTTGACAGGACATAGAGAAATATCTGGAAAAGATATTTATCGGATTTTTAGCCAATAAAAAATAAAATTGACAGGTTCTGGGCAAAAATAGTTGTTTTTTTTAGTCAGAAAATGATGATAACAATATTTCTGTATCATGTTTGATTATCAGATACAAAATTATATCGGGAAAAATTCCAAAAAGCTGAGACCACGGGTGAAGCCAGTTCATTTTTAGTGTGCAGGAACAAAATTCTAACAGAAAAACATTCATTCGAGCAGAAGGCACAAATCCAGATCATCTCTTTATAAAAATATCGCTTCTCTGACACAAAGTTTGGAGCGGGACGTTTCACAAGAGTGACATCCACGGCGCCAATTTATAATTGTAACGAATAGTTTTTAAATATCAAAATAATATAATTTTCAAATATCGTTGTGAAAAATTGCATTTTTATTTTTATATTCACACAAAGTTTGGAGCGGGATGTTTCACAAGAGTGACATCCACGGTTCCAATTTATAATTGTAACGAATAGTATTTGAATAAAAAAATTTAATCGGGTAAAACCCGGGCGTTGCCCGGGTCATTCGGCTAGTGAGATAAAAAACCATTAAGCATTTCTCTCATTAATAATTCAAACATCTCTACTGTCTTTACTGCGATAAAAAAAATAATAAGAGGGCTTGGTTCATCAGGGGTGAATTGTTTTCTGAAGAGCAGTGCTCGATGCAAATATATATGTAAATTCTACTGCCCTAAAACCCCATATCCATAGTGTGCTAAAATAACATACCTAAGATTCCGTCTTACTGTCCCATATATGGACAGAATTGAACAATACATTCTAGAAGCAGATGGCCTCCCAAATCTTTAGGTCCATAAGCTGGCATGCTAAGCATTCCCTTAGCTGCTACCCTGCTCAATAGCCAAGCAACGGGATCCAAACTGGGGTTCGGATTTGGTACTAGAAAACCCAACTCCCAGATTAAAGCACCTAGAAGGATTTATATACCGGTGGCCTTCAGTCACAGCACAATAGAGAAGCTATCTACTGTGTCCAGCAGGGACCGCGGCCACCGGTCGACCCTGTTCACCCACAGCTGAGATAAAGTTCAGCTGCCACGTCGTGGGCTTTCTCAAGAAGCTTGCTGTGAAATCTCAGCAGCTCAGTTTCGATAGCGTTCCCCGCTCTTCTTCTCTCCTCTTTCACACCCACCACTCTTGGACAATCCAAGGCGTGCTTGGACAATGGCGTGCTCCCAGATCCCTTTCTCCACAGATGGAATCAAGATTTCTTTTAATTTTTAAATCTGTGGAGACTCCTGGGGAAGAATCCATTTCCCGATACCACTAGGCTTGAGGGACATAGCCTTTACATAGTACTTGGGCGTGTTCACCCAATTGTATACCTCCCTCTTTTTCCGCTGTTCCTAAATCTGTCTAACCACAGGTCCTGGACATGCCCCCTGACTATCCTATACACCTCTTTCTTGGTCATTGGGAAATCTACTGATATTCCTTTCTTGCATTCATCCTTCGCGAGCCTATCTGCCAACTAATTTCCTTCAATTATGCTAGTTTATTCGGGGCCCTCTTTCATTCCATGGCACTTCTATCACCACAAGGCGTCTTTCCTATCTATTCAAATGTTTTCCTGATGGCTTCCTCCTCTAGGTTCAACCCCAGGGAGACTAACCCAGCGAGGACCAACAGTGCCTCTGTGCTGGTAGTATGGTATCTCCCTGTGATCCCAACGGCCGCCGTCCTTTGCACCCTTTCCGATGCCACCTTGTGGTCCCTATTTCGCTTCCACCAGGCCCTGGAAGCGTAGTATAGTAGTATTGGCTCGACGCAGGAAAGGTAGAGGTTCTTAAAATGGTACCCTCCTATCCCCTTCTGTTCAGAGACAATCTAGACAGCCTGCATAGCGCCTCCCTACCTTTCGCCACCATCCCATCAGGTGTACCTGTGATGCTTTTGCAGTACTTGAAGGCTGATAGGAGCATCGGGGGTAGCTGGGCGTCACTGGAGCACTGGAGGTGGTCTTAGAGTGCTGAGGTAGAGGTTCAAAAATTTGGAATTCTTGTAATGCGTACCACGTAGTGATGGAGAATAGGTGCTTCGAAATTAGGGGTCGAGTTCTTCTACTCGGAGAGCGTTGTCGGGTGCACTATTCTGACTAAAAGTTGGTCTTGTGTATACAATCCTTCAGTCTCGGTGTTCATAATAATTACCTCTTAACGTATATGTAGTTTAGGTACAAGGGTTGTTTGGTCTTGGAGTAATTTTTAAAGTATTTTAGTTGCGACAAACTTTGCGTAGATGACATCGGTTTTTCCTGGGAATAAGTCTACGAGGGTCTCTTACACTTCGGTGTTTAATTTTGTATTAACTCGGCCTGAAAAGGTCTAGCAGATAATGGATAAAATATTAGAGAAGATTTTTTTCTAGTTTATGCTGTTGAATAGAGTAAAACTCGGATCTCCCGTGACTGGAATGTTAAATGTCAGCCAAGTCTGTCTTCTTTGCCTTATAGACTAGAACTGAGTTGTGTTAAAAGAAAAACTTCCTTTCTGGGGCCACCATGTTCATTCAAGGCTTAAAGACGACCTCCAGGACATTGATGTAGGTGTCAGCGTTCACCCTGAAGCCCTATTCAAAGAAGTGGGAAGACATGACATCCCCTACAGTGCTGATGACGCCAAAGAAGATCACGGGAACAGGGAATCTCGTGTGCATCACGAAAGGTGCCTTTGAGGGGTCTTTACAAATCCAACGATCATTCCTGACATTTAAATTTGGTCCTATTCAACGTTCTTTTCATCAGAGAGGAACCTCAGAACGCCACAAGAGTCATGTGTCAGGTTTCTGAGGAAAGCAGTAGCCTTTCCTTTTCTGCTTTCCTTCATAGCCTCAGTCATCAACTGGTATTTCTAAAGGGCATAGGCTTGAGACCATAGTTGCTCTGATGGAAAGTTCTAATTGCAATAGGTCAATACCCAACTTCTTCTCTATGGCTCTCATGATCTTTTTTCCTGGGTCTCCATCAATCTTGACATTTGACAAATTATTCGTCACTTACCCTTTCCGATCGACGCGAGTGCTTTTTCTTGCAGACGTTTCTTCTTCGTTACTGTCGACCTCATCAGACTGCTTCTGTGCACATGTTAAACAGTGTGTTCTGGTAGATTAAGAAAATCCAATGTCTCTTTTAGTCTCCCCTCGGCACGCAGAGAAACGATTATGGCGCCTACTCGATTATCATATTGCTATATGTTGGGATGTAGATGGATTTTGTTCACTAGTGATGCCGTAGAAGAATCCAGAACGAGTTCACATTAAAAGGAGGAGATTTTATTATTACAGTAACAAGGAAGATGATTGTATAGCGAAATACACGGTAGAATCAGAAAGTTCCCGAACTTTTAAAAAATAAAATATAAACAACTTTTTAAAAATGTAAAATCAATATTACTCTAAATCATATGTCTAAACTATAATTTAATTTAGCAACGCCAGTAAATTCTCATGCGTAGTTTTCATTTTAGGCATACATAGGTATTTTTGTTGTAAGTATTTAGCTCGCGTCGGTTTCTGCAATTTCATCATTTGAGAAAAGTTCAAATATTAAATTTTGTGTAAATTTAAAAAGAGTCTTTCACATAGACATTAGCATTAATGAATGAGGATTATGAATACGAAAAATTGTCACGAACGCAGGTTTATTTCTGGTATAAACGTTTTAAAGATGGCCGCAAGAGCATCGCAGATGATTTAAGGCCAGGTCGGCCATTGACATCAACAACGGATCTCAATATTGGACAGGTAAGGGATTTAATTGTTGCTGATAGAAAAATTACTATTGATAAAATATCAGAAATACTTTGAATTTCGTGTGGTAGTTGCAAAAAAAAATATTTGTGATAATTTAAACATGATAAAACTTTGTGGTTATTTTCTCACGAAATTTAACAGATCAACAAAGAGAAACCAGATTATCAATTTAAAAAGATTTAATCAAACTGAAAATAATGATTCTGATTTTTCAAAAAGAATAATAACTGGTGATGAAACATGGTGCTTTCTTTTCGATCCACAAACCAAAAAACAATCACTCAAATGGCACACACCAAGTTCTCCAAGGAGGAAGAAAGTTTGTCTTGACAAGTCCAAAGGAAAAGTAATGCTTGTAGTGTTTTTCGATTATCAAGGACTTGTCTATTATGAATTTATTAAAGAGGGGAATACTATTAATAAACAGGTATACAAATAAATACTTGTGCGCCTTCGTGATGCGATAAAAAGAAAAAGAAACAAACTTTTAAAATCAAAACAGTGGAAATTACTACAAGATAATGTCCCTGCTCATAGAGCCATTATTGTTCAAGACTATTTAGACAAACACTCTGTATCTGTCTTGCCACTTCCTCCTTACTCTTCTGATATCGCCCCATGCGATTTCTTCTCCTTTCCAAAACTTAAAATGACGTTAAAAGGGAGGTGCTTTTCATTGTCATCAGAAGTAATTGAAAATGCGACGGTGGAGCTAAACAAGCTTAGAAAAATTGACTTTGAACAAGCATTTCAACAGCTTTTTTCACGCTAGAAAAAAATGTGTAGATAACCAAGGCTCCTATTTTGAAAATTTTCATGTTCAAATTACTATACTATGAATAAATGTTTAATTTTTAAAAAGTTCGGGAATGTTTTGATCCTACCTTGGATAAAATTTTGAATTTTTTTTCTCAAGGTGTGTGCATTTTATCACTTTAAATTATATTTCTATTATATATATCAATGCATTATTGATATATATATTATTTTGGATAAAAGGTATCTCCTGAAAAAATAAACTTTTATCCGGCAGAGTTTCCTCACCACTCTGGAAGTACCTGCCTCGGCGCGTTACCCTTTTTGGCGGTTCACCCCCCAGGAGCCCTAAATGGTCCTGAGAAGTCCTATTCCACTTCTAGCTTTTACTAACCCCACCATCGGATCTGACCTGATGGCGCCAGCAAAGCTAGGGCCCTAGAACTGACCAATTGTTGAAGACTCGTGTCCCAGGAAACAATAATTTTACAAACCAAGATAAATTTGATATAAATTTTAAATATGTTATAAGCTATGAAAATAAGAAAATCATGTTCACAATTTCATATGATGTTGGGATATGATTGATTTATAATCCCAGAAAATGAAACATTTTTTACAAAGTTAATTTAATGGTTCATCTATGATAGAGATGATATCTGACAAGATTCTCAAGGAAAATTATTAAGATTATAAGATTGGTTGTATTTGATGACTGTGTGGTGAGATATTCCTACATGTAGTTCTTGAAATTCTGGTAGCTGGATAGCATTTCTTATAATTATTTTCTATACGGCGACTTGATAATATCAGTGTAATATTAATAACACATTCAAAGTGATTGTCGTAAAGATACAGGCTGCCTGGCTGGCATTCATTGTTCTTCAAATATAAGACACTTCGACCAGTAAATATTTTTATTGTCTGGCCGAAGTGTCTTTTATTTGAAGAACAAAGTGATTGTGTATGTGTAGAAGGTATATTTTATTTTTACTTCTTGTACATACAGTACTGGTCATGAAAATCACGGTGGTAAGAGGTTTGTGACTACTCATACTTTAGGTACACCAAATATCTTTACTAGTAATATCAGGCAATGGAACCATGGGGTTAATGTCTGGATATACAATACTTAGAAAAAATTATGAAAATTTGCATACTTAATAAAAACGTTAAAGTATGTAAATGATTAATTTTCTGAAGCCCTAACTAGAATATAATTGCATACAAATATCGTTGTTTTATTCATGGAACGGTTATTTAAATAATCTCCTAGTTTATCATTAATTAACTTTTTTTTAATCTATAGGAAATGACAAAGAGCAGAAAAAGGGTGGCATACAAGCAAATTTCTTATTTTACCTGGGGCAGACTCATAGACCTCAAAGAAGGTGGAATTACGACTAGAGAAATTGTAATCAAAGTAGACTGCAATCAGGTACTGTTGTAAGGATTTGATTTCAGTGGTCAGAAGAAGAAAAGGTTCAAGATAACTTGGTTCAGCTCGCCCTAGAGCAAAAATAGAGACAGGACAACAACTGTACCAATGATTCAAACATCTCTACATGTACATAATGAATCTGGACCATCTCTGAACACCGTTAATGGTCGTCTTATCGAAGCAGAATTCCACTTTACAGACACAAAAGCGACAGGGTCAGCCCGTGTGAAGTTGGGCTCAAGAATGGCATTCTGTCATTTTTTCTGATCAACCCAGATTCAGTTTAGGGTTTTATAACTGCAGAGTACATGTGTTATCGAGGATTGTGATGGAGGCGAACGGATACAAAATTTTGGGTAAATTAAAACATTTTAGTTTTAAAAAGCAACACCTGCACGCGGTGTTAATATGCTTACAGCTCAAGTATCTTTAAGAAAATAACTTTGTATATATAAATTGTAACCCTTTTATCTGACAAGCCGAGCAGCTTACCTATAGTGAGTCTCCAAATAAAGCACACACGGCTGTGAAAGAGTAGACATTCATGCCTGAGATAACTTGAAGGAAGTGCGCCGAGTTATTATTTAAATGAATTCTGGATTATTCTGTGTGGCCATCCACCCGGCGGCGGTGGCTGGAACTTTGGGAATTAATGGAGAGCGTAGGCCGCTAATTAAAGCTGAGGTCTGGGTCGGCAAATATGGTTAGCTGCTTCAAAGGTGGCTCTGATATGGCTGACGTTGGCACCTTGGCTCTGCCCCCTCTCTTAGTGGCCTTTACTTTCATACAATTAGAACTAAACATATTGGCCATTGCAATAGATATGAATCTCCTTGATATATAAATTGATATAATGCAATAGGTTTCTGGAGATTAGTTTCTTTACATTTTATTAAGTGCATTCTCAAGCTTTTGGGAAATTCCGCCTTACTTACAAGGCTACAAAAACTAATAATAAAAAACACGATTATATTCTAACCGTTAGTATCTAACTGTGTTTATTCTTATTCCTTTTTTGTTCTCCTGTGGAAGGGAGGAAATGCCCGAAAGCTTGAGAATGCACTTAATAAAATGTAAAGAAAAACATCTCCAGAAACTTGTTCCTTTATTTTAATACTAGCCGAATGAACCGGGCAACGCCCGGGTTTTACCCAATTAAATGTTTTAATTCAAATACTATTCGTTACAATTATACATGGACTAGCCGAATGACCCGAGCAACGCCCGGGTTTTACCCGATTAAATGCTTCTATTCAAATACTATTCGTTACAATTATAAATTGGCGCCGTGGATATCATTCTTGTGAAACGTCCCGCTCCAAACTTTGTGTCTGAGAAGCGATATTTTTATAAAGAAATGATCTGGCTTTGTGTCTTCTGCTCGAATGAATGTTTTTCTGTTCGAATTTTGTTCCTGCATACTAAAAATTAACTGGTTTCACTCGTGGTCTCTTCTTTTTAGAATATTTTCCGATATAATTTTGTATCTGATTATCAAACATGATACAACAATATTGGCATCATCATTTTCTAACTAAAAAAATCTATTTTTGTCTAGAACCTGCCAATTTCAATTTTTCTGATTATTAAGACAATTAACAGGTAACACTGAGACAATTCCCATAACACTGAGACAAATTCCAGGTTACTAAAACAATTCCCAGGTTACTAAGACAATTCCCAGGTTACTAAGATAATTCTCAGACAACCTAGACAATTACCAGGATATACTAAGATAATTCCCAAACCATTGGGATCACGAGACTATTAAGATAATTTCCAGACAGACCACTGAGACAATTTCCATATTACTAAGGCAATATTACCTAACCACTAGAACATATTTCACACCTTTGATATAATTATCCTGTTTTTACGACAATTTTATCAGACATCTAACTTTTTACCAGAACTTTAAAACAATTCCTCTATATCAAAAGACAAATTCGATATTACTAAAGCCATTCCAAAAGGACTAAATCTTAGACCAATATTTACTTCAATATCCCCAAATATCCTCCTAAAGGGTCTGACCAAGTTTTATAATTTCTATGTGGCTACAGAAATGGAAGGATTCTGATTATTTGCTTCATTACTGTCACTCGGGAAAATCTTTGTATTACAATCGTTGCATATTTTATTCAGATTTACTGGAGATTGCATATACCCCTCCAGATTAAAGTGTATTATTTGTAGACTTTTTTCAATCAGGGCTGATTACGCATAAAACAGACCGCTTTGAAATCTGTCAAACTGAATCTCTTTTCAACTATCATTCGAGTGTATATACACTGCGTGACATTGAAAATGGAACACCAAGAAATAGTGGCCAGAAAGTGATGAAACTCGGCAGACAGAGAGAGACAGGGACGAACAATAAGTTATCTTTATTTCAAAATGATAGTCATAATACAGAGCGAGAACGGCGTCGGCTTAGTAGCAAGTAGGACCACCGCGGACGGCGATGCACGCAGCAACACGTCTAGGTAGAGAGTCAATCAGAGTACGGGTGGCGTCCTGAGGGATGGCTCTCCATTCCCTCTCAACCATTTGCCACAGTTCGTCTTCTGAACGCGGCTGTGGCAAGGCATGCAAACGGCGTCCAATGATGTCCCAGACGTGCTCGATTGGTGAGAGATCAGGAGAGTGCGGTGGCCAGGGAGGCATCTGTACATCTTGCAGAGCTTGTTGGCTAATGCGAGCAGTGTGCGGTCGGGCGTTATCCTGCTGATAAAGGGCATTGGGTACCCCCTGAAGGTAGGGGAGTGTCACCGGTCGCAGCACATCATCAACGTATCGTTGGGCCGTCATAGTGCCCTGAATACGAAGTAAAGGTGACCTGGAATCAAACGCGATTGCGCCCCAAACCATGATTCCACGTTGTCGCACGGTGGGGCGTTCCACAATTGCTGCCGGATTGGACCTTTATCCACGTCGACGCCACACGCGTACACAGCGACTATCACTGGACAAGCAGAAACGCGACTCATCTGAGAACACGACCCTGTGCCATTCCGTCATCCACGTCGATCTAGCCCGGCACCATTCCAAACGTTGGCGCCTATTCGGTGGGGTCAATGGCAGTCTTCTTAGCGGACGGCATGAGTGCAAGCCATTAGCAACCAATCGACGGGCAATGGTTCTGGTCGAGATGGAATGATCTAGGGTGTCTTGCACATGTTGCAGGATGGCGGTACAAGTGGCTTGTGGGGCCGCCACTGCTTGTCGAAGGATACGCCGATCCACACGTGCTGACGTCACTCTGGTTGCACCGACATTCCTATAAATTGCCACATTTCCTTGTTCCAACCATCTTCTCCACAGTCGGTGCACCGTGGACGCACCAGGGTGTGTATCAGCTGCGATTTGACGTATGGACCAACCTGCCCTTTTCAGTCCGATCACCATGCCCCTCGTAAAAGCGTCTGTCTGCTTGAACTGCCTCCGTTTACGATGACCTGGCATTCTCTGTTATTACACGTGTCTTTTGACACAAGAACAAAATTTCTACAATGATTTTCCTTGAAGAAATAACGACACGAATACTGTCCTTTCTGCAAGTTCCTTCCCTTATATCTTACTCCATGTTCGCAGGAGAGCTGCGCATTTTACATCATTTGCATAACTCGGTTAGGCGCGTCTACCCTGAAATTTGCATAATTTTCTGGCCACTATTTCTTGGTGTTCCATTTTCAATGTCACGCAGTGTATGAATTCAAATCTTTCATGACTTAGTTACTCATTCCCATGTTCAATTCTCTTTTCTATTCTCTTTTCTATTTAAATTTGAGTATACAGTCTACTCTCGTTATAACGCCACTCGATATAACGCCACCCTCGCCTTACGCCGCTTTTTCGTTTTGTCCCAATCGACATCAATGTATTTTTCTCGATATAACGCCACTCCCTCGCTGTTCGCCTTCCGCCGCTGATTTTTCGTATCCCAAGTAGCAAAAACCACTCGTTATAGCGCCGCTCACAACGTCCCTCACCCCCCGCCTCCCTTTTCCTGTCTGAATTTTTTCCGCCAGCGGCACCGGACTTTGTTTGCTGTTGACACAACATATAACAGATTGTGTGAACAGCCAGCAGACCCTTTTCCTGCTTGTGCCTGGGACATACACAGTCGCTTCATCCTTTGCTAACGTCAACACAACAACTTTATTGTCGTATCATGAGCTCCCAAAAGCGTAAACGTGAGTCGATCACCATTGAAAAGAAGAAGGAGATATGCCAGTTGGCAAGAAATAACCCTTACGATGTCGAAGAATGAGATTGGAGAGCGTTTCTCACTTCCACGAACAACTGTCCGTGATATTCTCACTCAGGCTGAGAAGTGGGAAAATTATACTGTTGGTTCTTCAAAGAGACAAAGAGTCGAAAAATTTAGTGACTTGGAAGACGCTCTCTCCAACTGGTTTACCCAAAAGCGTGCCAATAATATTATTATTACTGATGACCTCCTAAGAGAAAAGGCAAAAAAACTTGGCGAGCAGTTGGCCGTACCAGAAAATTTCGCGTACAGCAGTGGGTGGCTGCAGCGATTTAAAGAGAGATTCCATATTTCGCAACGACGGCTCTTTGGGGAAGGCGCATCGATTTCTCCAGCTATCATTGATGAACACCTTACAAATTTGAACAGTATTCTGGCAAATCTGGATATGACCCAACCAACATATACAATGCAGACAAAACAGGATTATTTTTTCAGCTCATTCCTGACCGAACACTTGCTCACAAAGATGAAAACTGCCGTGGTGTCAAAAAGGATGAAGCAACGAATCACTGTTCTACTGTGCTGCAACTCTACTGGAACAGACAAGCGGCGATTGCTGATTATTGAAAAATCGGCAAAGCCTCGATGCTTCAGAAACTTTAGTCCACACTTCTACTGCACTTACACATCTAACAGCAAAGCATGGATGACCTCTAGCATCTTTCAAGAATGGCTACTGCAGTTTAACAAGCAGCTTGTCTCTGAAGGACCTCGTATCCTACTGTTGTTAGATAACGCTATGTCTCACTGCGTCCCTAATGATGGTCTCAGCAACATAAATATACACTTCCTCCCACCAAATATGACTGCCAGTCACTGGATAGCGGCATCATCAAAAGTTTCAAGGCTCAATATCGCAAGCTTCAACTCCAGAAAATGGTGGAATTGGCGGATGCCCATCTACCCACAGAATTACGTCTGGATTACGCTGTGCTCTATTGTAAAATGGCTTGGGATTCTGTGAGCCCTGATTCCGTCAGCAACTGCTGGAATCACACAGGCATTCGCTTCACTTCTACTGCTGCAGTTGAGCCTCTTAATTATTAAAATCTGCTTGATCGCATTCGCGACATCTTCGCTATTACACCAGAGAATTTGATGACTGAAAGGGAGTTTCAACTGGTTGATGATTCCCAGGAGGCGGAAATGAAGCTAACAGATGACAATTTGCTAATGTCCACTGTTACAGCGAAAGAAGAACATGGCGAGGATGATGATACAACAGTGACCCAGCGCCTACCATTGTTAAGGGAAGCCAGAACAGCTGCTGAGAAAGTTTTGTTATTTCTTGAGCACTCCAAGAGAGTAATATCTGACGACGTCAATCTATCTGCGGATTTGTTACGCCGTGTCTATGCCATAAGTGAGGGAGAGAAAAGACAAGTTGTGATCACAGACTTCTTCAAGAAAATGTAATTACTTTTTATGAATAAATAATAAATGAATGCTTTCTATTTATCATATTAATTAATTAATCCCGGTTTTGCATTCTATATATTGACTTAGAGTATAAAGTGTTATTAGTAATTGTTATAAATAATTTATTGTATCTTTAAATTTCACATTTTAAACGTGTTCGATACAACGCCACCCTCGCCTTACGCCGCTTTTTTGCAAAATCCGGATGGTGGCGTTATAACGAGAGTAGACTGTATATGAATTCCAATTCAAGCCATTTATTTACATATGCTCATATATATTCATTTCTCCTTTATATATCTTTCAAATCTCTCTCTAACAACGAGTATAAATAACGAGTATAAATCTTCCAACACATATTTACTCATTCCCTTATCCAATTATCTTTTTTATTCTCTTCCCTATTCAACACTGAGTATATATGAATTCCCCTTCCAGTCATTTATTTACATATGCTCATATTCAATTCCTATTTATATATTTCCCATTTCTCTCTAACATCGATTATATCATCTTATTTATTCATACTTATATTTATTCTGTATTTAACCTTATATAATCTTATATGGACATTGTAATAAATCAGTTTCAATCTCAATCTCTAACATCGAGTGTATATTTGAATTCATTTCGCACATAACTTATTTATATATTTCCTTATTCAATTCTCTTTTCTACCATCTTTCTTATCTAAAATCAAGTGTGAATAGTCTCAGAGTTGGTGATCCTATGTCCTCTCTGGGAGTGTTTCTGTAGTTGAGAAATACAATATGGATATCGTCTCAACTTTGTTTGCTTTTTCTGAGAAGGTTCTTTGATACTTGCACAACTCTTTTAGCCAGATCATTTTGATTTAGCGTAATTTGGGCTGGAATTTGGTGAGTATACTTCCATTGGCCTTATTTGCCAATCCATTTTCCAATTCCTCAAATTCTTTTGAAACATAATTTCTTTCAATATCTGTTTCCAGAACTCATGGAATTCTGTACATGCTTAAAATTTCTTTTAAGAAATTTAATTGTATTTTTTAAATTTATGGTGCTTGTGAGTTATGAGCTTAAGTATCTAGAATAGCTGTTTATAATTACAATGAAATCTTTCCCTTCAAAATGGAAGATATTATTTGCGACAATTTTTCCAGGGTAATTCAGGAATCTCTGCCGTAATAAGGGTTGTTTTCTCTTGATTCTTTGTGTAGCTATGCATACTCTTTGCATTTTCTACCATGTCAGATATATCTTTGGACATTCCAAGCCAATAGATGGAGTCTTTGGCTTTTTTGATACTCTCAATAATGCCTAAGTGATCTTCATATATCTTTTTGATCACTTGTTTTCTGATAGATTCGGGAATGATAATTTTAGTTCCTCTCAAAATTAAGCCTTCGTTAATGGAGAGTTCATCTTTTATATTCCAATAGCTTTTGTACGACGAGGAACTAATGACTTTTGACCTGTCAATTCCTGAATTATTGTTTCTTTTACTCTTGTAATTCTGCAATCGTCATTTGTAGCTCACATGATATTGGTTGCTGGCCTTTTGTTCAATAGAGTGCCAAAAAGGATTTCTATTGGATTTTATTTTACAATCTCATATTATTTTCAGTCTCGACTAAGTAGGTCTGCTATCAAGAGTTCCCTACCACTCTTGTATTTTCTGGTTGGTCCATATTGATTTATCTCCATGAACAATATGTGAAGTCTTGGTGGCATCTTATCCATTGGTTTCCTGTAAATGTATTCTAACGGTCGATGATCTGTTTCGACTAAAAGAGTCCTACCATATATGTAGGTATGAAATTTGTTATATCCAAATCTAATTGCCTGCGCTTCCTTTCATATTTGAGGATAATATATTTCAGCTTATCTAATTCTGAAGAAGCATAGGCAATTGGTCTATTGTCTTGGAGTAAGACTGCTCCAATAGAAAATTGGCTTGCGTCGACGGAAAGTACATTGTCTTCATTAGGATCATAATGTCGCGCGTGTCCCCTCCGGTTCTACGCGACGACGCCACTTCCATCATGGATCACCTACCCTAGCTCCGTTGTTTACCTCTGCAGCCATACCCTGCAGACCGCCCAAAGACCCACTGAGAACCAGTACTCAAGTGAATCCCCTTTCCTCTGGCAGTATCTCTCGGCCTTACCACTGGTGGGGGGACACGAGAGACTTACCAGAAGAGTACCTACTGTGGTGTTGGCGAGAGAGTCGCGACAGCAACTGGCAACAAGTCTTTTAACACTCCTCCTTTATTTTCATCTTTAATCCACATTACATAAGAACTCGAATATATCAATTAACAGGTATTTACACTAATTTACATCCCAGAGACACAATATATAAAGCTATTTACAATTATTAGCCCCAGGAAACAGGACCACAGCAGTCGGCGACTCCCACACTAGCTGTAGACCAGAAATAGGCCAAGCGCCAACTATTGGAGGAGGTTTAGATGTTTTTCAGGCTGATATACGTGACAATAATTTCTAAGGGTTGGTGCTTATTTCAATAATCCGTTTATTTCTTCTAAATTCCTTTTCATCTCTCTCTCTCTCTCTCTCTAATTGTCACATTCCCATTCTGTATTTCTCTCTCTCTCTCTCTCTCTCTCCAGGAGCATTTCCATTCTGTATGCTATGTCTCGATAAGTATTTTGGATTTTTTTATGTTGGATGCTATGTTTACTATTGTTCTTAATGGACAGAGACTTCTTAGAAGGATTTTTAAAAATCTGTTGGATCAATGCAAATTCTATATTTTTCACCTTGCTTCACAACTTCCATATATCTAGATATTGGTGTTGGTTCTCCATTCTTTTTATCACTTGGTTTTTCTGCAACGCCTCTAGCAGTTTCTTGATCTTTTTTTATTTAAAATGGCATTCTCCTGAGTGGTCTTATTTTCAACTTGTAGTTCCCCTTTTATATTCTGCTTTATACTCAAAATTATCTATACAGCAATTTCTCCATTGAACTGTTGACATAACTCTTCTTATATTGGTTTTTATCTCATTTATTCTCTTGAGTAGTCCTAGAATAAAATATGATTCACTGCTAAGCATTGGGATGGTTCCCATTTTGGTGAAAATTAATTTTATGTTTGCATTGATTTTACTAATTAGGCAAACACAATGATTTATTCTTCAACTTTAAACTTTTCCACTGCACTTTTGTTCAGGTTCAAAATTATTTTATTATAAATGTTACAAGGTAAGAGAGACATTGCACTGAGTTCTGGTGTCCAGTTTTATTTTGAATAGTTCACTGTTATTCATTTAGATATACTTCATCAATTGACTTGTGGAATCTGTTAATGAATCAATTTGAAATCTAAATGCATTATCTTCAGTTTCTTCGATCTTTCCGCGGTAGTGAATTTCTTTTTGTATCTTATTTTTGTCCTTCAACATTTTGTAATATGATTTTCTTTTTCAAACTTTTTGAAAAACTTTTCATATGCTAACATTTTCTAATTGAGTGACAATTGACAATTAAAACAATTTTATTGACATCTTGTCAATTTTACACTCAACAAGAGTTATTTAGTAGAAATATTAAGATAAGAAAATAATATAATAATAATAATAAATAGAGAAATTAAAATATATACAAAGGAAATTATATGACAGATGATGAAGGAAGGCATCCTCGGCGTGCGAGTGTTCTCCTCAAGGCGATGAGCGGGTCCTCCACGCCACCGAGCCCAACCTGAACAAAGTGGCGGTATATCCGCAGCTTTGCCGACGCGAGGATGGTCAGGGCGTCGTCCTCAAGGCCGGACCCGAAGATCCAAGCCTGCAAGTCAGGGGGCCGCCCGATGATGATGAAGGCCTCTCGGATGAGGGGCCTGATGGACTGGCAGCTCTAGTAACGGTGGCCCAGGGAACGGTCGACGGACCTGCAGGCAGGACAAGAGGTGCCGGCCGAGGCAGGATGGGCCGGATGGGGTAGAGCATGGAGGGCCAACTTGAGGGCGGCATCGGCCTAATGGCTCGAGAAGGCGCAGCGCCGTAGCGAGGCCCAGTCGACCCTGGCCGGTGGGCTGATGGTAGCTGCCCATCTCGCCAGGTACCGGGAGATCGGCGTGGCCGCGAGGCGCGGACGATCCAGGGCCCGTCGGGCCGAGCGGGTCGTGAGGCCGAGGAACGGCGTGGCAGTCCCGCGCAGCACCACAGCCCCAGCCAAGGTAGCCTCCCGGAAGCCGTCATCCCGAATGTTCTCGGCAATCACCCTCCGGCAGAAGGCGGCGAGGGCCGCGGCGTCAGCAAGGGCAGAGCGCGTAGGGCGGGCGATGTGGGGGTCCCCCAGGTCCCGGACTCGGGCCTCGATCCAGCGCGCGGTGGCCAGGAGGTCGGGAGGGCGAAGGAACCGGCAGCCGCCGATGATGGGGAGGTCCAGCAACTGGGACGTGGGGACCGACCGGTGATTGAGGCCCAGGATCTTGGAGGCCTCCTCCCAAAGTTTCAGCAGCCGGAGACGGCGGGGCTGGAGTCGCGTGCCGTCAGGTGGAGGGCGGATCCAGGCCTCGCTGGCGACCAGCCAGGCTCCGCGAAGCGCGACCTGGACACCCTTAAGGCAGGCCAGCTGAAGCTGAGTTGCCACGTCGAGGAGGCCGAGGCCTCCGATGGCTACGGGCCTCGCCATGACGGCGGCGGGAAGCCACGCCGTGTGGTCGGGCCCCCAGACGAACCTCGCCAGACGGGCTTGCAGCTTGGCGATGGTCGCCGCACCGGGCAGGTACCCGTGTAGGTGGTGCTGGATGGTGGAGCTCACCAGCGAGTTCCCGGCCCTAGCTCGCCCGACGAGGGAGAGGCCGCGGGTGAAGGGATTGAGTGTGTAATTCCCCATTTTTTGCAATCGTCTATTATTTTAGGACTTTCTTCATTTGTTGCCTTTTGTTTTGACCCAAAGTTGTTTCTTATGACTGAAAAACTTCTTGTTCTGAATTTTCTTGTATGACTATTATTTATTTGTTTTTTCTTTTAGCAGCCATACATATTTGGATTGCCTTATCCAAGTCCAGAAGTTTTCCTTTGTGTGGTCATTACAAATACCTAAAACAACTTTATCTTCTATTAGTTCATCTTCCAAACTTTCGAATTTAAATTTAAATGCTTGTAAGCGCGATCTTGTGACAAATTTTGTTCTTCTTTGTTTTGTTGAAATTTATTGATTTCATGAGACAGTTCCATGATTTAATTATTAATTTTTAATAAAGTGGTTAGCAAAATGTTTTTGATTTTTCAAAATTTTTTTAATTCTTCTGGAGTCAATACTACGGTACAGAATTTTTTTTAGAATCACTTTTATAAATGATGCCACTTGAACTATAGCTTCTTCAATTTTCATCTCCATAACAGTTCTTCCCAGCTCTTGTATTGGCAAAAATGTTTTGGTGCTTCCACATAGACATATTTTTATTTAAAATTAAAGTTTGGAATTTTATATTCCACTTTTACCCCTGCTATTTTAATTTCTGACACCATTTGTTATTATTTTTGTTTTAAATAATTAACAAAATAATATATATTTTATAATAATTCGTTGATTTGAGTATTAATTTTTTAACATTCATAGTTGTTGTTTTTGAGGCTCATTGGTGATTTTTTAGATGCTGATATTTAAATTGTTGTAGAATATATTCTATTCCCACGAATATATGTATTTCACTAATATTACACAGCTCTCAAGTGCAGGTAGTTCTAATATCAATGAAGGCTACCTTTGGAAAACACTGTGAGTTTTAAAGGTATAATTTTCTAGTATGCTCAAAAAATCTTTGGAATTTGAACGTCTAGGTACCTGTAAACAACATTATTTAGCTCATAAATTCTTCGCATAAAAACGGTCCGAAAATTATAAAAATGAATAAATACAAGGTGTGTCCCATAAGTTCCCGGACTGGGTCCATAAAAAAAAAAAGGTAAGATATTTTTTTTAAAAATTATTAAAACTTTTTAAAGTAATCCCCCCTTGCTTCAACGCACCAGCGCCATCGTTTCCCCAAATTGTCTAAACAGTTTTTATGGAGCTCTTTTGGAATGCTCTTCAATGCCAACAGCGATTTTTCTATTATGTCATCCCTGGTGTCAAAATGTCTTCCTTTTAGAACTGCTTTAAGTTTGGGGAACAGGAAAAAGTCATTTGGTGCGATGTCTGGGGAATAGGGTGGTTGAGGTAGGATTTCTGTCCCGTTTTTAGCCAAAAAAAAACTCGTCACCAAGTGCGCTGTGTGAGGGCGGGCATTGTTATGGTGTAGGATCCAGTCACCATTAGGCCATTTTTCTGGCATTTTTTTTCGAATCGCTTCCCTTAGATGGCGAAGAATGTCCAAATACATTTCCTTAATAACCGTTTGGCCTGCAGGAAGATACCTGTGATGAACAATGCCCTTGTTATCCAAAAAAGCGACCAGCAACACCTTGTTTCTGGATTTCAATATCCTGGATTTTTTGGGTCTAGGCTCACCCTGACCTCTCCACTCGGCATATTGACGCTTGGTTTCAGGGTCATAGTCATAGACCCATGTCTCGTCGCCTGTGATTATCTTGTCTTTCCATTCCGGATCCGTTCTTGTCATTTCCAACATGTTCTCACAGGTTGCAAGCCGACACAGTTTTTGCTCATTAGTGAGGAATCTTGGGATGAATTTTGCAGGAGTCTTTTTGAGCTTCAAATCTTCGGTTACGATCCTTCCAATCGTTGTTTTAGAGATGCCTGTGTCTTGCTCTAGCTCCAGCAAAGTAGTTCGAGGATTTTCTTTTATCAAATCGGTGATTTTTTGCACATTTTGGGCGTTCTTGCCGAGGATCATCTTCAATAGAAATTCTGCCAGCTTTAAATCTAGAATGTCATTCAAAAACAGTTGTTCTTTTTGGGGGGTCATTGGGGAATGCTTTATTAGGCATTTTAAAAGTTTCGGTTGCTGATATTTGAAGTTTCACACAAATTTCTATGCAAATCCTCTGCTTCAATTTTTGTTCCATCGTAAAATCGCCGCAGCGCAAGGTGTAACCTTTAAATAAATTAGAATAACTTTGGCGCACGCGCACGTACCGCCTCGATATTGGTACCACCGTGTTGCCAGATATTTTTTCTATAATAAACTGTCAAATTTATTTACATTTTTCATTTATTTATTATTTTATGGACCCAGTCCGGGAACTTATGGGACATACCTTGTATATAATGTCACGCTAAATGGTTCCATCAATTCATTTTTTATAAAAAAATTTCCAAGCATCTCTTAATTTCCCGAAATTATATTGTTTTGACCCTCTCCTCAACGGCCTTGACATGAGTATGCTTTGTGTGACGCCATAATTTATAAGAACTTTATAGCCAAACAAATTGGTGAAATCCAGAAAAACAGCTATCTTAAGTAATAAATAATTGTAATGGTGCTGAATCCTGCCAACTTTGCAACACGATTTGAAATAGAGAATTTGTTTGTCCCAATGAGACGTGGTTTACTGGTTCAGAGTTTTTGTTAGAGTAATAATAGATGGCCCACAGAAATACATATTTAGAAGACATATCCCTAAGCTCTGATCAAGGAAAGAAGTGACTAGAGGTGAGATTAATATGAAACAAAATTTTTAGTTCACACTCTATGCTAGTTCATAAAACTGCATCCTCTTGTAAAGCTTTAAAACTTCGAGAATTAAAGTACATCTTGATAAGACACAACTCTCATGTCATCAAGCCTCCATAGAAGATCTTAATGGATAGAAAATTCAACCCCTAGAATTTACCAGTAGGTGCACAGGAGTAGCGGGAGGCTGAGAGAACTCTAATTAGGTGTTTGGAACTCTGGATTCATAAAATCTTATTTTGGTCAATTAGAAAAGGAACGTCTGATCCATAAATGTGAGTTAATCAGACCTTCCCCAGTACTCAAGGTTGGTTTTTTCTGTGATTGAAGACATGGATTTTAATTTCTGAAGTTCCAGAATGAGTTAACTTTCTTATTATAACACTTATTAAGCACCGCTATACAAAGTGCTTAGTCCTTGAAGGGCGTGAAGACTGTATTAATCAGAATCAAGAAACCATTTCAAACCAACTTAGCTAGCAGTTCTAGATTCTTTGATAGACATCAATCAGTTATGCAGGCTATGAATCAGTTGTGGAAATAACTGTGAGGCACAGGGCCAGTTATTTTCAGATGTGGATTTTGCTAAACTAGAACTAGATGCTCACCAATTTATTTTCACCTTCACTGGCCTAGATTCTTAATCCTTTTTTGTCACCCCTACCAGAAAAACGCGTGGGTGCGGGCTTTGGTGTCATGGGAAATGCACCTTGAGATCGCACACAACTGAGCACATATGAAGCTTCATAAATATATAAATATCTTATGAAGACTCGCAGTTACTTACAGTGAAGATGGCACGAACTTCGTGAGTGTGAAGAAAGAGCTTAACACAATGATTCGAAAAATGAATTTACACCAAAGTTCTCATAATATAACCTTTGGACCCTTTAAACGGCGATTCATTCCGCCTTCTGCACTGCATTTTGGGATATTCTGGCAATGACTCACCGCTTCAGTGAAAAATTCCATGAGTTCATATTGTAGCGTAGAATTCGAGTCTTGGAATATCTTAAGATGTCAAATTATTTATTGATGGCGTCAGTCGACTGGCAATTATCAACAAATCAACCAAACTATCTACAGCTAGAGAATATCAGCAAGCAAGCTAGGAAACATATATGATGATTTTTACAAATATAAATTAATAAATCTCTCTCTCTCTCTGTTTCAAATATTTTCATTGAATAATTAAATTAAATAATAAAATATAAATTATTTTTTCGCCACAATATTGAATGATCGAAACCTTAAGGACACGACTCAGTTGACTACTTTAACAGGTCATACCAATTTTTCAAGTTTCAAACGATGCAACAGATAAAAAAAAAAACAATCATCCAAATCCATTTTTTTATGCTGATTGTATCATCCAAGATCCACCATTTGCTCCAAACAACAAAAATGACAAATTCTGGGAGCAGCTGAATGAACACACTCAGGTCTTCGCGAGCTAATTTTAGAAACAAACTATTTGTCCATGCTTTCTCTGAAGGAAAAGTGGCTCACCATAGAACCTGTTTAGATTGGAGTCTTGGTATACCTGGTTGATGAAAACTTAACTCGCAATATGTGAAAAAGAAGTCTAATAGCTAGCGTGCAGGCGAGTTTATGTTGTGAAAGTGATTGTTACAAAATACAGCAGCAACGAAATCCAGAAGGCCATGAAAATTCGCGCCCTACAATTGCAGTGCTTCGGAACTCTGTCTTGTTGGAAAAGGTGAAAAAAAAAAGGCGGGGGGGGGGGGGGGGGGTTGTTTATATTAAATAATGAATGGAAAACATTTGTATACAAAAAAGTACTATATTTATAAATACATATATAAATGTTAGTTAGTGGGGTAGAAGAAAATATTATTAATTTAAAGGGGACATTAATCCCTTAAATAATTATATTCCACTATCAGAGATGACATAAAATATATGCACTTAATTAATAATTCATGTCAGACATAATTACGCTCCGTGAATTATGCAAAATTTTAAAACATGGTGCAGACGCTCTGTGAATAAATTCTAATATTAAATATTGAATTCTGAATATTGGTCTTATAATAACTTTGATTATTTTAAAAAGTAATCGTAAAACAGAATATTTTCCATAAATATGTTGATATTTACTAAAGTTATTTGTGATCAACCATTAAAAAATATAGCTATGCGAATATTATTTTTATAAGCATATTCTGCGAGAAAACACACATAATATTCAAATTTAGACTTGGCTACTCTGCTTGTTTTCTTTATGAAAGGGTTTGATTGTATTTTAAGCCGCCAAATTTAAAGTTATTTCATTTGTCTATGAAAACAATAATAATCTCAAATAAAGTAAGATGAATAATTCTGAAAATCATATAATACCAGAAACTGCAAATGCCATTTCTCAAATACAATTACATGCCCCAATAGTTCATATAGAAGTGCTTCAAAAGTCGTCCAGGTAAAAACAATAACACATATTAGAAAAAAGCGAATGTATTTTTGAATGATTAAAAAAAAATCGATTCATATTTTAATCCTTTTTTTTATTAATTAATAAAATTAATAACATTTCCATCTTTATTGGGTCAAAAACTCGTCGTATTTAATATTCCTATTAGAATAGCATTGCTTCGATATTCCATTGTCCCAGGGAAAAAAATGACTTTAGTTTTAAATCTGGGTAGATAATGTGTGTTATTCATTTATTCTACATATCTGTTCCAGTATATTTTTTAACACTGCAATTTCTGTTTCAAATTTACTAATTTAGTGAAAGTAGGAGTTCATTTTAAACATTTTCTATTTTCCAAATTTCAATCAGGTTGTCATTTAGTAAAATGTTGAACATTCTTTTATGACTTTCCATCCATTTGAAGTGTCTATAATGTTACCTTGTTTATGAGATAAATCATTTTTGGAATGACAATTAGAACCCTTTTATTGACTTCTCAGTCAATATTTACATGAAAAAGATCAAGAGAACTATATATAATCAGCCAGGTCCCCACTGCGATAGTGTCCTCCTCCAGGCGATGACGGGGTCCTCGACGGCCTGGCCCAGTCCGACCTGGACGAAGTATTTTTGGAATGTCACTAAGATTAAAAATAAATACTTTTTGTTTTGGTATAGTGGTCATATATATATATATATATATTTTTTTTGCTTATCCCTAGTACAAGTGTTACAGGGCATGATAATCATGGTGGGTAGTTAGCGACTGCTTTTTACTGTAAGCGCACCACATGTCTATACATGTGAAAAGCAGTTCGACTTTGCACTTACAAATGTACCAGAGCCCCGTTTAGTTACTTGCACTCGCTGGTGGGGTTGGACTTTTGCAAGAATTGGGGGCCAGTGGAGCATTTTTTTTTAAACAGAAAAAAGTGTCCAATGCGGGAATCGAACCCGGGTCGTAGTGGTCGAAAACCAAACGGTTTAACCAGCCTTCCACCGAACCCCTATAGTGGTCATATAGTTAATATTTGAAAGAATCTCCTACATTTTAAACTATTTTTTTATTATTGATTCCAGATTCAAAATGGTGTGGAGAAAGCTGTCATGAATTCATGAAGAACATTGAGGGTTCTAGGAGAATGGAATCAATGATTTGATAGTTATTTATATTGCTGTTGCTGATATTGTTTTGATTTTTTTTTAATGGCTGTTAAAAAAGCTCTAAGTGATTTAAAATTTTATGTAGAATAAATCGTCATGAAAATTTGAAACTATTATAGACACGCAAGATTCTTTTAAAAATGAAACAATTATATACTGCCCATACTGTAATGAAAAATTAATGGAAGGGCCTGGCTCATCAGTGGTGAACCCTCCCAGCGGTTTCGCCAGTTTAATCTACCATACCATCCACCATAAATGGTCCATTTCCAATAGGTCAGTATCAGTTGGAAAAAGGAGGGGGAGCAGTAACAAGCTCGGTAAAAACCTGGGATCAGCTGGCCCGGCTGATAGTACCCTGTAAGAGCTCCTAATCCAGGGATACAGGTGAGCAGTGTTTGTACTCCATGTTAGGAGCGGCTGCACATGGCGTCTGTTCCTCATGTCAGAGGCGGCCATTTCTTTTGGAGCTAAGTTGGCCTGCCACTGAGTAGTGCTCCCAGTCTTAATGACAAAGGCAGACACATTTTACTTCACCCAGCGTGGAGATAAGAAAGAAGAAGTATAAAAGAAAAACTGAAAATGCAATATAACAGCGGTATGGTAGATTAAACTGGCGAAACTGGTGGAAGGGTTCACCACTGATGAGCCAGGCCCTCCCATTATTTTTCCATTGCAGTAAAGACAGTAGATAATTTATTTATTTTTTTATTCAAATTAAAGATATTTTGACCAGTAAATCTTTTTATTATCTCGACGTTTTGACAAAAATCTTTTGTCCTTGTCAGGAGCGAGCAAAAATTAAAATACAGTCGAACCTCTTTAATTCAACACCCCATGGGATCAGAGCTTTCGGTTGAATTAAAGGAAGTGTTGAATTAAGGTGAGATGATTAGGTAATCATCTAACTCGCTAAAATAATATTTTTTTAAAATAGCCTTGTAATATAAATTAATGATATTAATTGAAACCATTGTGTGTTTTTATTTTATTTTCATGATTAACTTTTAGTATCAGGGACAAAATGGCATTAATACATATTTTAGAAACAAAAATAATTGTAACAAATAAATTTACTGGCAATGTGTTTCTTTTCAGTAATATAATCAAATATTAACTCTACAGACATTAAAATATTAAATATAATATATTAAATAATATTTTATTCTAATTGAAAAATATAGCAGTTGAAAGGAAATAAATATGGTAAATAAAAAGAAAATTTTAAAATATTATTTAAAAATTATCATGAAGATCTTTTAAAAAATTCCTTTATAGATGTCTCTTTTTGCACTGAAATCCTATTCAGGATGTATTCCAGACGGTCATTTTGAAAAAAACATGCATGTCTTTCTTCTTCTAAAATGTTTTTTTAATAAATAAATTTTAATGTATTAAAGTCATCCACTGCTGCTGCAGGTATTATTGATTTTGTGTTTAAATCTTTTATAATAACACAGAAATGGAATATTGAAATAAAATGTTATCATAATCATTGTGGCTACATTTTATAAAGATTTATTTATTTAAAAAGAAATCTATATATATAAAAATGAATGTATGTGTGTGTGTGTGTCCTTTATGCCTGACCAAACCACTCATTGGAATGCCATGAAACTTTGGGAAGTTATTTAGTATAGTACTGGGAAGGTTTCTAGCAAATAAAATTTTTGAAATAACTTTTCGCCTAAAAATAATCAAGATAAATATCCTAATTTATCTGTTATAATTTAACAATCTGCTCTAAATATTATCATGATGATACCATGATTTTGTAATGTAGAAAATTAGGAAAGACAAAATTCAGGATGACACGGCAATTTATTTGAGACAAGAATAATGATACAATTCCAAGGCAAGATACTATTCCTTTAACTTCCAATTACCGAGGGAACCAATTAATATTGATTCTATTCAACTTATCGAGTATTTTTCAAGGGACCGGGAAAAAATGTTCACTTTATCGAGAGATTTGTTAGACAAACCTTTACTCGGGTAAAACCCGGGCGAAGCTGGGTACATCCATACAAGAATAATGATACAATTCCAAGGCAAGATACTATTCCTTTAACTTCCAATTACCGAGGGAACCAATTAATATTGATTTTATTGAACTTATCGAGTATTTTTCAAGGGACCGGGAAAAAATGTTCACTTTATTGAGAGATTCGTTAGACAAACCTTTACTTGGGTAAAACCCGGGCGAAGCCGGGTACGTCCGCTAGTTATTTATAAATTTAAAAATAGCTAAAATATTTCAATGTTAAAAATAAAAAAATAAAAATTATTATTAGTTAGCGCATGATGCCGAAATTCCCGCGTAAAAAAAACAACAATAACATCCGCGAAATTGCGCAACGGCACTGCAAAGTGAAACTTAAACTAACCAGAAACCAAAAGTGCGCAGGCGCGATCCGATCGGCGCCCGCCGATGCCGATCGGCGCCCGCCGTAATACCGTTTAGCGGTAAAGTTGCATGTAAAATAACATTCTACTGTCGAAATTCGAATTTTAAAATGGTCGAACTATCGGAACTGTCGTATTATCGATACTGTCGATATTACGGTTTGTTATTTGATAGGCCGGAGGTCGGAACATGGTCGAATTATCGCCGAGTGTCGAATTGGGGTGTGTCGAATTAACGAGGTTATACTGTATTTAGCAAAGCGTTAAAAATTATTCTAAGGCTGCAAGGGCATTCTCACGATATTTCAAATTTTTGTACAACATCTAAAGCATGAGTAAAAAAAACAAAAACAATGTGCATCATGTGGTTAATAAACTTACAAAGAGTTTGTATACCAGGAGAAGATAGGCGAACAGCCTAATCGAAATATTGAATTGAGGCCAAAACAGCTCTAACTTCTCTGATCTCTATCTAACCTGCCATCATGCTGAAGTGTTTTCTAAAACTTTTTGACACCATTAGGCCAAGAATATGTTCAAGACAATGGGAAGTCTGAATGACAGTTCAGAACCCTGATCAACCGAAAGTTCAAGGCATTTATAAACTGGTTTGGGCTTCCTTATTTTCTCCTTTCTTGGAAAATAAATGGCCCCATAGATAGAGTGCAAAACACAAAACCTTTTGGTGAAGAAATCAGCAACTTCTCACAGATTAAAAAACTCAGAGCTGATGTTTTAAACAGCAAATACTTTGTGTCTTGGAATCAACCAGGGTTTTTAATCTGTGATTCAAACCTCATCTCTTATAGCTACAGTAAAACCTTGCTGAAACGTACCTGGGATATAGTGAACCTTCCCTTATAACAAACTGGTTATAATCCTCATTTTTATTTTAAAATACAGTGAACTATGGCTATATAAGGAACCATGGCTATAGTGAACCACAGGTTCAATCCCATTGGGGTTTGCTATAGAGGGGTTTTACTGTATATACCATCACTGAGCTGGACAGTTTCACTGAGATGGAGTGGGTCAGTGTAAATGTGTTGTGCCCGTTGTTTTGTCAATAATCCACTCTGAGTCGTCGGAGCTCCCTTGGTACCGGTTTTATTTATAACCAGTGCCGACACAGCCAGATGTGGAGATACTCTCCTGCTCACAACCAAAACTGAAACCAAAACGCCGGGTTCCTGTCTTGGCCGGTTCCCGCTGCCAGGCGCGAAGTGGCATGAGGATTCTCGCCTGAACCCTCAACAATGTAAATGTCTATCTAGTATTGTGTGAAATTGGTTTGTGGTGTGTACAGTCGGCTGGGACGGGAAGATGTGGCCAAGCTGGTGCTGTTGGAGCTGGAGAGGCAGGATATGGTCTTTGGTGACCTGATCCTGAGTGAATTCCACACTCCGGAGCTGAGGGACCACGTGGAGCAGGTGGCCGTGTGTGACCTGGAGCTGGGAGACCCCTCAGCCCCCCTGGTGAGTTGGGCCTGTGGCCGGGGGAACACAGAGAAACATTCTGATTGTCAACTGTAAGACTTGTTAGAAAGAAGTTATAGCAACAATCCTTTTGGCTATGGACATTCAGTCGCAAAACTGTATACTATGTAAGCTAAGTCTGATTAGATTAAAACCAAAACCAGATAGAAGAATTCTTTGTATCTGACCAAATATCCTTCAGTTGGTCCCCATTGTTGGGATTATTCTGGTCAACTGCCCCAAGAGGACTGTTTACATCCTCTGACCTGCCTTGAGGGAACTCTTTCAGGGGTGCAGAGATCAAGTTGGCCTCTCCAGACAGGTTACACACAGAAGTAAAGAACCAGATTGATGCTTCTCAGTTTGCCAAAGCTGGTGTTGTGGCTTTGTCACAGACCCAAGGCCGCTAGTTTGCGCCGACAGTTAATAGATGACGACCAGTTTTGACTAATATTTTTTTACAAATGTTATCTTTATTTTTATATAATTAAGGAGGTAGTGGAGAAGAAAAAAAAATTCTGGAGATGTGCATTAGATCTAGGCAATATAAGTGCCCAACACAATCTCTTTTTTTTTTTTTACTTAGCGCTCAATGTAACATTTTTTTAAAATTTATTTAATGAGCATATCTTATACCATAGAGTTTGGCCCTAACATATATTTATAAGAGTATATGTACTAATGATGCAGCATCACCCCTAGACTATATAGGTTATAAACTTATACTTGTTCTAAACAATATATATCTCTCTCTGCCATTCTCCTGAGAAGTATCCAGAAAGTTATATGTCTTTCCTTTCTATGGCTTTAAAGAAGCCTCAGACCAGAGTGAACTGAGGAGGATCATCTGTCTAGCTTCAGACCATATCATCATAAGCAGACCTAGTGGTAATGGGGGTATTTGCCCTCACATTACTGTAGTGGCCATGGTTACATTATTATGGTCAAATAATGCACCATCTCTATATAGGAAATGAAAGCATTCAAGCACGAATGTTTCTTTTACACGTAAAACAAACTTCCACTGTCCTTACTGCGATGAAAAATATTGGGAATGCTTGGCTCTGGTGAACCCTCCAAGTGGTTTCGCCAATCCACCAAATCGCTTTTCATAGAGTTCTAATACTGTATTGGACGATCCTGCTTATATATGCTACACACTGAGGTGGAATCTCAGAAATGGTATTCAAGCAAACTATGGACATAAACTTTTAGGATAGTAGAATTATGTATAAATATCTGCATTGAGCAATGCTCTTCCACAAATAATAAGGACAAGGCCAGTTTGGTATAAATTATTATAAAACAATAACGGGCCATTTATATATAGGATTATGGTCAATTGCCACTGTCAGTTTCTACCAGAGAGCTTCATACAGCTGAGATCTGCTGTTTCTTAAACTGTGGTGGCACCTGAGGTATGATAGGGTCAGATGACTTATAGATGCTTGTGTTGTTCTCCAGTTGTGGTACAAATGTGAGTTGTGGTGTCAGCAGAGAGTGTCCCAAGGAGTGGACCTGCGGCAGGCCAGGCTGGAGCTCCATGTCTACAGGGAGCACCACGACGGCCCCGGCTGTGAGGACCTGGGGGAGGAGGAGGAGATCACGGCCGCCACCCACTGGCTGTTGCCCTCCCAGGACTTCCACGGTCTCTGGGACAGCCTGGTGATGGACTCTGAGATCAAGTCTCAGGTACCTACCTCTTCTATGGACTTCTGGTACAATTTGGATTAGGTGAATAAATAGAAAAAAGTCAGGTGTAGATATATATATATATATGACAATGCCAGACACATTCTACTTCACTCAGTCATGATGGTTGTCAAACAGACACCATCAAGGGTCACAACTGGATACCCTTGATCTATGCCCAAGATTGAGTGGAGATAAGAAAGAAGAAGAAGGTGTTGATATTAAAGAACAACAAAAGGCATATCCTGACCACTTACATGTGCATTTTAGATGACAGAGTTTAAGGATAAGTAAAAAAAAAAAGATGGCAGAGTGCTATCAGGTTGCTCTGGCAACAGGTGGTTTTCTGCTTAATCTTAACCCATCTTAGATCCTGGTCTCCATAGAAACAAATCACTGCTAGAAAACTGACTGGCTTAATCCTGATACTCAGGTTTGTTGAGATATCTGGTCCAGTCACCATAGCAACAGATCAATATTCAATCACTATCAAAAAAACTAACCACCTCCTATAGCCCACATTGCAAGTACAGTAGGACCTCCGTGAGAGGGCATTCTTATAGCAGAAACTTTTCATCTAGGTGTTCTTTCAATTGAGGTAGCTGTATTTATGATTTAGTTTCTGCACATCCAGCTTTGACTCAACAGTCCTGTGCAGCCTGTAGGTCCAGAGGCGTGTCACTGGGGGTACAGGTCCTGCATCCTTCATCTGGGAGGCTTTTATCATTCATGAAAAGCCCCAAAGCAAGGTCAGACTTTCACCAAAGTGTGCCTGGATCATGGTGCCATGATCAACGAAAGCTGCACCCCTACACCCCATTCCATGAACTCATGGAATTCATGTAATCTTTACACAAGGGGATAAGAAACAACACATGAAGGCCCCCAAAACTGCAGAGCTGGGTCTTTAGGCGATGTTTGGGTAAAAATGCCATAGCCATTTTTGTGTCAGACAAAACCTGGCATTTATATACATTTTTGAAGCTTAGGACTCCAGGGTTACCTCCTCACAATCTGGAGGACTCTTTGTCTGTGTGAGAGCCTCCTAGTCTGATATATCTACAATACTACAGTAAAATCCCTCTATAGTGAATCCCAATGGGACTGAACCTGTGGTTCACTATAGCCATGGCTTCATTATAGCCATAGTTCACTGTATTATAAAATTAAAAAAATGGGGATTATTTCAGGTTTGTTATAAGGGAAGGTTTACTATATCCCAGACTCATTTTAGCGAGGTTTTACTGTAGGGGGGTCGATGGAAGGCTCGTTAAACCATTTGGTTTTCGACCACTAGGACCCGGGTTCGATTCCCGCATTGGACACTTTTTCTGTTTAAAAAAAAAATTGCTCCAATGGCCCCCGATTCTTGCAAAAGTCCAACCCCACCTGCGAGTGCAAGTAACCAAACGGGGCTCTGGCACATTTGTAAGTGCAAAGTCGAACTGCTTTTCACATGTGTAGACATGTGGTGCACTTACAGTAAAAGCAGTCGCTAACTACCCACCATGATTATCATGGCCTGTACCACGTGTACTAGGGATAAGCAAAATATATATATATATTTTTATTCCTTATCAATTGAATGATGTCTATAAATTTATCTTCTATTTGTGGTACAATTGAGAATGGTTTTAAAGAGATGAAGGACTTGAGAGTGTGGTGTGTGACAGCTGCTCAACTTTGTCTCCACCTCCCTCCTCTTCTCAGACAAGAAGGTCAACTCCAACCTGGTGTCCTGGAACGGAGTGGTGCTCCTCCATGGTGAGCTGTGACTTGGGGGGAAATCTTTTACTTTATTACATGCCCCTTGTAGGAGCCCCTATTCAATGGATCCTTGTGGGGTTTTGAATGGAAAAACTGAATCAACCACAAGGTGATAAGACCAAATCCAAATAAATAAATAGTGTGTGACAGTATTGTTACCATCTTCAGACAAAAGTACTGAATGAGAAATTTTACCACAGCATGTTTTAAATAGCTACTGTTGTCAAGTATTTTAACCTAAAAGAAACAAAGATACTAGATTATGAGAAAAATTATTTTAAGAGACAATTTAAAGAAGCCTTTTTCATTCAAAAGAAATGTGCTACAATAAACAGAATGGAAGAAAGAGGAAATATAAGTTGTTTTTTTTTGCTTATCCCTAGTACACGTGGTACAGGCCATGATAATCATGGTGGGTAGTTAGCGACTGCTTTTTACTGTAAGCGCACCACATGTCTACACATGTGAAAGCAGTTCGACTTTGCACTTACAAATGTGCCAGAGCCCCGTTTGGTTACTTGCACTCGCTGGTGGGGTTGGACTTTTGCAAGAATCGGGGGGCCATTGGAGCATTTTTTTTTTAAACAGAAAAAAGTGTCCAATGCGGGGATCGAACCCGGGTCGTAGTGGTCGTAAACCAAACGGTTTACCAGCCTTCCACCGACCCCCCGGAAATATAAGTGATATTTATAGATATGCTTTTAATTATATAAAAAAAAAAAAATTGGGTTTTTCCACTTTTAATTCTAAGAATAATATTCTGTGTTTCTCAAATAACTATCTTCTTATCTGTTATCTTGTTTACACACTTGATAACAGTAGCTATTTAAAACATACTGTGGTAAAATTTCTCATTCATCAAATCCAACTATACAAGAAATTGTTCAAAATCAAGGTGACCTCAGCCACCGAATCTGACGACCTGGACCCAATGGCTAGCTGACAGCCAAACACCCAACAACTGCCCTCCTGTAAGGTTCGGGGGGGCCACTCCAGCATTACAACTCGCCATGTGTATCTGGACAAGGTGACTCGCGAGCTGTGCTCGAATGTAACACCTACAAATTGAGATGAAATAAATAAAATAAATAAATTTCTCATTCAGTACTTTTGTCTGAAGATGGTAACAATGTTGTTACCGAAACGTCATACACTATTTATTTATTGGGATTTGGTCTTATTACCTTGTGTTTATAATCTACTAGACGAATGACCCGGGCAACGCCTGGGTTTACCCGATTAAATGTTTTATTCAAACACTATTCGTTACAATTATAAATTGGCGCCGTGGATGTCACTCTTGTGAAACATCCCGCACCAAACTTTACAGTCAGATTAGAAATTATAGTCAGATTAGTTACGATATAAATCTTCAAATCGAGCGAGCGTCTATAAATATTTCGATTTAGATCAAGTATTCTAATTATTAAGCGAACACTATTATCAATAAAATTTTGAGAAGATTTCGATTTTAAACGTATTTATAACCTTGATAGAGGGCGCTGTTCGTGAGCTAAGTAGAATAATTTGAATATATAGTTTTAATATTTAATTTATATATACTTTTTTAAAATAGCCTATCGTCTTCCCCGTATTTTTTTACCTATGTATGGAAATTTTGGTTTGAATTAGTGAACTACTGCGAATTTGTATACCGGACATACAAACTGTTAGCACGTTTTCTTTGATGTTTCTTCTAGAAAGAACGAGCTGACTCAATTCGATTCAATTCGATTTATTTCACACAACAAAAAAGAATTACACTACGATTTAATGCGATTTAGGTGTATTTAACACAAAAAAAAACAGAAGAAGAAAAAAAAACAACAAAAAGAATGATGATAGGTTACAATAAAATTCTATGAATATGAATTATAATTAATTAATAAAATACAATAATAATAATAAAAAATAAAACCTAACATATAGATTACTATAATAATGATAATTTAAAAAAAACCTAACACAAACAAACAAACATACAAACATTGATTTTTATATATATAGATAATCCAAATTGTGCCTTATCTAAATCAACCAATTATTCATTTTGAAAATCATTTGTTGGTTGGAAGTTTGTTTGGAAGAATACATCAATCAATTATTTATTTAGTTCCTGATGTTTCAGTGATTCCCTGTCCCTCTCCTTAGTGGAATGGTTACTTTCTCCTGAGTAGAGTTACAGCAAGTCACTGGAATGTCAGGAACTAAATAAAATTAATTATTCATTGTGTCCATTTAAAACTGTTGTTTTCCCTGACAATATTGAAACAAAGTGGATATAAAGAATTGTCTAATATTTTCTAGTGAATCATTTCTAGGGCTGGTGTGCCTCCTAAGACATGAACTTCTAAGGTGATAGATAGCCATAGCCTGGTGGCTAGATGTTGCCATGGTCCATTCATGGAAGATTTTCATCCCAGGAGGAGCTTTTTTTTTTTTTGCTTATCCCTAGTACACGTGGTACAGGCCATGATAATCATGGTGGGTAGTTAGCGACTGCTTTTTTTACTGTAAGCGCACCACATGTCTACACATGTGAAAGCAGTTCGACTTTGCACTTACAAATGTGCCAGAGCCCCGTTTGGTTACTTGCACTCGCTGGTGGGGTTGGACTTTTGCAAGAATCGGGGGGCCATTGGAGCATTTTTTTTTTCTTTAAACAGAAAAAAATGTCCAATGCGGGGATCGAACCCGGGTCGTAGTGGTCGTAAACCGAACGGTTTAACCAGCCTTCCACCGACCCCCTCAGGAGGAGCTTTGAACATCAGAAATAGACAGCATCAAACAACACTAACAAGATGATAAGGCACAATTTGGATTATAGATTATAAACACAAGGTCTTATTACCTTGTGTTTATAACATTAACAAGATTTAGAACAGGCCATCTCAAGACATTGAAGATAGAAAATAATAACAAAATCTACCCCACTTGCCCAAAATGTAGTTTGTCACCTGCAGCTCCAGAACACATTTTGGCTTGCATTAGATGCACTAAACAGGACCTTTGGAAGAGGCCGCTGCTTATCATAAAACAGCTCGTGGAGCATGAACTCATGGAATTTGTGTAATCTTTACACAAGGGGATAAGAAACAACAACAGGATTTTCATGGGAAAAATCATGCGGTGGTCTCACCTTGCCTTCTACATACATATGCCATTGACTTGATAGTAAATACATCTGCCTACAGAAGCCATTTCCAATTTAAAGGGAAAGTGAATCCATATTGGAATGGAGACCCTGCTCTGACATAGCTGCTCCAGAGTGTTGTCCATTCTCCGTGGCATATAGGAATCAGGTTGAGATTTTTGTTAATTAGGAGATGGGACTTTATAGTTGTAGCATCACGCTAGGAAACAATTGAAAAATGTCATTTTTTGCATGACTCTCCTGGCCAAAAAAAACTTTCCTTTTTTATATTTTCTACCATATTTATATATATATAATCTCTCTTATTTTTTAAAATATAAAAAAAAAACCATCAAAACTTTAAAAAAATATGTGACAAAAGTAAAGCAGTTCTCCCACACACCTCCAGTCACCGTGGGAGAGTTATTATGGATTATCACATATAGGGTAGAGTAATATAAAGTGTCTACAGTTGTATGTGAACTACAGTAGATCCACGAGAAGACACCTCTCTACAAAAGACAATTTTCATTGTTCAAATTAACATTATTAATATTTAGGTGTTTTCTGGTAAGAGGACTATACTGGTATAAAGGACCCTTGGCTCTGCAACTAGATGTCTGTTAGAGAGGAGAGAGGTTCTTCTGTATATTACACATGGTGCATTATACAACAAGTCTACCCACCAATTTCTGTTTGTCCGAGAGGAAGTTTCTAAACCTTCCATTTTTGGGCTCAAAAATCATACACTTTGGATAGTAGCTCGTAAAACCATATTTTCTCTAAACCCTCCTCTAACTAACCCACTGGTGGTAGATTGTTACACTCAATAAATGCAATGGTTATGATGTTAAAAAAACATACCCAAGAGTATGATGATGCAACTGCCAGTGCTCTTACATAAAAAACTTCAAGATGCCTGCAGACAAGAATCAAGGAACATAAATGCGTGCACAGAGAAGAACCATAGCTCCTAACTGTACCAACATCATGAATCGACAGGCCATCTTCCCCCAACTTTGAATCTTTACAGACATATTAAATTCAGGTAGCACCAACATATTGCAAAGACTTGCTATAGAGGCCTTAGCATCCATCAAGAATCCTTCCTCAATCAATAGACATCTATAAATCCCCAGCCAGTATAAAGTCAATTTCTGTAAGATAAATTCTATATATGTAGTTACTGGAAATTTTCACATCTACGTGACTATTAAATTCACTGATGAGCCAAGCCCTCCCAATATATATTTTTTCATCGCAGTAAGGGCAGTAGAAGTTTGTATTATGTATAAAAGAAACATTCGTGCTTTTAAATTCTTTCATTTTATATGTATAGATGGCGCGTTATTGCTTTGTGTTAATTTATGTGACTATTTATTAAATATAGAAATTTTTGCATATTACCTATATATTACCCAGTTGTATATACATACCTCACAGCCTAATAGCTACCCAATGCCAGCTTTCTTAGCTTTAGATTAAGGAGACTTCCCTGAAATCTCAGCTGTTTTGTATTTGCCTATAATAAAAGATTTGGCGCAAGGAAAAATTTGTGTCCTCGATTATATTGTGGTATTCATGTTGGGTTGATTTTTTTTTTAAACAAAACCCTTCCTTTCATGCTGTTTCCTTAATGGAAAATGCAATGCCTAATATTAGTGAATGTTAAAAAAAGCCCACAGCATATAAATTAAACCGTTATTAAATCATTATTAAACACGAGGTGAAGCAACTTGAAGAAACTCCACCATCTATTGGTTTCTACACACACTAGTGTGTATTTAAAATGTTTTCCACTTTGCAGGCAACCATTGTAGCTAAAATAATTAAATAATAAATACACTTTGGACAAAACATAAGGGAGTTGTATCTTTCAGCATGTATATTGGGATTCAGACAATAACTCTGAAAGATATTTGATACACAGTGACCTTTATTGAAGACACAAGATAACCAAGTGTGAACAAAATTACCTATGTGTTCTTAAAAATAAAAATGATGATTAGCAACATCAAAAACTTTCCAATTCCTCAAGTTGTTGTTGTTGTTTCTTATCCCCTTGTGTAAAGATTACACAAATTCCAGGAGTTCATGCTCCTTGAGCTGTTCTATGATAAGCAGCAGCCTCTCCCAAAGGTCCATTTCCTCAAGTTTTGTCCATGAGTGTAAATAAGTATCCTACATGAACACACCAATATCAATAGCGTACTTTGTCTTGCCTGGTGTAATCAACGGAGGCTGCAGTTGTTGGGAAGACTGAGTGTATTCCAGGACCCCCGGGGACTGGGAAGACCTCGTTGTGCAAAGCCTTGGCCCACAAGCTGACGGTCCGCTTCAGCAACCGCTACCTCTACGGTCAGCTGATAGAGATCAACAGCCACAGCCTCTTCTCCAAGTGGTTCTCTGAGGTGGGTCAGCTAGCAGGTGGGTCACCTCCTGGCATCTCTCTAGGAAAACCCCAATTCCAGGGGATAATAACATTTTCTTTATTCTTATCAACTACACCTAAGGGTTCGTTTTTTTACAAACAAAAAAATAAATAAAAGGTAATAAAACCAAATATAAATAAATAGTGTGTGACATTTCAGCATTGTTACCATCCTCAGACACACAAAAGATAGTCTTTTGTCTGATAATGGTAACAATGCTGTTACTGAAATGTGACACGCTATTAATTTATTTGGATTTGATCTTTATTACCTTGTAATTCTAATATATAAAATCCACAAATTGTACCTTATCACTATAAAGAAAAACTGAATGCCTCTGAAGCTAAGAAGAGATCTAGCTGTTGATTCTGAGAAAGTTGATTTCTCTTAGTTGAGACCCAATCTGTAGGACTAACATGGGAACTGAAAAGGCTCCTATGCAAATGTGTTTAAAACACACTTTATTTTCTATTAATTAATAATTTTTCTTTTTAACATTTATTAACATGAAAAATAATACAAAAGAAGAAAATTGCACTGGAATCTCAGGTGGATAAATAAAGGAAAAATAAAAGTCATCTCATGATCGTGCAAATAAAAGTTGCTGATGGCTTGCGCCATCTGTCAGAATAAATATTAACTAATTCTTGATTTTAAAGAGGATTTTTTTAGGTATTGCTTGCATCATGTTGATGACGGCCAGCAACCTGAAATACAAATGTGGTTAGCATTTCTTGATTAATCAATAAATGGGTGTTTGGCCAATTCTGGAATAATTGAAAATAAATGATTAGCTGATTTTTATTTTGACAGATTGCGCAAGCCATCAGCTACTTTCACTTGCAAAATCAGGAGAAGCTCTTTTTTTCCCTTAATTTATTAGTAGGTAAATTAATTGCAAACATATTCTCACCAATAGAATGGATGGCTTCTCCGCTGTATGCAGTCTAAACTTTTTATTTTTCTTTATCCCTAGTACACATGGTACAGGCCACAATAATCATGGTGGGTAGAAAAAGGCGACTGCTTTTACTGTAAGTGCACCACATGTCTACATATGTGAAAAGCAGTTCAACTTTGCACTTACATATAGTCTCAGCCCTCACTGTAATCCCAATGTTGACATGTTTCCTCCTCAGCCATGTTGATGTGTACAGAGTGGCAAGCTGGTCCTCAAGATGTTCCAGAAGATCCAAGAATATATCGATGACCCCAAGTCTCTTGTCTTTGTTCTTATTGATGAGGTAGGTCTTACCTTTAATAAGGCTAAATAAAGTAAAGTGTGTGAGACTATGTTTTACTAATAGATTTTTAACTCTACCTAGTGTGTAAATAAATATGGGAAAAACTGATTAACAAGATATACTCATGCACAAAACTTTAATATGTGTTGTTTTAAAATTTAAAAATGTAAAGTTTTACAATGATATTTGAAAATTGTTTTACTGATTCCTTTCATCTTGAAGGTGAAGCAGGCTTCCTGCCAAAACCGAAACCTATCACTGACTTCGGCCACTGCACACCTCTTTGACATACTTCTCTCAGTTACCGCAGTGGGGCGCTGGTTGCAAGTGAAATTGGCAAATTTCTAAATAACTCCAAGGATATTCGAGATAGAGACCTGAAAATTTGACTACAAGTTTTTCCAGATCTCTATGTCCTGTTAAAATTTAAGCCAGATTAATTAGATATTGAGGACGTGCATAGCCGACAATCATATATATATATACAGTAGAACCTCCCTGTAAAGAACACCTAATTGCAGAGCCAAAGTGTCCTTTAGGGAGAGGTATCCTCTTACCAGAGAGTTGCTAAATAGTAAAAATGATAATTTTACAAATGAAAACTGTCCTTTGTAGAGAGGTGTCCTCTAGCGTGAGTGTCCTCTCACAGAGGTTGTACTGTAAAAAACATTTTGTGGCAAAAATAAGGATTGCAAGCTCTGACATGTTATGTGGCAGGTGGAGAGCCTGGCCCACACCAGGACTGCCTCCATGGGGGGCACCGAGCCTTCAGATGCCATCCGAGTGGTGAATGCACTCCTGACCCAGATAGACCAGATCAGAAGGTGCTCCCTGCTGTCACTGTAGCCTGCGCAGCGTGTGACTGTGGTGGCGCAGGTTTCCCAACGTGATAATCCTCACCACCTCCAATGTGACTGGGGCCATCGACCTGGCCTTCGTGGACCGGGCAGACATCAAGCAGTACATCGGACCTCCCTCCGTGGCTGCCATCTACCAGATCTACTTCACGGCCATCCAGGAGCTGCTCAAGGTGGGCATCGTGGCTCCCAAGGAGAGCCTGCTCCCCCTGCGCCAGCTCTCTCTCGCCTCCTGCGTGGAGAACAACCACCACAATGCCTTCCTGCGCTGTTCTCTCCGCCTCATGGAGGTGGCCAAGTGAGTTTTGATGTGTGCTTGGAAGAGAAATCTTTAAAAAATAATAATTAATAAAATACACATCTGCCATAATTGATGCACAAAAGCTATATGCCCTATAGTGACTAATCACAGACTCTGTAGAAATGTAGCCATCAAACAGCCTTGTTACTTCACCAGCCTTTCTTTTTTTTTTTTTTGCTTATCCCTAGTACACGTGGTACAGGCCATGATAATCATGGTGGGTAGTTAGCGACTGCTTTTACTGTAAGTGTACCACATGTCTACACATGTGGAAAGCAGTTCAACTTTGCACTTACAAATGTGCCAGAGCCCCTTTTGGTTACTTGCACTCATTGGTGGGGTTGGACTTTTGCAAGAATCGGGGGTCATTAGAGCATTTTTTTTAATCAGAAAAAAAGTGCCCAATGCGGGAATCGAACCCGGGTCGTAGCGGTCGAAAACCAATGGTTCAGACCATCCTTCCACCGACCCCCCTCTTGAACATCTGTGGTGATGTACAATTTAGGTTAGACTCCCAAGGTAACAAGACTTGATATGTAGCTACTTTATAACAACATTGTGACCATCTTGCTTGTTTTAAATACCCATTTTTGTGTTGCTTGGTAATAGAATAAAAAACATTCTGGGACACCTAATTATTTTGCTTTCCACATGTTAAGACATGTGGTACACTTAGAGTAAAAGCAGTCGCCAACTTCTACCCACCATGATTATCATGGCCTGTAACATGTGTACTAGGGATAAGCAAAAAAAAAACTATTTTTAAATTTTTAAAATTAATTTTAAAAAATTATTTCTATTATTGATCAACATATCTTTTTATTATATAGACTAGCGAATGTACCCAGCTTTGCATGGTTTTCACCCGAGCGAAAGTTTACCTAATGAACATTTGGTAAACAAAAATAAATACTAAATTTTATAAGGCACAATTTGGATTATAGATTATAAACACAAGGTAATAAGACCCAATCCAAATAAATAAATATTGTGTGACGTTTTGGTAACAGCATTGTTACCATCTTCAGACAAAAGTACTGAATGAGAAATTTTACCGCTGTTACCGAAACGTCACACACTATTTATTTATTTGGATTTGGTCTTATTACCTTGTGTTTAAAATACTAAATGTATTATATTCGGAACACATTTAGCATTTTTACTATTTACAAAAATGTAATTCCACCAGGTGCCACAATAGGTGCTGCTTGCAAGTGAAATTGGCAAATTTGCAAATAAAATTGCAACAAATATTTATTTCAAATCAAATTCAGACCAGATACCTTTCCGATGGTATACTGAACAACTTTTCAAAGTTTCATGGATATTAGATGAGTGGTTTGGTCAGGTATAACTCAATAAATAATATACAGTAGAACCTCCCTGTAAAGGACACCTAATTTCAGAGCCAAAGTGTCCTTTAGGGAGAGGTGTCCTCTACCGGAGAGTTGCTAAATTGTAAAAATGGTAATTTTGCAAATGAAAACTGTACTTTATGGAGAGGTGTCTGCTAGCGGGGTGTCCTCTAAAGGGAGGTTCTACTGTACTTGTAATTTGTTTATTTATTCATTAAAAGCATATATATTGTTGAATTGTACAGTGGTAGACATAAATGCCACAGGGACAGTTTCCAATGTGCTAACCTTCAGCCATGATGTGTTTCTAGGGAGAGTGAAGGACTGAGCGGGAGGACTCTTCGCAAGCTTCCCTTCATCGCACATGCCTTCTACATTCAGGTACCTGGCAGCTATTGATCACTGGTGTGTTGTGAACCTCTCTGGGGACTCTCTTCAGTACACCTCATGGCCATTATATCAGCAACTTGACACCATGTGTTATTGTTCTTTCTTATTCCCTTGTGCAAAGGTTACACAAATTTCATGAGTCCATGTTCCTCGAGTTGTTTGATGATAGCAGCGGCCTTTCCCAAAGGTCCTAACACAGGAAACACTTTTGTTTAAAAAAAAAATGTTTTTTTCAAAATTACAGTTTTAAAAGCTTAACTACTTGATGTGAAAGTGGGAGGAATGTGGGAAGTCAATGTTTGTGGTCGCTGGAAGCTTTGAAGAAACGGTGGTTGATAGAAATTTGATGCTCTGCCTTAGGCAAGTGTCCTGGATGATAATGTTTTATTACATAGTGTGTGTGGTGTTATTTTTTCAAAAGACCAAACTCCAGAACTCAACTTTGGATGAAAAAAGGGGGCTGTTAAGTAAATAAACCTAAATATGTCCCAACTATAATCCCAGGGGGTCAGAGGAAGGCTGGTTAAACCATTTGGTTTTCGACCACTACGACCCGGGTTCGATTCCCGCATTGGACACTTTTTTCTGTTTAAAAAAAAAAATGCTCCAATGGCCCCCGATTCTTGCAAAAGTCCAACCCCACCAGCGAGTGCAAGTAACCAAACGGGGCTCTGGCACATTTGTAAGTGCAAAGTCGAACTGCTTTTCACATGTGTAGACATGTGGTGCGCTTACAGTAAAAAGCAGTCGCTAACTACCCACCATGATTATCATGGCCTGTACCACATGTACTAGGGATAAGCAAAAAAAATAATAATAATCCCACTATCATATGTTGACCTCACTGTTGAGTCCAATCAGGAAGGTTTAATGTTTGTTGTTGTTTCTTATCTCCTTGTGTAAAGATTACACAAATTCCATGAGTTCATGCTCCTCGAGCTGTTTTATGATAAGCAGCGGCCTCTCCCAAAGGTCCTGTTTAGTGCATCTAATGCAAGCCAAAATGTGTTCTGAAACTGTAGATGCCAAGCTACATTTTGGGCAAGTGGGGTAGATTTTGTTATTATTTTCTATCTTCAATGGCTTGAGATGGCCTGTTCTAAATCTTGTAAGTGTTGTTTGATGCTGTCTATTTCTGATGTTCAGAGCTCCTCCTTAATTTTTGTTTTCTTCAGCAGTGTCATCCATACTGTTGATTCCATAAGATCCTGCACTGGTGTGTGGGGTTAGAAGCATGGCCACTATGCCACCTGTAGGCATCCAATGTTGCTGTGTAGGAATAATAGGACCAAGTGACAGAGCTAGGATGTGTCAACTGAGTTCCTGAGTTCAACTGACCCAGTTGATGGACCTCAGCAATGGTCCCACTCCAGGGATACGGAGGAGCTGCGTCTGTGCTTATTTTAGAGTCAGCAGCAAAGGCTTCCATGTTAGGAATGGCCTCAAATTACAGACAAAGTCAGACTTTCACCAAAGGGGTGCCTGGATCATGGTGCCATGATCTACGAAAGCTGCACCCCTATACCCCATTCTATGAGATCATGAACTCATGGAATTCGTGTAATCTTTACACAAGGGGATAAGAAACAACAGGATGTGTAAAACTGATCAATGCCATCCTAGACCTTCCTATCTATAGGGGAATACAATTTTTGTTCAAACATTCTTTCTTCCTCATTGTTGTTATTTAACACCCTTTGTTGTTGTTTAAAATAATTATTTATAATTGTCAGGTGTATATTAAATAAAATCTATAATTGCAATTTATTAATATTGATAAGAAGTCAAGATAAAAAAAAAAAGGTTGTGAATATTGTTGTTGTGCAGAGATTTATATTTACTTTTTTTTAAAGAAGATCTTAAATAAAATCAATAAGACTTGTTATCCTAAAAAAATATTTATTACACATAGCTTCCACACTCATTCACACTTAACAAGCCATGGAATTCGTGTAATCTTTACACAAGGGGATCAGAAACAACAACACTTAACAAGCAACTCTAAGAAAACATCTATTCTCCACATACAATTTTTAGATATGGAAAACATAAAAAAAAAAAAAAATCTTTTTGCAAAAATAAATTTGCATACTCAACTTCTAAATCAAACAATTTACATATTTTCTCTTAGGAATTTCTAAGATGATCACCTACAACAAATATGGATAAAGATGAAATAGTTTTTAATACAAACATTCTCTTGCCAACTTCCTGTGCGCACACACACTGGCATTCTGCTTCATATGGATGGCGCTGAAACCATCTCTCTTTGTCACTAGCTTGTCTTTTTTTCTCTTGTCCCCCAAACTGTATCTTAAGGACATTATTTCTGGTCCCACCTATGTTCCCATGTATATGTTCTGTGTGCACAGACCCCCACAGTTTCCCTAGACGACTTCCTCACAGCCCTCTCCAAGGCTGTAAAGAAACAGTTCCACGACAGAGAACAGCTCAAGTAACAGATTGTACTGTAAAACATGTATAGGTGCATAATAAATGTTTTATCTTGTTGAGTTCTGTGTTTATATCAGAGTTGGCAATTGTCACACCTAGCAAGGCAGTTTTATAAAATCCTTGTTACAGTAGAACCTTTATAAGAGGACACTTACACTAGAGGACACCTCTCTGTAAAGGACAGTTTCCATCACTATATAGAAACTCTCTGGTAAGACAACATCTCTCTCTAAAGAACACTTTGGCTCTGCAATTAGGTGTCCTTTACAGGGAGGTTCTTTTTTTTTTGCTTATCCCTAGTACACATGGTACAGGCCATGATAATCATGGTGGGTAGTAGTTGGCGACTGCTTTTACTGTAAGTGTACCACATGTCTACATATGTGAAAAGCAGTTTGACTTTGCACTTACAAATAAATATGCCAGAGCCCCGTTTGGTTACTTGCACGCGCTGGTGGGGTTGGACTTTTGCAAGAATAGGGGGGCATTGGAGCATTTTTTTTTAAATCAGAAAAAAGTGCCCAATGCGGGATTCCATCCCGGGTCGTAGTGGTCGAAAACCAACAGTTTAGACCTACTTCCACTGACCCCCTACAGGGAGGTTCTACTGTACGAGAGACCAAATATTTTGCTGTGTTTAAGATGTCCTTCCAAATATTACTGCCGGGAATATAGGGAAACAAATGTTTAGCCCTATTGGGTTTCATTCTAGTGAGGTTTGGCTCTATTTTAAAAGAACCTGTGGTTTTGGCCTATTTATTTAATGATTAGCAAAAGAAGATGATCTGTTGCATCCATAAATACAAGGTTATAAGACCAAATAAATCCCAATACAGGATTCAATCCCGGGTCGAAGTGGTCGAAAACCAATGGTTTAGACCACCCTTCCACCGACCCCCAAATAAAAGTGTCCAGGGATGGGAAGCGAACCCACAGTGTTCCTCTTACCTGGCAGATGCCATGTCTGTAATATAAATATATATAGTAAATTATCAGTGAGCACATTATTATAACTGATGATACTCTGTGCAGTTGCCTTTTGACTTATTGTAATATATATCCACATTTATTTATTTATGCTTATGAGGTGATACAGCAGCGTATTTACAATTAGAGAGGAGACAAAATGAATTAAATCTAGAAAAAAGAAGTGAGGACATATCGGTCATTAAAATTTGAGAGGCATGTCCAGTAGCTGCTGTATTGTCCGTGAGGTCAGACGTACGGACCTCTGTGGTGTTGATCTCTTGGCGGAACGACTTGGAAGTCGGACTCGGGCCCCCCCACTGCGGCAAAGTGGATCATAATAGGCCTTAATATATCCACATGTAAACTTATGTCTGATGTTAGCCTAAAAGATATAAAGACTTTTCTTTTTTAACTTCCAAATACTTCTTGCTGATTAACGTTAACCAACAAACACGAGGATGTTACAATGTCCACTAGGCTACCCTGGACAAAAGGTAATAGCCTACAGCACCCCCAGATGGTCACCCTCCCAAGTACTGACTGACATTGCTTAACTTCGGTGATCGGACGAAAACCGGTTTTCAATGTGGCATGACCATAGGCAATAAATAAATAGTGTATGATGTTTCATTAACAACATTGTTTCCATCATCAAACAAAAGTTCTGAATCAATGAGACCAAATCTAAAAAAATAAAGTGTGTCATGTTTCAGCATTATTCAGAACTTTTGCCTGATATGATGGTAACAACCCTGTTACCGAAATACCACATTATTCATTTGGATTTGGTCTTATATATAAACTTGTGTTTCTAATCTATAATCCAAATTGTGCCTTATCACTGCTGAATCCATATTAACCAAAATTGTTACCTCCTCCTCTTTAAATACTGGCACTTTAAACGATTAGGTTTTTGGTTTAAGGCCTTAATTATAAAAAAAAAAAATAGGCAGTATCCTCAGCATATGTCTCTTGGGAGAAAACTTTTTTTTTTAATTAATGAAAATATTTCATGGATCAGATATGGATTGAGAAATTGGATATGATTTTCTAAACCCGACATGTTAAGACACATTTTGAATTATAGATTATAAACACGAGGTAATAAGACCAAATCCAAATAAATGGTGTGTGACGTTTTGGTAACAGCGTTGTTACCGAAACCACACACTATTAATTTGGAAGATTCATTACTTTGTAACCAAGGACCTCTGCCGATGGGGTTCCATTGATGTCTAACGCCATTGTAACCAAGGATCTCTGCTGATGGGGTTCCATTGTTGTCTGACGCCATTGTAACCAAGGACCTCTGCCGATGGGGTTCCATTGTTGTCTAACGCCATTGTAACCAAGGACCTCTGCCAATGGGGTTCCATTGATGTCTAACGCCATTGTAACCAAGGATCTCTCTGCCTATAGTGTTCCATTGTTGTCTGACGCCATTGTAACCAAGGACCTCTGCCAATGGGGTCCATTGTTGTCTAACGCCATTGTAACCAAGGATCTCTGCCGATGGGGTTCCATTGATGTCTAACGCCATTGTAACCAAGGATCTCTCTGCCTATAGTGTTCCATTGTTGTCTGACGCCATTGTAACCAAGGATCTCTGCTGATGGGGTTCCATTGTTGTCTAACGCCATTGTAACCAAGGATCTCTCTGCCTATAGTGTTCCGTTGTTGTCTGAGACCATTGTAACCAAGGATCTCTGCTGATGGGGTTCCATTGTTGTCTGACGCCATTGTAACCAAGGACCTCTGCCGATGGGGTTCCATTGTTGTCTAACGCCATTGTAATCAAGGACCTCTGCTGATGGGGTTCCATTGTTGTCTAACGCCATTGTAACCAAGGATCTCTCTGCCTATAGTGTTCCGTTGTTGTCTGACGCCATTGTAACCAAGGACCTCTGCCAATGGGGTTCCATTGTTGTCTAACGCCATTGTAACCAAGGATCTCTCTGCCTATAGTGTTCCGTTGTTGTCTGACGCCATTGTAACCAAGGACCTCTCTGCCGATAGTGTTCCATTGTTGTCTAACGCCATTGTAACCAAGGACCTCTCTGCCTATAGTGTTCAGTTGTTGTCTGACGCCATTTTAACCAAGGACCTCTCTGCCCATAGTGTTCCATTGTTGTCTAACGCCATTTTTGTCATGGACCTCCATTTATAGTATTTCATTGTTGTCTAATGCATGGCTTCGGTATTGTCTAACGAATGACGACCATGGCTTCAGCTACCATTGACGTTACATCACAGATAGGATCGCCTTTATGGTGTAATGGACAACTAACCTGGATGCAGGAATGGCCTGTTTTAGACAAATCCAGGGTCTGTTTGCAGCACCATTAACCCTATAGGTGCCGGCCGTTTTCAAGGTCATTCCTGATTATTATTATCCTTCAAAAGACATCAAACTATTCTTTAAATTAATTTTTAATGAACGTTTTTATTATTCATACAAACATATGAAACACAATGTAACAGAATATGCGCTTTAAAATACAATTAATTAATTTTCATTAGATTTTTTTAAGGAGAAAAAGAGCGTAAAGTTACATCAAACCGATACATCGGCTTGTCTGGTGCTTAAAGGGTTAATGCCGCATCAGTGTTTAGCGCCATCGTGGAGAAGGCACATTGCCAGTAGGCCTTTGACATCGTCATACTGGCCCAACCCCTGGAGTGATGGTGTGGGCTGCCATTGGATACACGTCTCAGTTATCTTTTGACCGCATTCCTAGCACTTTTAACAGTCCCCGTTACATTTCTGATGGATTAAGGCCTGTGGGCAGTGCCTTTTATTCGAGGCCTAGGAAACGCTCTCATGCACATTATTGATATGATACTGAAGAAATTTTCTGAACATTTTAAGTTACCCTGTAGCAAGTGCCATTGACGATTAGAAAATACTGGTCGAAGTCCTCTTTTCCTGAATAAATGAAGATGTGATCCAGCCACTTTCAGCTGTAAATCATAAATATATTTTAAACACTATTTTTAAAACATATTTAAACTATATTTATACACAGCCCTCTCTTATACTACAATCATTTAAAACTGAAAGAAAGAAGGCATGGCTCATCAGTGGTGAACCCTCCCAGCGGTTTCGCCATTTCAATCTCCATCAGCTATCAGCGAGGCTGTATTTCAGCTAGGAATGAACTGAAGAATGAAAGCTATATAGCAGCCAATTGGGCTGAAGACAAACTATAAATGATGTGTGATTGTGGTTAAACTCTGAGATCGCGCAGATTGGAATTGGAAGACAGGGGGAAAAAAGAATGTAGAATGCCATAAAACTTGAATAGGTCGTGAGGCTAAAAGTGCCCACCTCATAAAATAACCTCAACATTATCATCTAAATAAATACGAATTCTATCTGTGATACACGATTCCAACTCGGAAATTTCTGGGAGTTGAGACTTTGTTTTTTTCAGTGATTGTTCATGACCTAAAAGAAGATGAATAATCCAAAAATTCAGTTTTTTCCTATCTTAAGCTGGCCTAAACCTTTAAGAAAAAGGCGATATAACTTTTTTACTATTTTTCTCATTAATTTATCTGTTATAATTAAAGAATATTCCTGGGGTTCCAGAATAACTTTACTAGGTACCGCTCAAAAATAGCAACCTATCTTATTATATTTAAAACAATGAAAAATACGTGAAGGTTATTCACATATTAAAACAAAGTATCTAATGCGGGATTCGATCCCTGTTCATGTCTGTCGGGAATCGAGGATTTTAATCACTGGTCCACCGACTCATATATAATTAAAGAATATGCTTCAAATATCGTTATGCATACATTCATTATAACATCTATATAATTATCTATAAAGATATTTATAAGTCTTCAAAAATTCAGGTTTTATTTTTTAAAGAATAAGCTCTCTTATGCACATTAGGTAATTATACATATTGTTACGTCGTACCCAGACGCTATTCGTGTACTTTGTCTACTCAGGATGCCTCAAAGATACACATGTGAGTTCGAAGGGATTGCAGCTAAAGTTAGCGCTTTATTATGTCTCACTAACAGAAGTGTTACGCAAACTTTGACTTTAATCATCATCGATGCTGACGTCACTACTATTACAACACTTACTTCTACGCTTCATGACTTTTCTGTTTGATTCTTTGCTCGCTTGTTTGCAACAATTGTATTGGAACAAGTCGTTCCTTAAATAAATATATATTTGTTTATATAAAAAGGGATGTCCTCTTAACTACAAAACTACGTGAGTACACACACACACACACTCGGCCGTGCGGCCACGCGTCGCGCGAGCTCCGCGTATTTTGCCTCTGGCGGATGTATGAGTTCCGGCAATACGCCGAGTTTGGCACGGGCTGAAAGCCCTTCAAAAGCCGAGGAAAAGCCTGCAAGGCTCGGCTCAAAAGCACAGCCCAGTGCGGAGTTACCAGCGAGAAACGCTTTGAAGTTCAACTCTTCAATGAAATCGACGAAGAATCAAAGATATGCAAATCCGGCTACCGGCGGCAAGGATGCAAATCCGGCCGCGCCGACCGACTTTGCCGCTGCTTCTTCCTCTGAGGCTGCTGCCCAAGCCCATAGAAACTGGGCAGAATTATCGGAGGATAGCAACTCCGAATATGAGGGCAACTTCACCATTGTCCAGAAAAGAAAGAGACGTCGCGGCTCGGCGAATTCGTCTCCAGCGGCCGCACCTTCTTTCAATTTAGGAGGTGCCAGAACTAACCGCCGTCCGCAATCTTCGGCAGGATGGGCGCCGCGCGCCCAGGAAGTCAGGACTACCCGAGCGCACATCGTGGAGGCCAGGGCGCGGCAGGCGTCCTCAACAGAAGACCACTGCGTCTACGTAGAGCGCAGCCCTGAACTGGAGCCCTACCATTACATGAGGGCCATGGATCGAATGTTTGGGAGTACCAGGGAGGTCTTCCAAGTGACCAAGATGAACGGCCACTTCCTGGTGGGACTGGCAAACAGAGGCATGGCCGAGCGCCTCGTCAACGAAGGCCTCGAGGTGGAGGGAACTCTCCACAGGGTCTTCCCGTTCCGCAAGAGGGCGGAGCGAATAACGGTGGGCAACCTCGCCTTCTTCGTGGGGGATGCAGCCGTCATCAGCGCCCTTACACCTCTTGGGCGAGTTACATCCATTGCCCCCAAGCTGATGAAAGCGGGCCCATACACTTATAACGACGGCCGCCGAGAGGCGTTCATCATCCTCCGCGAAGGAATGACCATCGAGGGACTGCCCACCCGTCTCAACATCACCATCAAAGGCGAGGCCTGGCCCGCATACCTATCCTCCGGGATTAGATGCTCCAGGTGCTGAGGCCAAGGACATCGCCGGGCCAACTGCCCCCTGCTTGCAGGGCGAACCAACGCTCCTGGACCGGCCACACCTACCTCTCCCACCAGCGTCCCTTCAGCGTCTGCGCCTGGCCTGCCTCAGCAGCCATCCGCCCAGCCTCCACCACCGGCGTCCCCCAGTCCAGCCATGGAGGTCTCCGAAGTGCCCTCCACAAGCCGAGCTGCGCTTCCACCTGCAGCACCCCGGCAATCACCACCAGTGGCCCCGGCCATACCTACGGAGATGGCGCCTCCTGCCCCTCCACCTGTCGCCCCTGCTCCGTCCCTGCGGGCTCCTGGGAGTCACGGGCCTGCAGTCCCTACACTGGACGTTGAGATGTCAATCGAGGAGACATCGACATCTAGGGCGGCGCTCAAGACCTCGCCAGCCGCAGTGCCTCCAACACCCCCACTGCCCGCGCCTCAGCCTGCCGGGCCGATACCACCTGCTCCCGACGAGGAGGAGATGACGCCGATCATGAGGGAGGAGTGTATGGTTATTGAAATCTTCAAGAAACTGAAGAACTTAACCTGCCTAAGGCCCTTATATCAATCAGGGATCCAACCGAATGACATCAAGGATGCCATTCTCTTCATCGATGAAAGAGAGTCCCTCATGGCGAGACTGACACCTGCGATGAGGGGAGTCCTCGCTGAGTTCCTCAGCGCGGCCATAGAACCGGCTCGGGGCAACCATCCCGATGTTAGCTCCGATTTGGCCAGTCTTAGGCGGCGATGCCTTGATTCCTGACAACTGTCAATGTAAATATTTCTTTTTCACCCTCCTGGTTGAGATGTAACATTGTCTAGAAGACAATAAACTATTTTCAATTGTCAGTTGTCACACACACACACACACACACACACACTCGGGCGTGCGGCCGCGCTTTTTCGAGCTCCGCCGTTTTCGCCCTTTAAGAGCCTAAATTTGTCGCTGGAAGCGACTAATTTGGTATGGGCGGACAGCCCATTCAACGCCGATGAATTACCTGCAAGGTACGGCCTAATACCACAAACCTCAGCAGAGTTATCTGCAAATAACAATTTCCAGTTGCAAAACTCGGAAGAAACACAAGAAATGGCCAGCTATGCAAATTTGCCTATTGGCCAAAGACATGCAAATTCCGCCTCTACGCGCGAATCTGCAACTACGTTGCCTTCATCTGGCGTATTTCTTGGTCAGCAGAACCGGGATAACTTACCTATGGATCTAAATCCTATAACTGAAGGCGATTTTACCATCGTTCAAAATAAAAGAAAACGCCGTGACACAACAGCACCGCGCGACATGACCGCACAGCCCAACAGTGCTGGATCGGCAGCCAGGCGACAAAGATCCTCGCCTGCACTCATTCCTCGAGTCCAAGAGATCAGGACCACGAGGACGCACATCGCGGAGGCCAGGGCTCGCCAGGCGAACTGCACCGAGGAGCAGTGCTTCTTCTTGGAGTACTGCCCTAGCTACGAGACTTACCAATACCTCAGGGCTATTGGAGGTATTATTGGAGGAACAAAAAACATCGTTCAATTCTCCAAAGTGAACGGCCAGTACCTGGTGGGCCTCACCAGCAGATCCATGGCGGAACAACTAATCCGTGAAGGCCTTGAAATTGAGGGAACCCTCCTGAGGACCTTCCCCTTCAGGAGAAGTGCAACCAGAATCACAATTGGGAACCTGCCCTTCTTCGTGCGGGACGCCGTTGTGATTGACGCCCTTGCACGCTTTGGGCGTGTGACCTCCATAGCCCCCAAACAACTTAAAGCGGGCGAATTCGAATTCACCGACGGCCGCCGGGAGGCCTTTATCCTCCTCCATGACGGCATAACCGTCGACAAGCTGCCCACCCGCTTCGAGATCAAGATCAAGGGTGAGGCCTGGCCCGCTTACATCTCATATGGCATCAAATGCTCAAGATGCCACGGACAGGGACACAGGAGAGCCAGCTGCCCTCTGCTCTATGGGCAGTCCACCACCTCCAGACGAGCCTCACCGCCCTCTACCACCGGCCTTCCACCATCGACCGCGCCTGGGCTGCCTAGGCAGTCTTCGGCCGCGCCTTCTGCGCCAGCGCCTCCCAGTCCAGCTCTCGGGCCTTCCGGCGCTCAACCAGTTGCCCAAGCTGTGTCCCCACCATCTGCGGCGCCCCGGCCGACTGCACCAGCGCCTCCGGCCTCATCTGTGCACGTGGCGGCTCCTGCCCCTCCACCAGAGGCCCCTACACCCGAGCACCCCGCGGGCCCTCGCTCGGCGACGACTGAGCCGACGCCTCCCGCCCGGCCGGACTTCACTGCCCCGTGTGGCCCTCTGCCTGCGCAGGGGACCCTCGGACCTGCGACCCACACACCGGATGTAGACATGACCACCACTGAGGAGCCCTCTGCTCCCCCACCATCCGCAGTTTCAACACCCCCACTGCCTACGCCTCAGCCTGCTAGGCCGACGCCGCCTGTTCCCCACGGGAAAGAATCAGTCCCAACTAAAGTGGCCTCTCCGCCTGCACTGCCTGTCAAGACCGACGAAGACCGTAAAAGATGGCTCCTTGACACTTTCAAGGATCTGAATTACAGAGCCATCTTAAGACCCATAATGGTGTGGAGCGATGATAATACTCTCATTAACTCGGTCCTGTGCTACGAGAAGGCTTGGAACAGCTATCATAACGTACCGCGAGACCAAAGGAGGATTCTTTCGGGCTTCTTGGACAGCGTCATACGGCGCGCCCGGGGTGGCGACCAGACTACTCTGGACGGACTGTTAAAATTCAAGTCAGCTCTGTAGCTACCGACTGGGACCAAAACGTCCCTTCGGGAACGGCTCCATACTTCCAAGATTACTGTAAATATTTCTTGACTCTTGTTTTCTTGCAACTACTCTTGTAAATGTAAATATCTATTAACTCTTGAATGTAAAGATTGACTGGTATGTCAATAAAATCAGTTTAAATTGTCAATTGTCACACACACACACACACACACACACACACACACACACAAAACAACTTGAAATCCTTAAAAAGAAACATCGTATTTTTGCTAAGCCTATATCAAGAAGGAATACAATGAGTTGGACTTGCCTTCAACCTCCCCGTCAGAAGTATCCTTGGCGCCGTGGATGTCCTCTTGTGAAGCTTCCCGCTTCACACTATTCAAGTCCAGCCTGGACTTACACCGCCTTGTAGGTAGCTCCGATGTCAGTCTCTCCTGGCACCGCCTTGTAGGATCATCCACACGCCCGGAGGAAAGTCGCCACGTCTTCTCCTTGCCGCAGATGTAACCAGACTCTGTCCTCCCTCACACTGGAATGCCGTTTTTAACACCTGCCACATGGCAACGGGGGCCTCTAGAGTCCACCACTCTTTTCCCAACTTTACTCTGGTATCTTGGCCTTGTCATCTACGTTACAATATTTTAGTCAAATGAGCCATGGTTATATTATTTAAAATATGACCCAATTAAGAATGTTCCAAATAATTGAATTATCATAGCGAATAAGCAAGTTGAAAATTCTGAAATAGTCAAATTTATATAAGAACGCTTTTATATGGCTTAAATAAAATGAGAGTGTAAGGATGGCTGATATCATCATATAAATTGATAGAATAAAAAATAATTACACATTAGGAAGAGCTGAACAATTATTAATGAAACATAGTCTCGCACTTACTTTATTTAAAAGCTTTATTATAAGTTTATATAAAAGGGCGTACATGAATCTGTGAAGAAAAATATATTCTCAAATATATTTCGAGAGATTACTCCCTCTTTATCAATTTATTGCACAAATTTACTGTGCAATAAATTGATAAAGAGAGAGCTATCTCTCGAAATATTTTGAGAAATATTTTTTTCTTTACAGATCCATGTACGCCCTTTTATATAAACTTAATTGATGGATCGCGTTTTGACTCAAACTTTATTATAAGGTAAAACTCTTTAATAAGACTTAGAACTGGCTCATTCCAGCTCCATTTGTAGAATGTGGGCTAATTCTAGTGTAAATTATAAAACGATAGCAGCTAATGAGTATGATAAGAGGGATAAATAAGTAAAATAACATACGAGAGTTAGGGTGATCAGTAAATGAGAACTAATTCTCGATGGAAAAGTTGGCTGAGAGGGATGGGAATCAGATGTTAGAAGCAGTTTGTCGCTCACCCAATGAAATTTACTAGCGCTTTAACTCCGCCTTTGCCGGTCCCAAGCCCGGATGAAAAAGGAGGAGGGGGAGCAGTAACAAGCTCGCTAAAAAACCTGGGCTCAGCTGGCCCGGCTGATAAGTACCCTGTAAGGGTTCCTAATCCAGGGATACAGGATGAGCAGCGTTTGTACTCCATGTTAGGAGCGGCTGCACATGGCGTCTGTTCTTCATGTCAGAGGCGGCCATTTCTTTTGGAGCTAAGTCTGTCTGCCACTGAGAAATACTCCCAGTCTTAATGACAAAGGCAGACGCATTCTACTTCACACACTCATGATGGTTGTCAAACAGACACTATCAAAGATCACAACTTGATACCCTGATATGATTGAGTGGAAATAAGAAAGAAGAATAAGAAGACTAGTGCTTTTCACGCTTTTTTACGCCATAATAAGTGCTGGGGCAGTGAAGGGGTATAAAGTACCAGCAGTAAACATGAAGGCAGTTATCAAGATCCGTTCACACTCAAAACCCATGTCGACCTAGGTATCATTAAATTAGTATCACTAAAGTACAAGATAAGCCAGTGTGTGTCAATCTATCCACGTGTGTCCAGTCAGTTCGACATTAGGCCAAAGTACGTAGATAGTGTCAAGTTCAGGGTCGAACTTATCGTCCCGCCTTTGTGTAGATCGCAGTAGGACAAGGGGTCAGGCAATCAGGGACACCAAACTCGGCACCTCTCTTCCAGTGATAGACTGCGATTTCCTTTCCCATTAACCCATTTTGACCCTTGACCCATTGTACGCTAATGGCTTTACCCCCACTTTTCAGGTGAGGAACTAATTAAGGGCCTTGTTGATAAGATAATTCAAGCCCTGGAATGTTGACTACGGAAAAGTTATCCGACAAAACTACTAACACGATGTTTGAGGCACTTTGACCAATCCCATGGCTTCTGCATTGAGAGAGTCTTGTTAATTTGACCTTGATAGGAGCGCAATTCAAACCAGATATTCTATGCACGCTAGCACCTTAGCTCCATTTCTGGATTTTGAGCAATCAGTATAGAAGGTCAGAAGAAGTGTTCGTCGTGGTGTAAAAGTAAGGATATGCTAGTGGACATGGCGATGGAGAGAGTTAGATTGGAGAAGAAAGGTTAACTCGATGGTATCGGTGCAGATACACGTCGGATTTTGCCTTGATTTCCGAATAGAGAGGGAAAAATCTGTTAGCAGCACGACATTGCTCGTGGTTCAAAGGATTCTACAGCTAGTGTTAGGAAAGGGCACTAAGAAGCAGCTGTTTCATCCGATCTTCTAGATTATGGCGCCATACAGAGGAGGCGTAAGAAGTAGCTGGTACTATGACCAGAAATCTTTGCTGCATTATAAATGGACATTTGTAGCATCTTTTTGGAATATCCAATACTTGGGACCCTGTAGATTCTTAAAATAAAGGCAGTAGGTCGTTAGGCAAAGATTGTCTTTTTAGTGGCAAAAAAGAAGCAAGCTTTTGAGCACGGCGCACTTCTACAATGGTTAGAGTGATCTTAACAACGCTGTCTTATAGATATAGGACGTTCTAAATGAGGCAGCAGTCGACTTCCATATCGAGATGATCGCTGAGTATAATAAAAAGAGATCACATGTCTACATTACCATTTGATCTTAGCCAAAAAGGCAGAAAACATGGCCGATTACAAATCTACAATGGAATGGCTATTTAGAATATGAGTACAGTAGTAGTACTCTATTATTTATATAACATGAGGCTGTAGGGAGAGAGAAATAATTATTGTTGAGAAATATAGAATAGGCTCCTCGGCATATTGTCATATTAAGTGGGGAGGTCCATTGATACTATTCAGTTTTGATGCTATACATACTTCCAGGAATAGCTGTTTGCGTGGTAACGGGTTATCACATGTTTGAGATCGAATATGTGTCCAGTGAGGACATGCTAGTGAACATGGTAATGAAGAGAGCTGGATTGGAAAAGAAAGGTTAATTCGATGGTATCGGTGTAGATACACGTCGGATTTTGCAATAGGTGTACTGCTAGATTAAGGATCTAGATAATTATGGAGGTTGGTGGAAGAGGGGTCTAAACCGCTGGTTTTCGACCGCTACGACCCGGGATCGAATCCCGCATTGGGCACTTTTTTCTGATAAAAAAAAGCTCCATTGGCTCCCGATTCTTACAAAATTCCAATCCCACCAGCGAGTGCAAGTAACAAAACGGGGCTCTGGCATATTTGTAAGTGCAAAGTCGAACTGTTTTTCACATGTGTAGACATATGGTGTACTTACAGTAAAAGCAGTCGCCAACTTCTACCCACCATGATTATCACGGCCTGTACTACGTGTACTTGGGATAAGCAAAAAAAAAAAAGAGATTTAAAGCAGTGGATCACTCGGATGACCATCCCTTACTATAATAAGTACGTATATGGAGTATTTTACAAATTACAATGGAGTACATAAATAAAACGTCGGTGGATGAGTGGGTAACACCCTCGATTCCCGACAGCTATGAACCGGGTTTGAATCCCGCGTTAACATTTTATTTAATATGTGAAAAACCATCACTTATTATTCATTATTGCAATATCATAAACTAGGTTGCTCTTTTTGAGCGGTACCTAATAAAGTGATTTTGGATTTTGATTTGAACAATAGAGTATTTACATGGATTATTTCAACATTATTCTGCTGTATAATATAAAGTTGCGGAAGGATGGCATTCATGTACCAAAAGAGACACCTTTTCCGTCTGAATTTTCCAAAACAGGGCGGCTTTTGTCTGTATCTGCCAAAACAGGGCGGCTTTTGTCTGTATCTGCCAAAACAGGGCGGCTTTTGTCTGAATCTGCCAAAACAGGTCGGCTTTTGTCTGAATCTGCCAAAACAAGTCGGCTTTTGTCTGAATCTGCCAAAACAGGTCGGCTTTTGTCTGAATTTGCCAAAACAGGTCGGCTTTTGTCTGAATTTGCCAAAACAGGTCGGCTTTTGTCTGTATCTGCCAAAACAGGTATTGTGGCCCATTCTTCATTACCACCATAACGTTATATACCGGGCTGATAAACCAAAGTACATCGTTTTAACACGTTTTAAAAGGGAAAGGGGTTACTTTGGTACATTATCAGTTGTTTCATCTATTAAAAAGCGACCTCATTCATATGATATTTCTTATATAAGGTTGTCCTAAAAGTTCGCGTTTTTCTTATTACTTGGATAATAATATTATTATGGCGAATATACATAATAATACATAATACAATTACTTTTTACATAATATAAAGACATTATGATGCACTAGCGCGCCATCTGTTATCAAAATTCAAAACTATTTTAAAGGCGTAAGATTCTTTTTGATATTAAACAATTTCTACTTACATTGCAGTAAGGGCAGTAGAAATTGTTTAATATCAAAAATAATCTTACGCCTTTAAATAGTTTTGAATTTTGACAAAGACATTATACATAACGGCGAATAATATTATACAGAATAATATTGGTATTTCAATTTTTGCAAGTGCTTACGAACTTTTTAGACAACCTTGTATTTTGACAAAAAATCTTTGTGTTTAAAACATTAGCATGCAATCTCTAACTTTAACATATCTAAACTATTTATAAACATTATAAAATGTCATTTAATTAATAATTGTGCTATCAATCTCATATTCCAAATAGCCCTTCCATTGTAGACTCGGTCGTGTTCTCGGTCTTTTTCCCGTTTCTTTAAAAAATTAAAGCCATTTCTATTGCGCTTACTGTAATTTAAAGATATTTTATCATTTCAGTAAAGGCAATGGAATATTTTTTAAAAAAAGAAAGAAAGAGAAACGGGGGCACCTTATATAAGTGGCTTATATTTTCAAACATGATTTTTTTCTGAAAGACTTCTACTGGTACAAATCTTTCAAGATATTTCTTAAGAAATATCTTTAAAATGGAATATTTTGATTTTCATAGGTATCCCCGATCTGATAAAAACACCAGCCAAATCAAGAAGTCCATTTTCAGAAGTTATATTTCTCCTATAGTGACGGTATGCTATTAATATAAAGCAATAATCCCCCATCTATACATAGGAAACCAAAACATTAAAGCACGGATGTTTCTTTTACACATAAAACAAACTTCTATTGTCCTTACTGCGATGGAAAAATATATATTGGGAGGCTTTGGCTCATCAGTGATGAACCTGTTGGTGGTGGATCTCAATAATTACTTCTCTTTCTAAAATATAAATCTTCTTTTTTGAAGGTACAAAAAGGAACATACATTACTAAATATATCTAAGTAAACATTACTAATAAAATAACATCTCTCTAACCTGTCTCTATTTACTCTCACCTATATGTATATTATATAAGCTAAAAACTCAAATATTTCTATATTTGAAAAAATATATATTTTATTTTATTCATTGATAATTTTACTTTTGTTATCATCGTTTTTAGAAAGACTTTCAGTTTTGTTGTGAATATGCGTAGTTAACATATCTATCCTTTTAAATCACTAATATAGGATTAGCTTTATAAATTCTATATAATGTAAAAATAACTAATGTTTAATATTTCCTCAAGTAATTGAAAATAAAAGCTACTTGACGGTAAATAATTATCTTTTCTTATCACGACTGCACCTCAACCCTTTATCTTATCGATCCTTTGTCTTATCAACCCTTTATCTAACAAACAAAATTATTCATAACATATATATACACTCCTGACACCACAGATTATTACAATCATAGAGAATAAAAATAATATTTAACAATAACATCCAACAGAACCCTCCCTGTGGTTTCGTCAATTTAATCTACCAGACCGCTTCTTAGAGCTCTAATACTGTATTGGACGATTCAGAATATTCTGCGTCGCCTGTGAGTCCAACGACCTGTCGTGGTTCTGCCGCTGCATCAGGCCGTGAGGCCTTCACTATCTTCAAGCGCTCTTCTGACCTACAGGGATACGCATCTTTGGGCAAGTCATGAATGTCGATGTCGTGGCCATCCTGGCGTCTGCCAAGGCGATCACATATACAAGTATTTACTCATCCAGAAACTGAGTAGGGTTCAGAAAGACCCCCTTCCTGTATGGAAGAGGACTTTCTGAAATTGGGGAGCCTCCCACGCTGAGAAAAAAATGTAAATGTTTCTTATCATCCCACATTTTGATGAATAACTTGTATTTAGCTGTTGGCTGGGAGTCAATAAAGTATTTTGTTAATTTAACATCACAGAGAATACTCCCTTGAATCAATATTAAAATAAAAACATAAAGCCTCCAGGGAAAATATTTTTTTAAAAATATTTTTTATTTTTTATTTCATATTTGGCGTATTAATCATGTAAAGCATTTTCTCCCGTAGAAGGGCTTATTTGCCCGAAAGCTCGAGATATTTTTTAAATAAAAAATATTTTTAAAAGAATCTTTTCCCTGGAGGCTTTATGTTTTTATTTTAACAGAGAATACTATTTACTACCCTTTTAATAAGAGCAAAGGTACTTTCTTGCCCGGAGATAAGGGGCGATGTTGAAGATTAACCCCTCGCCTGTTTTTTCTGCCTCCCAGATTTTTCAGTTTATTTCCCTTTAGTTTGTTTGCATTGAGTCAATAGAATGTGAATTTTGATTGTCAAATTATACTTAGTGTTTGTGAGGTCATATTAAACTATACACGAAACTCAAAAAGGAACAATTTTATTAGCATGAATCAAGTTTGAATCTACTTGTACATGTATGCTTATGATGAAGACAATAAATAGTTATAAATTAAAAGAATAAATAAATAAATAAATAAATAAATAAATAAATAAATAAAATAAATAAATAAATTAAGATGAAACTAGAATAATGAATCATGAAAATAATTTAAAAGTAACAAAAGGTGAATCCTATGTCATCAACGAGGTCCTATGTGGAATGTTCTTGACTGTAATCAGATGGGACCTCGGGGGATGACTCAGGGTGGGGCTGGCTCTCGGGAAGCTCCTCCGAACTCAGGACGGGGTAGTCTTCGTGACTAGGAGCGGGGTGGTTCTCGAGGACGGGAGCGCTTTCTGGGTGTTGTAGCTCGGGGTAGCCTGTGGGGACAGAGATGGAATGGCTCTCGGGGCTGAGCACGGAGAGGTCCTCAAGGCTAGAGACGGGGAGGTTCATGGAGTCGGAACTGTGGTCGGGATAGTTCTCGTGTTCCAGGGCGGGAAGACCATCGGGGCCGGGGACAGGGACGTTCTCGGGGTGGTTCTCTGAGCCATACCAGTAATCAAGATCGCTATCTTCTTCTCCCGATCCTCCTTCCTCGACGATTCCCTCCGGGAGGTAGTACGGAGGAAGCCTGGGTCGGTGGCCATGGGGCAGTTTGTGGCTCCATTTATTTACCCAATTGGGGAAAACCTTCATCTTGATCTTATTTTGGATTTTAGCAATTTCCTGTTCGAGCAACTTGGAGATAGTTTCTTTAAGAGACTCTGGTAATCCTGGATAAGTGGGATTAGGGGGCTGAGGACCTGGAGGATAAATGATCTCGGGGTCGACTGTCGGGGGCTCTACTGTATAAGGATCCACGGGCTTCGGCTTGAGGGTTATCCAAGTTGGCCGGGGCTTATGAGTGGGCCAGGGCTTGAGCGTCGGCCAGGGCTTGCGTGTCGGCCAAGGCTTCGAGGAGGGGGACGGAGGTTGTGGAGACGATATGACCTCGGGATTGACTGGATCAACTATGGAAGGGATAGGTTTCAAAGTTGGAACAGGAGGTTTAGGTTTAAGGGTGATCCAAGGCTTCCCAGTAGGCCAAGGTCTATGGGTAGGCCAAGGTTTGAGACTGGGCCAGGGTTTGTGCGACGGCCAGGGCTTCAGTGTTGGCCAAGGCTTGCGTGTTGGAGCTGGAGGATGAATTGAAGGGCCTATTGTTGAGGGAATTGGCTCGATAGTAGGAACAGGCCTTTCAGTCACTGGCGTTGGAGGCCTGGGTTCAATTGTTATGGGTGAAACCGTGGGAATTGGAGGCTTAGTATGAGGGCAGGGTGGCTTTGGCTCTTCTGTTGAAATCTCTGGATCTACCGTTGGAGGTCTTGGTTCTACAGTAGGTCTAGGCCGTTCATTTGGTGGGATAGGCCTTGAAGTAGGTGGCCTTGGTTCTGGGGAGGAGGGTTCAGGTCTTGAAGTTGGTGGCCTTGGTTCTGGGGAGGAAGGTTCAGGCCTTGAAGTAGGTGGCCTTGGTTCTGGGGAGGAAGGTTCAGGCTTTGATGTAGGTGGCCTTGGTTCTGGGGAGGAAGGTTCAGGTCTTGAAGTTGGTGGCCTTGGTTCTGGGGAGGAAGGTTCAGGCCTTGAAGTAGGTGGCCTTGGTTCTGGGGAGGAAGGTTCAGGCTTTGATGTAGGTGGCCTTGGTTCTGGGGAAGAAGGTCCAGGTCTTGAAGTTGGTGGCCTTGGTTCCGGAGAGGAAGGTTCAGGTCTTGAAGTTGGAGGCCTTGGTTCTGGGGAGGAAGGTTCAGGCTTTGATGTAGGTGGCCTTGGTTCTGGGGAAGAAGGTCCAGGTCTTGAAGTTGGTGGCCTTGGCTCTAGAGTTGGCCTTTCTGTTGGTGCAATGGGCGCCATCGTTCTCTTTTGGCAATCAGGGCAGGGTTCTGGCTCTCCGGTTGGTGGCCTTGGTTCCAGAGTGGAAGGTCCAGGCCTTCCAGTTGGGGGGATGGGCTCAATCGTAGGTTTGTATGGTGGGCAATAAGGGCATGGTATTGGAACAATAATTGGAGGCCAGGGTTTTACAGTTGGGGGCATAGGTCTTACAGGTCTGGGAGTAGAATGGGGGCAAGGTGGCAATGGTTTTACAGTTGGAGGCATAGGCTTTATAGTTGGAGGCCAAGGTTTTTCAGTTGGTGGCCAAGGTTTTTCAGTTGGTGGCATAGGCTTTATAGTTGGAGGCCAAGGTTTTTCAGTTGGAGGCCAAGGTTTTTCAGTTGGTGGCATAGGCTTTATAGTTGGAGGCCAAGGTTTTTCAGTTGGAGGCCAAGGTTTTTCAGTTGGAGGCATAGGCTTTATAGTTGGAGGCCAAGGTTTTTCAGTTGGAGGCCAAGGTTTTTCAGTTGGTGGCATAGGCTTTATAGTTGGAGGCCAAGGTTTTTCAGTTGGTGGCCAAGGTTTTTCCGTTGGAGGCATAGGCTTTATAGTTGGAGGCCAAGGTTTTTCAGTTGGTGGCCAAGGTTTTTCCGTTGGAGGCATAGGCTTTATAGTTGGAGGCCAAGGTTTTTCAGTTGGTGGCATAGGCTTTATAGTTGGAGGCCAAGGTTTTTCAGTTGGAGGCCAAGGTTTTTCAGTTGGAGGCATAGGTTTTTCTGTTGGTGGACTTGGCTCTACAGTTGGCGGTCTTGGCTTGACAGTTGGAGGCATTGGCTTAACAGTAGGAGGTTTTAGAGTAGAATGGGGGCAAGGTGGCGATGGTTTTTTGGTTGGCGGTACTGGTTCCACAGTTGGAGGCATAGGTTTTATAGTTGGTGGCCAAGGTTTACCAGTTGGGGGCATAGGTTTTTCAGTTGGAGGCCAAGGTTTTACAGTGGGTGGCATAGGTTTTATAGTTGGAGGCCAAGGTTTTTCTGTTGGAGGCATAGGTTTTTCTGTTGGAGGCATAGGTTTTTCAGTTGGAGGCCAAGGTTTTACAGTGGGAGGCATAGGTTTTATAGTTGGAGGCCAAGGTTTTTCTGTTGGAGGCATAGGTTTTTCTGTTGGAGGCATAGGTTTTTCAGTTGGAGGCCAAGGTTTTACAGTGGGAGGCATAGGTTTTATAGTTGGAGGCCAAGGTTTTTCTGTTGGGGGCATAGGTTTTTCAGTTGGAGGCATAGGTTTTATAGTTGGAGGCCAAGGTTTTACAGTTGGAGGCATAGGTTTTTCAGTTGGAGGCATAGGTTTTACAGTTGGAGGCTCAGTCACTGGGCAAGGGGGCTTTGGTTTTTTGGTTGGAGGTGCTGGTTTTACAGTTGGAGGCATAGGTTTATCAGTGGGAGGCATAGGTTTTACAGTTGGGGGCCAGGGTTTTACAGTTGGAGGCATAGGTTTTTCAGTTGGAGGCCAAGGTTTTACAGTTGGAGGCATAGGTTTTTCAGTTGGAGGCATAGGTTTTACAGTTGGAGGCTCAGTCACTGGGCAAGGGGGCTTTGGTTTTTTGGTTGGAGGTGCTGGACGAATAGTTGGTGGCCTGGGTTTTACTGTTGGTGGATTGGGATCTAACGTTGGAGGCTGAGGTTTTACCGTTGGTGGCTTAGGTTTCAAAGTTGAAGGCTTGGTAGGAGGTAGCGTGGACTTAGTCACTGGGCAAGGTGGACCGGGTTTTTTGGTTGAAGGCTCGGGCTTCGGAGTTGTAGTAGTAGGACCTATCGGGCAAGGCTCAACGGTTGTTCTAGCCGCAGTTTCATTCTTCGGGTAATACTTGGGACAAAGGTGACAGGGTAAGGCCATCATTTGGTGCGAACAGACCTGGTATCGCTGGTCGAATTGCGTCGACAACGGACAGAAGAAACTGTACCTCTTTATGTAGGCGACATCTATCCCGTTATAGCTACGGATGGGCACACATCTGTGGAAGATCTTGCAGTCGTTGTTGACGTCCGCGTAGTACCCTTCGGCCCTGCCTTCGCAAGAGAACGACGTGTCGATGTTCTTCACGACGGACTCGTAGCCGCCGGAGAGGCCCAGGTACGCCGCCGCTTGACGGTCCTGAAACAATCAAATTTAGAAACTTGTAGGCTCAGAACAAAATAATTTCATCCATTAAATCCTCCTTGCCTCAGTGCGGGTTGGCATAACTTCGACCCTAAGTCAGCCTGTGTCTTCAATAGAATAATATACGGAAGGAAAAAATAAAGATTGCCTTAGAGTAAACTTAGTTATTCTTAGGGTAAACTTGAGCTTGCTCTAGTGGAAACTTAATCGTCTTAGAGTAAACTTTGTTTATTTTAGATGAGCTAAGTTTTTTCTAAGGCGAGCTCAGGTTTACTCTATGGCGAGCTAAGTTTATTCTAAGGCGCTCTAAGTTTCCTCTAAGGCAAGGAATGTTTAGAGAAAATCTGAGCCCGCCTTAAAAGCCCCGCCTTTCGCTTTAGGGTCTACTTAGTTCCCCTACAGCAAACTTTGATAAAAATAAACTTAGTTCTCTCTCCTCTTAAAATAATACTTAAATATCTCTTTCAATAAAGGTATAAATTCTTATTTTATACTCAATTAAAGAAATTAAACCTGAAGCAACCTAAAGCTTGTTAGGTAAGAGCGAAATGGTCCTTCTGGAGAAAGATATATTAAGAAAAAGTAAGTTAGATGTCTCGGTGGAAACTACTTTTTTATAAAAGGGAATGGAAAATAAAAAAAAACGGTGAGCTCTGGAATAAAAAAAGTTGGCGCTTTGTGATGGAGGAGCTCTCACCTTCTCCGCCGAAGAGACTTTATTGCGGAGTGAATTCCTCAGCAGGCGATTGTGGGACCTGGAGGCCTGGACATCAGTCGTCGCCAGGCACGCCCACGCCGCCACTGGAACATCACCACGGGTTTTAGCACATATGGTAGTCAATGTCTGGAGCTAGGATAACATGTGGAAGTCAATGTCTGGAGCTAGGAGAACATGTGGAGGTCAATGTCTGGAGCTAGGAGAATACGTGGAGGTCAATGTCTGGAGCTAGGAGAACATGTGGAGGTCAATGTCTGGAGCTAGGAGAATACGTGGAGGTCAATGTCTGGAGCTAGGAGAATACGTGAAGGTCATGTTTGGAGCTAGGAGAACACGTGAAGAGAGAGAGAGGTCAATGTCTGGATCTAGGAGAACACGTGAAGGTCAATGTCTGGAGCTAGGAGAAAACGTGAAGGTCAATGTCTGGAGCTAGGAGAATACGTGAAGGTCAATGTCTGGAGCTAGGAGAATACGTTAAGGTCAATGTCTGGAGCTAGGAGAATACGTGATGGTCAAAGTCTGTAGCTAGGAGAATACGTGGAGGTCAATGTCTGTAGCTAGGATAATACGTGAAGGTCAATGTCTGTAGCTAGGATAATACGTGAAGGTCAATGTCTGGAGCTAGGAGAATACGTGAAGGTCAATGTCTGGAGCTAGGAGAATACGTGAAGGTCAATGTCTGGAGCTAGGAGAATACGTGAAAGTCAATGTCTGGAGCTAGGAGAATACGTGAAGGTCAATGTCTGTAGCTAGGAGAATACGTGAAGGGCAATGTCTGGAGCTAAGAAAATACGTGGAAGTCAATGTCTGGAGCTAGGATAACATGTGAAGGTCAATTTCTGGAGCTAGGAGAATACGTGAATGTCAATGTCTGCAGCTAGCAGAATACGTGAAGGGCAATGTCTGGAGCTAGGATAACATGTGAAGGTCAATGTCTGGAGATAGGAGAACATGTGAAGGTCAATGTCTGGAGCTAGGAGAATACGTGAAGGTCAATGTCTGAAGCTAGGAGAATACGTGAAGGTCAATGTCTGGAGCTAGGAGAACATGTGAAGGTCAATGTCTGGAGTTAGGATAACATGTGAAGGTCAATGTCTGGAGCTAGGAGAATACGTGAAGGTCAATGTCTGGAGTTAAGAGAACATGTGAAGGTCAATGTCTGGAGTTAGGATAACATGTGAAGGTGAATGTCTGGAGTTAAGAGAACATGTGAAGGTCAATGTATGGAGTTAAGAAAACATGTGAAAGTCAATGTCTGGAGTTAGGAGAACATGTGATGGTCAATGTTTGGAGCTAAGAGAATACGTGAAAGTCAATGTCTAGAGCTAAGAGAACATGTGAAGGTCAATGTCTGTAGCTAGGAGAATACGTGAAGGTCAATGTTTGGAGCTAGGAGAATACGTGAAGGTCAATGTCTGTAGCTAGAGGATACGTGAAGGTCAATGTCTGGAGCTAGGGAATACGTGAAGGTCAATGTCTGGAGCTAGGGGATACGTGAAGGTCAATGTCTTAAGTCTTAAATATACAAATACGGATAAATAACAGTCAACTTGATAAGAAGAATGCGCACCAAGTTCATATCATTGAGGTATAATTGATATCGTTTTTTTCGGATAGTTTTTATTGATTTATTTAATTTTTATTTTTAAAAACTATATCACCTCAAATATTTATTTTGGAGACACGCCTGAGGAAACCTCACCTGAGAAGAAGTAAGAATTGTCATCCGAGCTATAACTTGCAAGTATTAAGAAATATATTGTATACTTTGCCTATATGCAGAAATAACGTGTTTATATAAAATTCTCAATCGTGTGTATCTAATATACACATTTTAATACATTAAACAAAACTACTTTTGTTCTCAGTCTATGTGGGTCAGGTCTTGAAAAGAATTATGATAAATCGACAAAGTATTGATGATCTCAGGTATCTGGAATGTCCTCTTTTTTACAGGAATAGAAGAAGACGCTGTGAGAATCATTTTCTCCCTCTCAGATATTAATATAGAAAATCACAGTCAAAGTCTTTTTCGGGAGGTACCCTGGTATTCTTAAAAGAACCGTCGAGTTTCTACTTATATTCCATGTAAATCATGTTGTAAACAATATGAAATTTGGCTATATAAGGCCATTTAAAGACGTTATTCTTTTATATAGCTATTCCCACAATCTCAGAGAACAATTTGGAAAGAAGATTCCTTCTTAAAGATTAAATATTCCATTTTTATAAGGAATATTTATCATACTTTTGTAATATCTAATATTTCTAGCAACATAAGGAATCTTCTCACATAGTATTATTACACCTGCTATGAAAATTGGAATTAGATAAATGGAACTGACCTATCAAATATTTAATTCAGCCAAAGTTACACTGCAATGTTCCCCACAGTCCATTGACGCTGCTACTAACAGCAGGAACGATTCGAACAAGAAAGTGATCGATCTTCATTTCAATAAAGTTATTAAGCGAGTCCATTTACTTACCAAATTTCAACAGTCCATCCACTGATTCTTTTTCATATTGTTGCGACTATAATCAATAATATTATGCAGTATATATTAAACAGAGAATTTGTGTTAATTTGAAATGAAAGAGAGTCGAAGAAATAATTACGATACACTTATTACCATTTTACATAACATTTCGTTAAATTATCAATGTACAGCCGGTTGCGTTCGTAAGTAGCACACAGTTAAACTCGAGCAACAGAGGCATCCAATAAGAACAAAGATCTATAATACGTTTACTGAGGGAGCCAAGAATTCAGAAATCTACCGTCATCTGAAAACTATATATGGTAATAACAGCATGTCCCAGAGACAGGAATGTTCTATTGGCTGAAATTGTTTGCAAAATTCCAAACCAAAGTACAGAGCAGTCATTGACTGCTTTCAGATTGAGAGGCACCTAAGAAATGTCGCTCCGTTTTTGAAAGTGTAGGAGGAAATGTGTTCTTAAATTGTAGAAGAGATTTAAATGTCTAATATGTTTTCCATGGATTCACAATTAACGCTACTGTATAACTTCAAATTCCTCAGCATCTCTGTGTGGGAATAAAGAACAGGAGGTTGCATATACCTTTAAGGCGGTAAGTACATCGTAGGGTGAAATGGAAGTTCTGATCCACACTCCATACAGTTGAGACCTTCCTCCGAACCATTTTCATGTATTTGACCATTCAAAATTCTCTGAAAGGACGGATAATTGGATCGGACGCCAAAGTTCAGTCAGAGGCGGATGGGCATGTTCTCAACCTAAGATGTCTTATAATCAGGGGATTATTTGGCTATTCCATCAGTGACAGAAATGTGTATATCATGGTAATTATTTCTGAAATGAATATTTTTTTATGGCAAATATCGTAGTTTGTAATATTAGAATAAATCTTTGTTCATGCTTGGAGGTTTCCATTGCTCGAGTTGTTGAGTTTAACCATGTATCACTCGCCAATACAGCATGTTACATGTGGGGTATTCAGATAAATGCCAGGTCAAATGCTTCTCTTTGTACCCTTTTTAATTCTTTGACACAATTTTTCATTTCAAATTAAGCACACATTATTTTTTCTTCATTTTTTTTTTAAAATAATGACTCGAATATTTCGTTTCGTCACCTATGTTTAACGATAGGTTCCGAGATATATATTTCCTTATTTAAAGACTTTTAAGCAAGATTTGTCAGAAATCTGGGTTACATCAAGAGAGTGAGAAGAATTTGGTGAACGAGGGTTAAAACCCTCGATTCCCGACAACCATGAACAGGGATCGAATCCCGCATTGTACACTTTTTTCTATGAATAACCTGTTCATATTATCCATTGTTGTTACTAACATAAGCTAGGTTTCTCTTTTTGAACAGTACCTAATAAAGTTATTTTGGAATAGGAAGAGAGAGGGAACCATTGTGAACTCGTAGTAAGTGAAAAGACTGTTGCAGCAAATGTTGGCATAGATACCATTTCTTCGCTTGTATTCTTGAACGAAATAAGAATAACATGAGATTTGTACAAGAATAATGTGCACAAATTTCGTCGAACGTGTTACACCTATATTTACCTTTAATAGAATTATCATTTTTCTTTATTTGTTATGATAAAGTAATTCTAACACACATTTTACCTGAGCAATATTACAATTCAACGCTGTTCTCTATCAAAAATGCATTTTGACATAAAGAATAGCATGATCTTCGTACAAGAAGGTTGCACTCAAATTACATTCTTACTACACTAATTTCGGATATTTATCACATTTAATTCTTTTAAAATATAGAAAATAGAAAATCTTCTTTAGATAGTAGATATTGCTGCTGCTGTGATGGAGATGCATGGAGACATCTGAGACTCTTCTTTGGACACGACAACAACAACAACAACAGAAAAACTTCTCAGGAGGAAACTAAACTGAGCTATTTGTGTAGCAACTAAGGTGAAACCCCAACTACAGACAAAAGAATTGCAAGCATCCCTTCAGCTCGACTTCGAGGATTCAATTATAAAACTTCTTTGCTCGGATTCAGAAAAATAAATTGAATTTTCAAAATATATATTCGCGCGTGTGTATATTTATAATCATAAAAAAAGAGGCTAAACTCTCTCTATATATATACATAAATATACAAGTATATTATATACTTCTATATTATTCTGAAAATAGAGCAATCAATATTTAAATCTTTAGATATTAAAAGGTATATATTAAAAACAAGGTAGGCATATCCTGACCAGGAGCACATGTGCTTTTCAGAAGGCAGAGCACCATCTGGTGGAACAGAAATCAACTATTCATTGATTTAACTTGTTCCCTGATATTTGGCCAACCCAATTTCTTGATTTTTTTTACTTATCCTTTTAGTCTAAATTAGACAAGATCTTGGAGGTCGTGCTCGTAAAGAAGCTCAAGAACTCTTCTTGGTTCTCTGTACAGGGATCTTTTGTCCTTTCCAATGCAATGAATTTCTTGATAAATCAAGAAAAGCCATCCATGAACGCGTATATATGCCTTTTTTATTTAAATAAATATATATTTAAAATATTCATATCCCATTTGTGTGTAAATACATATCTAGGCTAGTCTAAAATAATAATTCGAATCTCAACCAGCCAATTTCCTGCTAAGAAATCCATCAAGACAAGAACTTACGACTTTTTAATTCGATCAGAGCGAAGATTGTTTGTTGTAAATGAGGCTTCACCTCACCACCCGACAACTGGTACGTTCTAGAAGTATTTTAGAATATTTTATTTCAATTTAAATCGGACGAAGTCTCCTTGACGCTAGATTTTAAAAATGTGCTCTTTTGTTGTTGTTGTTTAAGGTTGTAAGAGTTTTTATCCAATGTTCATTAGAGCTATGCTCCCAGAAATTTATTGAAATAGAGAACAAGGATACCATTTATGAATGCTTAAATATATAATTTTTAACGATACTTTTAAATATATACTAATAAACAAAGCCAAAGGAAGTTGTATCGTTTAACATGTATATCGGGATACAGACAATAACTCTGAAAGATATTACAGTGACCTTTATTGAAGACACACAAGATAACCTAGTGTGAACAAAATTGCCTCTGTCTACAAAAAAAAAAAAAAAAGAAAAAATAGACAACTGGTGACATCAATGACTTCTCACTTCTTTAAGTTTTGTCCATGTATGTGTATATAATTAAAATCTCTTTCTTTAGAGCGTATACTCTGCAATGAATACAAATTGAAAGAGGATGGGTATGGCTCATCAGTGTCGAATATAAGAATGGTACATATATATATATAGTTTGGAAATTTGTACTCACCCAATATTGTTAGCGTTCTCATATCTGAAACACACCCATGATCAACCGAATGTTTCAGGAAAGGAGGACACAGAATTCTAGAGTTTTAAACAAATACATCTAAACAAGGAATCAAACTATCAATAGGAGACGTTATCTACCTTGATAAATTGTTTGTTACCGTAAGTTCTGGGTCCTTACATCAACATTGACCAAGGGTCGGCAACCTGCGGCTCGTGAGACACATACGACTCTTTGGATGTGAAGCTGCGTGTATATAAACTTTATTTATGCGAGTGTGTGTGTACTATTTATTGTTGAAAAGAAACAAATTTTGCGGCTCTTTAAAAACTTAGAAATTTTGTAAATTGTCATTTTTTGACTCTTTCGACTCAAAAGGTTTCCGATCCCTGCACTAGACCAACCTGAATTAATAAAGCTCTTGTTTAAAGTGATATTATCACTGAACGGTATTTCCTATAATATTTTATTTGTTCAAATATATGGAATAAGAACTTTACCAAAATCTCGGCTTGTTTGTCCCTTCTCAATCTTTTCCGGAACATCCTTCTCTGACAACTGACGGCTCACCAAGAGGAATTATATCGTCATATCTTGTAGAGTCTGCACCAGGGGCTCGCCACCGCACAGTTAGCTTAAGAGGGATTCTATACAGCTATCTCAATTTCTGGGAAAAATAGACACTTCGACCAGTTAGAGTTTTTAAATTTTCTCAACGTTTCGACAAAAAAAAAAAATTCTTCGTCAGGAGAAATGAATAAAAATGAAGCATTCGGCAAGGCGTTAAAATTTGTTCACTAGAATTATTTTTATTTATTTCTTCTGACGAAGACAAAAAATTTTTGTCGAAACGTTAAGCAAATAAAAAACTCTAACTGGCCGAAGTGTCTATTTTTCACAGAAATATGAATGTAGGCCAGGCAACCTCTATCTTCAGAGCTATCTCAATGTGCCTGGCATTACCATTGACCACCGTTTTATACATTTACATATTTACTTAACTCACTTCCCAGGAAAATACTGCCTATATAACGGACCTCTTGATTAGTAAAGTGGTTTGAATCTGAACTGCTATCTCTTAGAGTAAGATATACCTAGCTTGATCAAACCATGAGGTGTGAGGTATGTTTAGGAATTGCATCTCTGGAATTTAGAGATTCTGTAGAACAACACTATATACCGTGGCGTTCTCAGGTCGATGAGGATCACAACGGGGTCAAAAATAAATATCAGATAAATGAGTTACAATCTATGGGTTAGGAATATATTCCAATAATTTATTCATCATGATGTAAAATGTTCAAAAGCGAAAACTAATTAACAATTTCATATATAAAAAATAAATATTTATGAATATACAGTTTCAGTCATCATATAAAACCTTGGAGGTCGGTGGAAGGATGTTCTAAACCATTGGTGATCGACCGCTACGACCCGGGATCGAATCTCGCATTGGACACTTTTTTCTAATTAAGAAAATGCTCCAATGGCCACCGATTCTAGCAAAATATCAACCACACCAGCAAGTGCAAGTAACCAAATGGGGCTCTGGCACATTTGTAAGTGAAAAGTCGAACTGCTTTTCACATGTGTAGACATGTGGTGCACTTACAGTAAAAGCAGTCGCTAACTACTCACCATGATTATCATGGCCTGTACCACGTGTTATAGGGATAATAAAAAATTCTATATATATAAAATCTTCGTTAATTGCAGTCAGTATCCTTGGATTACGAATATCTGCTAGGTTATTCTGGCCGTCATCAACTTGGAATTCTCCAAAATGGCTGGAACCGACGCCTGTAACTAATCAGCATACCGCTTATACTTAGTATTGTTTCTAATAAATTGTAGTTTTAATTTCCTCAATAGCCATTTGATATGTATGACTATTTTGAAAACGGCAGAAAAAATTCTGCGCTCACACAATATGAGTATTCTCTGGAATAAGAAATGCAAACACAATTTCATAAAACCTAACACACCGATATTACAATGTTATATGCAATTATATTTTCAAATCTAAAATATAAACATTTTTCTAGTTCTCTATCAGCTCTATGAAAATATTTTTGCATTAAAAAATAAAGAGATATTTGTATAAATACAAGCTATAAACCAGGCATTAATAAACTAAAGAGCATATCCACATGAGTTGGCTTTTAGATGCACCAACTATTGGATTCGAGAGAAAATGAAACCAAGCTGAAAGATAAATGATCGAAAGGCAAAGGACGAAATAAGAAGTGAGCAGTCTGGGCCGAACCTGGGGGAGAGCCGCTACCTACCTGTTGCCCCGGCCCTGACTGCCGTGGAGCTGAGGGAACCAGGGCCGGGGTGGGGTTTTTGTAGACCCCCGTCCAGGAAGTCACACCTCCCCCCCCCCCCTAGCTCCCCCGCCGTGGGGGGATTAGCCCCTCGCCACCACTGTTGTATGAATGAATGGGTTTACCTGCTGTCTCTCAGGTCAGACGTCGCACTTTTGATTCGGAAATTTGACCCCGGGATTTATGATGTCCAAATGTGTTTCCGGAATTCAATACGACGTTGTTTTGTTTCTTCTCTTCGCCCCGATTCCATTGCTAATCTCTCTATAACTCTCTATTTTACTTCCTGACAGGACAGCCTGCAGTGTCCACTTTACTTCCTGACAGGACAGCCTGCAGTGTCCACTTTACTTCCTGACAGGACAGCCTGCAGTGTCCACTTTACTTCCTGACAGGACAGCCTGCAGTGTCGACTTTACTTCCTGACTGGACAGCCTGCAGTGTAGACTTTACTTCCTGACAGGACAGCCTGCAGTGTAGACTTTACTTCCTGACAGGACAGCCTGCAGTGTCCACTTTACTTCCTGACAGGACAGCCTGCAGTGTAGACTTTACTTCCTGACAGGACAGCCTGCAGTGTAGACTTTACTTCCTGACAGGGCAGCCTGCAGTGTAGACTTTACTTCCTGACAGGACAGCCTGCAGTGTAGACTTTACTTCCTGACAGGGCAGCCTGCAGTGTAGACTTTACTTCCTGACAGGACAGCCTGCAGTGTCCACTTTACTTCCTGACAGGACAGCCTGCAGTGTCCACTTTACTTCCTGACAGGACAGCCTGCAGTGTCCACTTTACTTCCTGACAGGACAGCCTGCAGTATCGACTTTACTTCCTGACAGGACAGCCTGCAGTGTAGACTTTACTTCCTGACAGGACAGCCTGCAGTGTAGACTTTACTTCCTGACAGGACAGCCTGCAGTGTAGACTTTACTTCCTGACAGGACAGCCTGCAGTGTAGACTTTACTTCCTGACAGGACAGCCTGCAGTGTCGACTTTACTTCCTGACAGGACAGCCTGCAGTGTAGACTTTACTTCCTGACAGGACAGCCTGCAGTGTAGACTTTACTTCCTGACAGGACAGCCTGCAGTGTAGACTTTACTTCCTGACAGGACAGCCTGCAGTGTCGACTTTACTTCCTGACAGGACAGCCTGCAGTGTAGACTTTACTTCCTGACAGGGCAGCCTGCAGTGTAGACTTTACTTCCTGACAGGACAGCCTGCAGTGTAGACTTTACTTCCTGACAGGGCAGCCTGCAGTGTAGACTTTACTTCCTGACAGGACAGCCTGCAGTGTAGACCTTACTTCCTGACAGGGCAGCCTGCAGTGTAGACTTTACTTCCTGACAGGACAGCCTGCACTGTAGGCTTTATTTCCTGACAGGACAGCCTGCCGTGTAGACTTTACTTCCTGACAGGGCAGCCTGCAGTGTAGACTTTACTTCCTGACAATGTAGCTGCAGTGTCGACTTTACTTCCTGACAGGACAGCCTGCACTGTAGGCTTTATTTCTTGACAGGACAGCCTGCAGTGTAGACTTTACTTCCTGACAGGACAACCTGCAGTATCGACTTTACTTCCTGACAGGACAGCCAGCAGTATAGACTTTACTTCCTCACAGGACAGCCTGCAGTGTAGACTTTACTTCCTGACAGGACAGCCTGCAGTATCGACTTTACTTCCTGACAGGACAGCCTACAGTGTCGACTTTACTTCCTGACAGGACAGCCTGCAGTGTAGACTTTACTTCCTGACAGGACAGCCTGCAGTGTCGACTTTACTTCCTGACAGGACAGCCTGCACTGTAGGCTTTATTTCTTGACAGGACAGCCTGCAGTGTAGACGTTACTTCCTGACAGGACAGCCTGCAGTATCGACTTTACTTCATGACAGGACAGCCTACAGTGTCGACTTTACTTCCTGACAATGTAGCTGCAGTGTCGACTTTATATCCTGACAATGTAGCTGCAGTGTCGACTTTATATCCTGACAATGTAGCTGCAGTGTCGACTTTATATCCTGACAATGTAGCTGCAGTGTCGACTTTACTTTCTGACAATGTAGCTGCAGTGTCGACTTTATATCCTGACAATGTAGCTGCAGTGTCGACTTTATATCCTGACAATGTAGCTACAGTGTCGACTTTATATCCTGACAATGTAGCTGCAGTGTCGACTTTATATCCTGAAATAACAAAGCAAACAAGCGTAACAAAGCAATATTAAATACTAAACGCATGCACGGTGGAATCTGTGGCCACTAGACATGCTTCTGACCTGGAGGCTGTTGGTGGGTTTTGTGCTGCCTGGAGTATAGGAGCTCCATCTAGCTTCATCAATAACTATACAATATATCCTTCTATGTGTCTTGACATATTATAAATATATATATTTTTTCTCCCTAGAAAACTCAGTGAAGTTGACAAGCTAAAGATGGCGCAGGTGCAATTATTTTCTTTTTTTTTTTTTTTTAATTTTGTGTACATCACCTTTTTGTAAATATGCAAATAGCTAAGTTTAGATCTACGCCTCGGCTCAGGTAACATTATTATTTTGTTGTTGAAATATAGATAGATATACTTATGTTTATACTTATATACTTGTGTATTGTAACAAGGTTCTTTTTATTTGTTTTTTTTTGTATATTTGCTTCTCATATATTCAATATTTCCCCTTGAATTCGAGTTGTAAATGGTTAATATGCAGTCATTAATCAAAAGAATAACGTCACGACCGCAGAGTAAAAAAGCACGAATTATTTTTTTTTTTTCAAATAAAACAAATATCTATTATCCTTACTGTATTGAAAAAATATTGGCGGGCTTGGCTCAACAGAGGTGAACCCTTCCAGCGGTTTCCTCAATTTAATCTTTCAGATCGTTCTTAAAGCTCTAATACTGTATTGGACGATTCTGCTTATATATGCTAAACTGAAGGGTGAAATCTTAGAAATTGCATTCAAGCAAACTATGGACATAAGCTTTTAGGATAATAGATTAAATATAAATATTTGCATCGAACAATGCTCTTCCGCAAACAATAAGGACAAAGCCAGTTAGGCATAAGTTAATACAAAGCAATAATGTGCCATCTATATATAACAAATTTAAACAATAAGACGCGAATGTTTCTTTTCACAAATAAATCAAACTTCTACTGTCCTTACTGCGATGAACAAATATAGGGAGGGCTTGGCTCATCAGTGATGAACCCTCCCAGCGGTTTCGCTAATTTCATTTGTGAAAGAAACATTGGCGTCTTAATGTTTTCTCTTTTGTTATAACAATATATACTATTCGACTAATACTATTCTGATAGATAATGGTAACATTTGTGTATCAAAAATGGTTCAACAATCTACAGAGACTGGAACATCCTCTACACTTTGCCATATCAACCCCAGGCAACCGCATTTGTAAAATTTAAATAGTACGTTAATGTTAAATACGTTAAATGTTATTAATACGTTATATGTTATTTATACGTTAAATACGTTAATGGTTAAATTGAGAATATCCATTTTAGAGAAACCTGGATGCAAATGACTCGCGTTGTTACTTTAAATCGTCAAAATTTTGACATCATGTCATATAACCGTATTTTCACTGTTTGATTGTAAGTCATCGGCAATGCACCAGAGTTTGTCTGTCAAATACAATTTAAGAAACCTGGAAGAAATCCATCTAACCTACAGAAAAAATATTTAGATAAATAAATGGAAGGTTAAACATGATAGACAACACACAAAAAAAGGTTATTACATTTTTCAAATGGTTAAAAGAAAAATTGCCCGGAACAATCTAATCAAGACATCACCGATATTTGAAGGACAAGCCATTCGGAGAAATATCGCTCAAGTAAATTACGATCCAAAAGATCTGGAGCAGTCATCTAACAGCCATTTATTCACAGAGAATATATTGCTTTTAGAAGGAAAATAGAAACCTCATAAAAAAAATTGAATTCTCAGAATTTTATTTTAAAATTATATAATTTTATTTTGAAAATAGAGCAATCCATAAATAAATCTTTAAATAAAAAGGCATATATTGGATCGAAAATATAATTGTTATAAATGTTATAACACCTTGATAAAGGTTGGTGTTCAGCCAACTGAAATATTGGTAAAATAAATTATATTTTGATCCAAAATATGCCTTTTTATTTAAATACTAGCGGATGTACCCGGCTTCGCCCAGGTTTTTCTCGAGGGAATGTTTGTAGTCTAGTAATAAGAAAATATACTACACCTAAAAACTATCAGAGAAAAGAGAAACCACGGAAGGTGAACAGAAAAATGCTTACAATGGATGTTATGTTTACGATATCAAGTTAAATAAAAACAAAGATAAAATTTGCATATGTTGGTCACTATAAATTTGTATATTTGTTAGACGAAATTAGAAACATGATAAAACAATTGGGTATTTAAAAACAAATGTAGAAATAAAATTTGAAGTATAATAAACAATGTTAAAGATTAGTTTTAATTATTAATCAAGATTGTGTGTGAATATGTGAGAAAGATGTAATATCGTTGTTGTTTTCTTGGCCGACTGTTTTACATATGGTGTTATCTTAAAATTGCTTGTTTTGAATATTTTTTAGATTGAGATTATTAGCTAGTATGTAAAAAAATTAACTCTGTTGAAATTTAATTTTGTATTTATATATAAATAAAATTAACTCTCTGTTGATTTTTTTTTGTATTTAATCGATAACAGCGAAGTTACGCATGTTAATGTTAGGAAATATATTTTGATGTTAAGCAAAACCTGCTCCATCTCGTTTTACATAAATATTGAAAATTTGGTTGAAATTGATGCATTGTTACGAAAGTTTTTAGTAATGTCCACTTATGAAATTTCCATTTTATTAATATAGATAGATTTGTACTTTAATATTGAAGCGTAGTTTGTTTTCTTATGTTAATTTACATAATTTTAAATTTCACATTTTGTTAGGTTTATTTACATAGATTGGTTTGAATTTTGATTGCGATATAAATTTGCGTATCTTTTAAATTTTGTAGTAGATTGTTCGTTGGCAACGAATAATAAAGTTCGCTTTTCTACCTTCCTTTCCTGGCAAATATTTTTCTAAAGAGAAAATATCATTTTGACATTTTAAAATTTTGTTTACACTTTTTTTTTTATCATTGAAAAGCAAAAATATATTTAAAATATTAAAATCTCAATAAAAATAACGCAGGTTAAAACAAAGGATTGTAACAAAGAAGTTATTCGGAAGATAGAGGTTGTCTGGCCGGTATTCATATTTATATGAAAAATAGACACTTCGGTCAGTTAGAGTTTTTAATTTTTTATTTTCTCAACGTTTCAACAAAAATCTTTTGTCTTCGTCAGGAGAAGTAAATAAAAATAAAGCATTTGGCAAGGCGTTAAAAATTAAAAAAAAACTCTAACTGGCCGAAGTGTCTATTTTTCATATAAAACAAAGAAGTTTTTGTAGGAAAACAAGTAAGTTTTAAATATCAAAACATCTAACCATATTACTACGTTAAAGTGATTTATATTTTTCTAATACCTCCATCTTCCATTAAAATCAAAGACACCAGAACGTCACAATATAATTAATGATAAAATTTGACACAAAGAAAGTGAATTTCTCATGTAGCTAGAGGGAGGTGTTTGCCAAGATAGATCATTGCCTGTAAATGTGAAGATTGCCTAAATTTCGGATATTCACATTAATATTTGATCAAAGATACCTATTCATTAGAATATCTTATTATGGGGGGTCGGTGGAAGGATGGTCTAAACCGTTGGTTTTCGACCGCTACGACCCGGGTTCGATTCCCGCATTGGGCCCTTTTTTTCTGATAAAAAAAAAAAATGCTACAATGGCCCCCTATTCTTGCAAAAGTCCAACCCCACCAGCGAGTGCAAGTAACCAAACGGGGTTCTGGTACATTTGTAAGTGCAAAGTCGCACTGCTTTTCACATGTATAGACATATGGTGCACTTACAGTAAAAGCAGTCGTTAACCTCTACCCACCATGATTATCATGGCCTGTACCACGTGTACTAGGAATAAGCAAAAAAGAATATCTTACACGAATTGATTTTTAAATCAAAATTTACTCTATATTTATCTTTATAAGTGGATTTTTTCTGAAGCTTGGATATACAAGTGAAAATTTCGCATTTCTTCCTGCCAACTTCTCTAAAGGTGATACAGTAGAACTTAATAATTCGAATGTCTTTAATTTGAAAATGTCTTTAATTCAAATATTTATCTTGGTCCTTAGAATTTACTATAAATAGAATTTCCGTTTTTAAATCGAATTTTTGGATAATTCGTTTTTTTTAGGTTGCTTAGGCTTCGAATGATCAAAGTTCGGCTGTAATTGGTCACTCTCTATATAAAATTCCAACATTTTTCCGCTCCAATTTTTATAATACCCAGTTTATAACGAACCATGGAAATTTTAAGGGATTTTTATCAAAAATTAGAGTGGTTGAAGACGCTAGCTGTCATTGTGGCAACGAATTCCAGGACTTGAGACACCAACTGCTGGAATGCCCACTCTTCTTCACTGCTAGACAACAGACAATAAATAATGTTGTAGATCTATATCAATTTGTAAATAGCAGAGAGAATTATCATAGATTTAACTATTTTTGTAAATATATTTATGATTATCTTTCTAACCTGAAAGGTTCAGGCTCCTAATATATATTATTGTTTATCTCTTTTTTATTTTTGAATACTTTTTCTTGTATAATATGTTTATAACTGTTTCTGTTTTAAAAAATGCAAATCGACGCAATTATCCCTAGCCGGGATATCGCGTTTTATGTGTTGAAATAAATATAAAGTGGTAACGCCACAATTAATATAAATTGCAGACAATCTAATCGAAACATCTCATTATATGGTATAGAATTATACATATCGTTGTATTCTATCAATTTGTATCGTATGTATAACAACCTAGGTAGGTATTTAACGTTTAGGTATGAACAGCATCATAAGTTCTGACAACTATCTTTTAAACACAAGACATCAGAGCTAATGTTAGAATTGGAAATCCCTAATACTGCTCAACCAATATTGAACTTAAAGTACACTTATGGACAATCATTGAGGAAGTTAAAGTTCTTTGATATCGCAGGTAGTCTTTTTTTAATGAGACAGAGGAATTTGGTTCACACTTGGTTATCTCGTGTGTCTTCAATAAAGGTCACTATGTATCAAATATCTTTCATAGTTATTGTCTGAATACCGATATACATGCTAAAAGAGCTTCCTTAAGTTTTGTCCATGAGTGTATTTCGATTGGCTTTAACTCAATACTAACTAATTTGTATGTTAAAATGTTAAAATATATATATATATTTTTTTTTTGGAAAGAGAGAGAGAGTCTTCAAAAAATTATTTTAAAATATCAAAAATACTCCGATTTCTCATGAATCGAACGTATCACACATAGCACAACATACAATCTGATGGAAGTCAAGCTTCGTATTGACTAAATACACAATGTTATTGCGCAATGCATTTTATTGGTTACAACAAAGGCAATATATCTTTAATAGAAATCAAACAATAAACTCATCATTATTCTAAGCTGGTATTGCCATATACAAACACCACATTCAGTAATGCAGTAAACACACACACGCACAAAATTCTTTATTAGGGCATATAGTCGTATACATGGATTTACCACGGAGTTTTTGTAAAAATAAGAATCTTAAAAAGTAAAAGCTAATCACATCCAATTTATTTATTACCAGTTGCAAATAAGACACGCTATATCCGATCTGGATAATTGCGCGTGAAACTATATATAATAATTCATATCAATCAATTTATCAAATTTATTAGTAATAACTAAATTTATATACAGGAAAATTTAATTAAGAGACAATTAAGCTCATAAAAACAGATTGGTCTGGGTAAATCCGAGCAATAGAAAAAGATAAAAAAAAATAATGTAGTAAACAAATATGAAAGACACTAGAATAACTATAAACCCAACTAAATATAACGAGCTGTTATAACCATATACTGGATATCTTTTAGAAATGTGGGCAAACTATTTTATAGCGAAGGTTTCTTTTTCACTTAAAATAAATCTCTACACAATGTCCTTACTACAATGATGGGAAAACCCCAGGACTATAATAGAAAAGCTGAGACAATAGAACCTAATGGAGATCATTTAAACGACTTGAGGAATAAGTAACAACAATAACACAATGATGGAAATATTGAGCTCACCACCGATAAGCTAAGCCCTCCCAATATCAACGCAGTAAGGGCAGTAGAAAGTGTTTTATTTGAAAAAAGTCGAGTTTACATTTCAAAATACTGAAGGCGCACTGATGCATTCTATTTGAGTTCTAGCGTACTTGTGGCCTATACATCTTCATTAGACCATCACCAGTAGATCTTGATGGAATTTTGCCGGGCAGATATCGATCTCTTCAAAAATTCCTCTTCCGTCAAAATATTGAGAGATCTATGCATCATCTCTCTCTTCAATAAGCTTCAAGATTTATTTCTTTCCGGCAACATTTTAACCATGAAATTCCCCTTCACACACACTTTGCCAGATAAACATATTTTTTCTTTGGCCGATGCGGAAGAATGATCTGATTCCTTGGGGATCTCAAGAACTCTAAGTCACACCTTGTACTTCAGGTAAGCATTCTGAATTTGCCAGAGTTAATATTGTGACATTGCCAAGTCTGTGAGATAGTGAAAACGGCCGATATCTTTGCCACATAGTTTTCAAGGTTTATTTTGACAAGAGAGAGATAGAGAGATTGAGGTTTTGAATATACTTTTAATAATCGTACATATAAGAATTTATAGGGTTAATAGGAGGAAGAAAGTAAAATTAATTATTATTTTCATCAGAGGAATCCCACTGAGGGTCGCCTGGTATAATGTCACATTCCGTCCTGAAGTCAGACAGCGTTCCGTCTAGATCGGACTTCTCCCCGACTATTGCCTTGTCGAGGAATAGCTTCAGAACAGACCTCTGCTCAAGAGACAGGTCCTCGAGGATGTCCTCCCTGTTAGAAGGGAAGACAACAGCTATCTCCTTCCTATAATAGTCTCTATAGAGAGGTTCTAGGATGGTGTTGGTATTCAAGTTCTCGAACAGCTCCTCTACCTGTTGTAAAGTGGTCTGTAGAGGCTCTTGAGAGTTATCTGTAGATAGAGAGATTGAGATTGAAACTGATTTATTATAACGTCCATATAAGATTAATAAAGGTTAAATACATAAAATGAATAAATAAGATTAATAATGATAGATATATGAATAAATAGATATAAATAGAGAGAGAGAGAGAAGGTGTGTTTTCTTTTTAAAGATAAAATATATTTATTTATATATATTTCTTCTGTCTCTTAAAGCTTATGCCCATATCCAAGAGTTAATATTCAGTATTGGTATAAAAGAAAACTGCGCACAATGCAATATTACAGCGGTATGGTATATTGAAATGACGAAACCGCTGGGAGGGCTTACCACAGATGAACCAGGCCTCTCTCATTATTGTATCATTGCAGTAAGGGCAGTTGCAAATTGCTTTATTTTGAAAAGAATCATACGATTCACAAAATAGTTTGAAATTATATTTGAAGTTGATACTAAAGCACCTTACGTTGTAACAGGAAGTCAATCAACAACACGCCAAGATCTTCAAAAACGGCTGAAATGGTAAAAAAAGTGACAAAGAATTGTACAGAAAATGAATTTTTAATTGTTTAATTAAACTTCAGAAAAGCGGAGAGTGTGCGTGTTTGCAAAGAAGAAGATTAATTTTTAAAAATTATTCATTAAAAATATATTTTGTTCCTATATTATTAGACAGTGTATTGAGTATATTTATTTTAATATATATGCGTATAAATTTTCTGAAAAAAAATCAAATGCTTTGTTTTAAAAAAGATTTCTGATATGCATGAAAGAAATCAGGATGAGACTATTTTTCTAAATCTGAGATGTGGTTGCCAAGAGAGAGGGCGAAGTTAATTCTTGTGAATACTCGAAGATATTTGTGCCAGTCGAGCTACATTTAGAAGGATATTGTCATCAATGTTATGACCTTGAAAAGATTTGACTATGCACAGGAGTGGATCTACTGCCTTAGTTTGACTCTAGCGGCCGCCGAAGTCAAGGAGTTTTGCTATTACTTCTGCACTAAGAAGTGCAGAAGTATCAGATCAGCGACTATCGGCTCAACTCAATAATTCATCATTGAGGGGTTTAAGGTTTCCGACTGAACTCAAGAACTTATCGTCAGGGTGTATGGCTGCAGAGCAAACTCAAGAGTTGCGATCAAGGTCCGATTTAACGCAGGACTCCTTCGTCGGGATATACGGTAACCGACTGAACCAAGGAATGCATCGACGGAGTTGACGGCTGCCGATTAAATCCAAGAATGTTTTCTCGGGTTTAAAGCAGCCGAATGAACTCAAGAATACTTTCCCATGCTGAGGTATTCTGACAAAACTCAAGAATCCATTGACAAAAGTTTACGGATATACCGACTGATGCAATAAATCCTTCGTCGGGGGTTTACGGATACCGACAGATACAAGAAATCCTTCGTCGGGGGTTTACGGATACCGACCGATACAAGAAAAACATAATCGGGGGTTTACGGATACCGACCGATACAAGAAAAACATAATCGGGGGTTTACGGATACCGACCGATACAAGAAATCCTTCGTCGGGGGTTTACGGATACCGACCGATACAAGGAATCCATTTTCGGGGGTTTACGGATATCGACAGATACAAGAAATCCTTCGTTGGGGGTTTACGGATACCGACAGATACAAGAAATCCTTCGTCGGGGGTTTACGGATACCGACCGATACAAGAAATCCTCCGTCGGGGGTTTACGGATACCGACCGATACAAGAAATTCTTCGTCGGGGGTTTACGGATACCGACCGATACAAGGAATCCATTTTCGGGGGTTTACGGATACCGACCGATACAAGAAATCCTTCGTCGGGGGTTTACGGATACCGACCGATACAAGAAATTCTTCGTCGGGGGTTTACGGATACCGACCGATACAAGGAATCCATTTTCGGGGGTTTACGGATACCGACAGATACAAGAAATCCTTCGTCGGGGGTTTACGGATACCGACCGATACAAGAAAAACATAATCGGGGGTTTACGGATACCGACCGATACAAAATCCTTCGTCGGGGGTTTACGGATACCGACCGATACAAGAAATCCTTCGTCGGGGGTTTACGGATACCGACCGATACAAGAAATCCTTCGTTGGGGGTTTACGGATAGCGACAGATACAAGGAATCCTTCGTCGGGGGTTTACGGATAGCGACAGATACAAGGAATCCTTCGTCGGGGGTTTACGGATATACCGACCGATACAAGAAATCCTTCGTCGGGGGTTTACGGATGGCGACAGATACAAGGAATCCTTCGTCGGGGGTTTACGGATATACCGACCGATACAAGAAAAACATAATCGGGGGTTTATGGATACCGACCGATACAAAATCCTTCGTCGGGGGTTTACGGATACCGACCGATAAAATGTATCCATCGTCGAGGTTTCATGGATACCGACTGATACAATGGGTGAATCCATCGTCGGGGGTTTGCGAATACCGACCGATACAAGGAATCCTTCGTCGGGGGTTCACGATTGCCGAATGAACTCAATAATCCATCGTTCAGTTTAAGATTGTTGACTGAACTCAAGAATCCATTGTCTAGTTCACGATTGCCGACTGAACTCAAGAATCCATCGTCCAGTTCACGATTGCCGACTGAACTCAAGAATCCATCGTCCAGTTTAAGATTGTTGACTGAACTCAAGAATATCGTCTAGTTCAGGATTGTTGACTGAACTCAAGAATCCATCGTTCAGTTCACGATTGTCGACTGAGCTCAATACATCGTCCAGTTCACGATTGACGACTGAACTCAAGAATCCATCGTTCAGTTCACGATTGTCGACTGAGCTCAATACATCGTCCAGTTCACGATTGCCGACTGAACTCAAGAATCCAACCTTCAGTTCACGATTGACGACAGAACTCAAAATCCCAACGTTCAGTTCACGAGTGCCGACTGAACTCAAGAATCCAACGTTCAGTTCACGATTGCCGACTGAACTCAAGAATCCAACGTTCAGTTCACGATTGCCGACTGAACTCAAGAATCCAACGTTCAATTCTTAATTGCTGGCTGAACTCAAGAATCCATCGTCCAGTTCCCGATTGCCGAATGAACTAAAAAATTCATCTACACGGTTCACAGCTGCGGACTGAGTACTTAAGAACTATCATCGTATTTTTCTCAACATTATAAAACTACAGCGATAGAAATTTCAATGTTCAATGTAAGAAGCAGCATTAATTCCTCATAATATTGATTCAGAATTATATTATTATTATTTATTTAAGTAACCCAGGTTCCTGGAGCGTACAGAAGTCGCCAACTACCCGGGATGTCCTTCTGACCTAAGTCTTCTTGGATTTATATACAATGCCAGTGGAGGTCCAATTAATGAGGTGTCGCCATGCAGATTTCTTTCTTGGGAGATTTTCTAGGGATGCTGGACATATGTTGGTGATACCTAGGAGAGTGGCTGTCTGGAATCTTTGGTATTGGAAGGTTGGGCAAGTGAAGAGGAGGTGGTCTACGGTTTGGTCTTCATCTTGGCAGTGGGGGCAAATTGGGTCTTCTTTCGATACCGTTGCAAGGTCTGCCTGGATGTAACCATGGCCGGTTAAGATTGTTGTGGAGGTAGATCCATGCTTGATGTTTCGAAGCATTTGGAGGAGTAGTTTCGGGGTAGCAGCAAATCTTCGTAGATTTCTGGTGGAGTAATCTTGGATGTAGAGGTCTGTCCACATTTTGAGGGCTATCTGTTCTTTTTTACCGCGCGCGACGCTCTTTGGGAGGGTGGTAAAGGATAGTGGCAGATTAGAATGTGCTGCAGCCTTTGCCGCCTGATCCGCCAGTTCATTTCCTGGAATACCGCTGTGGCCTTTGATCCAGCAGAGTTGCACATTTGGTGAAAAATGCAGGTTGTAGATTATTTCCGCAATTAGTTGTGTTCTTGGGGGCCAAGACCCACATATGGCTGATAGAGCTGATTGGCAGTCTGAGGCAATGATAAAGTATTCTTTCGGGAAATTCATGGTGAGTTTTGTTGCGTAGAGAATGGCAAGCAGTTCAGCTTGTAACGCTGAACACTCCTGGTGGAGTGTAAGTTGTATGGTTTGTAGAGGTGTGGTAGGATGACTCCAGCCCCAACTCCTTCTGATGATTGGGATCCGTCTGTGTAAATGGTGGTGACATTTAGTTGTAGTGATTTGGTAAAATAGATTATCTTCCGTAATGGAGGATAGGGTAAAAAGGAAGGACTTGGGCGTGATTCGTAGTGGCCCGTTTTCAAAGTTTTTAAATATTCTATGTGAGCCTTTATAGAGATATCGAGTGGGGGACAACCCGTCAATGAAATAGCTGGTATTGTCGGTGTGCATGGACCACCTCTTATTATTGCTTTCGAATATTTGTAGTGGAGACTACGTAGCTTGCGAGCCCCATTTGTGTCATATGCACGTTTTCCCCAGACACCAGAGCCATACAGTTGTGCTGGGAGAACGACTCTCTTGTAAATTTTTTGTTCGGAACTGAAGGTTGAACCAAATTGCCCTTTTATGGTGCTAGTGAACCTTGGGAGTATCCATCGGTATTTGAGTAAACTGTTATTGAGATGTTTAATAAATTGTCTCTTTGAATCAAAGGTAATACCAAGGATTTTAATTTTTTTTGTTGATTGCAATGGGCTGGTCAAGAAGTCGGATGCTGTCCTTGTTTGGCCATCTTGGTTTGTTTCTGTAAAACATGCATGCTTGAGTCTTGTGGGGATTTACCAACATTCCATGCCTTCTGCACCATTGTGAGAAATTTTTAAGAAAATTGTTTATTTGACATTTAGGAAGCTTTGGGGCCACCTGCACCATTAGTGTGAAATCATCTGCGAAGCCAACTAATTCGCTCTTTCTAGGTTTTTGCAAAGTAAATGCTTTTCTTGCAATCATATTGAAGAGGAAGGGACTTAAAGCCGCTCCTTGTGGGACTCCACGGAGTGACAGAATGTGAGCAGTGTGTCCCCATACGCTATAGGCCATTTTTCTATTTATTAAATAGCTGGTAATTAGTTGTAGTAATTCCTCAGGGCAGCTAGCCTCTCGCAGGGCTTCAATGATAGAATACCTATGTACGGTGTCGAAGGCTCTTCTAATGTCTAGGCTGATAACTAGTGTTTTCTCCCCCTCTTCCATGTCCCTGTCTATGAATTGGTTTATTGCAGCTAGGGCGTTTTCGGCCGAACGGCAAGGAACAAATCCAAATTGGAGGGGTGAAAACCAATTGTGCCGGTCTGCTAGCCATTGTAGTCGAGCCAAAATGCAACGGTCAAATACCTTGGCTAGGGTGTTGAGGAGAGCAATTGGGCGGAATCTTTCCAGTGGGTTTTCTGCTGTGCTATCCGGTTTGGGTATGAGGACTAAAAGGCCGATTTTCCAGGGTGATGGAAAATGGCCGAATCTTAAACACTTGGCAAAAAGTCCTGCAAGTAGTTTATGTAGGGGAGGGCCTCCTAATTGAAGGCACTTTGCTCCAAGTCGATCAGGGCCTGAAGATTTCTTGAGTCCACAGCATTTGATGCCCGAAGTACTTCAGCGTCGGTGAAGTCTGGCTCAATGAGGCCAGAAAACTGTATTAAGGGCCGAGGCTGAGATATTGGTGTGTCAGGCAGACAAAAGTGCTGCAAGATTTTTTCACAGGTTTCCTCTGGTGTATAGGAAGTTCCGTCAGATTTTTTTAGCAGTAGAGGTCCTCTTTGGGTGCTTCGTCCTTTGGAAATATATTTGTGGACAGAGCTCCAAGCGGCTGAGGATACTTCTTGACAGAGGTTTATCCATGATAGGTGTTTGGCTCGTCTTATCTCGGCTCTCAACCTGTTGTGACATGCTCTGTAGAGCCCTTTGAAGAAGTTTGTAATGGGTGTGGATGTGCACTGCGAAAGGCGCCTTAGAGAAACTACTAAATTGCGGAGTTTTGCTAAGTCTTTATTCCACCTGGGTTTTGATGGTCTGTTGTCTTTCTTTTTCCTTTTCATGGATATGTTGCAGGCCTCTTGAAGGATTTTGGTAAGAATATGCACCACATTATCTATATCCTGGTGTGTTGATGCGGCATGGAGACGTGAGACTGCATGTTGCAGAGAGGAGCCAAGGAGTGCAGTGAAGGAGCTTTCCACACACGTCGATTCAGCCCAGGAAGTATATCGCGCTGGGGATATTGTATCTTGGATTGTAGTGAGGATCGGTAGATGGTCTGTGAATGCCATTTCAGGGAGGCATGTTCTAGTTGCTCGGGCGGCTAGGGAACTGGAAGCCAAGGTTACATCGATGGAGGAAGACTGGTGTCCGTTGCTCCAAGTGTATTGCACAGGAGCTCCCAGAAAGTGTAAGTTTGTGAGCATAGAAGGTGCTTCCAGACTAGCGCCTCGAGCATCACGGACTGCACCGAGACCCCAGGTAGGGGAGTGGGCGTTGGCGTCCATGCCTAAAACACTTGGTATGGCACATGTGGTAATGATGGATTCGAGGGTCGGAAGAAAGTCATATTCTGTTGTATCATGGTGCCAGTAGGCTGAACAAACTAAGAGGGCTTGTTTGCCTAGCCAGACCATCGCAGCAGTGATGTTTGGGTCGGAGGAATCAACCTGTACAGGATGAAGGCTGGCGCGAATAATTAATCCCGAGGGGATGTAGTTACCAGGTGGAGCAAACGTTAAAAATGTGCTATTGGGCCATCTGAAGTTTCGGGGGAGTTCCTGGAGCAGGATTACGTCTGCTTGTGTTTTGATTGCCATTTGGGAAAGTTCCAGAACAGCATCTGGTGACTCTGAGGTTGGCCTGTAGAACTTTGAGGGGTTTAATCATATTTTCTAATCTTGGATATTTGTGCCTTAACCAAGGGACATGCGCGGGATGTGGCTTGGTGGGTTAGTGCTTCAGATGAGGTTCGTACCTTTTTGGAGCAGTTATGACATTTCAGTGTATTGCTTGGGCATTCATGTCCCTCGTGTCCTGTTGTACCACATTTGTAGCATATGGGGTTGGCGGCTTGGCAGGTCGATGCGCGGTGGTTGAAACCGCATCATCTGTAACACTGCTTCAGAGAATAGCTTTTCTCATAACGGTGTATTAAGCTTGCGATGGGGATCTTACCACGTTGTTGCAGAGTCTTGGCGGCGTCATCGTCCACTTCGACGAATACTGTGGTGTAACCTTTTGGATTGGGTTTGGGTCGATGTGCAATTCTAAAGTGTCTTTTCCCAGGTAGATTCTTGAATGATGGGTTGTTTTCCAGACTTTTAAGGATTTCTTCATTTTTAGTGCTGTCTTCTACCCCAAAGATACAGTATCTGGGGTGGATCGTTGGACGTTCCTGGCAAGACAGTTCGGATGGCATTGCATTGTTCAGCTTGGATGCTAGCTCAGCGGCAACATGTTTGGTTTTAGTATGGATGACCAGCTTCCCTTCACCTTTCACTGAAGCAGCTACCTCGTTTGAGGCAAAGAGAGAAGGGTTTTTTGACTTTACTTCGCGGAGTATTTCTCGAGATTCCTTAGTAGGATTTATGGATTTAATTACGACATAGGATTCAAAGTCTCTTGCCAGGTTGTTATAGGTTGGTTTAACCTTCGAGGAGACAGGCGCTGGGGGTTTGGTCATGTCTGCTGTTTCAGCATATGAGGGTCTGGATGGTGTCTCTGCCATTGGTTTGGGGCGAGACTGTGCGAGGTTGATACCAGTGTAGGCATCCTGGAGAGCCAGCTCAGCGCAGCTCAGAGCGGAGTGAAGAGTTTTTATGAGGCTTCTGCGTAGATCTTCATTTAATTTAGCCTTGGTAGCGAGCGTATTTATTTGATTCACGCCGGTGTTGAAGGCGCAAGAGATTTGACCGAACTTGAAATCGAGATGTTTAGGGTCAGAGTCCATCTCTGAGCGATTTCGTTTCACGCCTGATGGCTTGTTACTTGACATCATATCTTCTTTGGCTCTGCTATTTAAATATTTTTAAATATATATATTAGATTAAATAAGATATATAATTTTATACAGTATATGAGATTAAATACAATTAAAGGTTATTATATAAAAATATAATTAGGTTTAAAAGTAATATTTACCGAAGAGTCTTCTTATAGAAAATCAAACTCCTTGTCACTCAGGGCTATTTATATACACTGCGTGACATTGAAAATGGAACACCAAGAAATAGTGGCCAGAAAGTGATGAAACTCGGCAGACAGAGAGAGACAGGGACGAACAATAAGTGATCTATATTTCAAAATGATAGTCATAATACAGAGCGAGAACGGCGTCGGCTTAGTAGCAAGTAGGACCACCGCGGACGGCGATGCACGCAGCAACACGTCTAGGTAGAGAGTCAATCAGAGTACGGATGGCGTCCTGAGGGATGGCTCTCCATTCCCTCTCAACCATTTGCCACAGTTCGTCTTCTGAACGCGGCTGTGGCAAGGCATGCAAACGGCGTCCAATGATGTCCCAGACGTGCTCGATTGGTGAGAGATCAGGAGAGTACGGTGGCCAGGGAAGCATCTGTACATCTTGCAGAGCTTGTTGGCTAATGCGAGCAGTGTGCGGTCGGGCGTTATCCTGCTGATAAAGGGCATTGGGTACCCCCTGAAGGTAGGGGAGTGTCACCGGTCGCAGCACATCATCAACGTATCGTTGGGCCGTCATAGTGCCCTGAATACGAAGTAAAGGTGACCTGGAATCATACGCGATTGCGCCCCAAACCATGATTCCACGTTGTCGCACGGTGGGGCGTTCCACAATTGCTGCCGGATTGGACCTTTCTCCACGTCGACGCCACACGCGTACACGGCGACTATCACTGGACAAGCAGAAACGCGACTCATCTGAGAACACGACCCTGTGCAATTCCGTCATCCACGTCGATCTAGCCCGGCACCATTCCAAACGTTGGCGCCTATTCGGTGGGGTCAATGGCAGTCTTCTTAGCGGACGGCATGAGTGCAAGCCATTAGCAACCAATCGACGGGAAATGGTTCTGGTCGAGATGGAATGATCTAGGGTGTCTTGCACATGTTGCAGGATGGCGGTACAAGTGGCTTGTGGTGCCGCCACTGCTTGTCGAAGGATACGCCGATCCACACGTGCTGACGTCACTCTGGTTGCACCGACATTCCTATAAATTGCCACATTTCCTTGTTCCAACCATCTTCTCCACAGTCGGTGCACCGTGGACGCACCAAGGTGTGTATCAGCTGCGATTTGACGTATGGACCAACCTGCCCTTTTCGGTCCAATCACCATGCCCCTCGTAAAAGCGTCTGTCTGCTTGAACTGCCTCCGTTTACGATGACCTGGCATTCTCTGTTATTACACGTGTCTTTTGACACAAGAACAAAATTTCTACAATGATTTTCCTTGAAGAAATAACGACACGAATTACTGTCCTTTCTGCAAGTTCCTTCCCTTATATCTTACTCCATGTGCGCACGAAAGCTGAGCATTTTACATCATTTGCATAACTCGGTTAGGCGCGTCTACCCTGAAATTTGCATAATTTTCTGGCCACTATTTCTTGGTGTTCCATTTTCAATGTCACGCAGTGTATAAATCGTAGTATTAGATATTTTCTCTAGAGCTGCGAATCTTCTTCTAGGAAATCAAACTTCTTATTATATTTACTTTGTTTAAAATGTATATATTTTTAGGGTTAACAGAAAAATATTTGAAAGGGGAAAGAAAACAACAAGCTCTCAGAATTATACTTGCGATATCTTTCTTCACATTGAGCATTTCGTGCATTAATTTCGAGGTTCAGCTCGTGTATCGTGGGCTGGCCTCGAGAATTACGGCTGAACGTTGAAGGAATTTGTGTATCGTCGCTCTCAGAAGGTTTTTCTTTGGATTCAATCAGACAGCAGTTTCAGATTTCAGAAAACTGATTCGGGTGACTAATACCCCCACTTACGATTTTTTAAAAATTTAATCTTATGATAGAGGGAGATGTTAAGTTATATGACAAAGCACACTCTCTCAACTTGTTAAAACTTCAACATATTCAGAGAAAATTCAGTAATGACTTAAAATTAAATTACAAAAATATTCATATTCAAAATGATAGCGCAACATTTCTTTATCAACGCTTTTCTATTTAGCGCCCTCAATTTATGTCCATCGGTTTCAAAATGTGGAGAAAACATAAGAAGACCGTTTCCTGCAACTACCCATTGCCATTTATAAATGTTCCCAAATGATCAAATTTTACCTTTATTTAATGGAGATAGAGGCCGTTAGTTATTATACGCTTATGGAGAAACCTTAAGGAAGTTATACCTTTTAGCATGTATATATCGGGATTCAGACAATAACTCTGAAATATATTTGATACACAATGACCTTTATTGAAGATATACGTGATAGTCAAGTGTTAACAAAATTGCCTTTGCCTCCTAAAAAAAAAAAAAGATCACCGGCGAAAATAAAATATGAATCCGTGATCGATCCATATCCATGAGTTTATATATGAATAGAGATAACCCAGGTTCTCTCCTGAAGCGCAGAAGACCAACTACCATTTGTCAAATTATCACTCACAGATTACAACCTCATTAGAAAAAAATCACATATTTATGAAAATTCAATCTATTAATTATATTCTGAAGGTACTCTCTGTTCTTATCTATAAGATTTCTTCAGTTTATCTCCCAATATGAAAAACGACGTTTGATGCGAGAGCTGAGAAGTGGCAGATAGTTAGTCAAAGATAGATTTATCATCTCTTCCTCACGAAGGTTGCCACAAATGACCTATCGTGGATTTGAAAGGATTCCGACAGTCTAATCCCCAGTTTGAAGGCTGTCAAACGGACAGCTTTAAGGCAGAAGAGGAAAAGATGGTGATGATGATACCAGAAATATGATCGTAAATCGATTATATCCCCAGAGTATTTGGCTATAATATTTTATAATTTTCCTCCCTACTTCCTGGTATATACGTTGAAAATATTTTCGCAATTGTAATTCGTTTAACCTCAATACTTTTTTACACATATACAGTCGAACCTAGGATAATTCAAAGCCCAAGGAACAACAACAAAAAAAAGTTGAATTATCCAAAAATTTGAATTAAAAACGGAAATTCTAGGGACCAAGATAAATATTCGTATTAAAGACGTTGGTCAGCCAGCCATGTGCCATCGACTGGAAGGGGTGATCATCCGATGGAGCGATATCTGTGATGTATATAACTGTTCATTTATTTTGCATATTTTTCATCTTTGAATTTATCTTATAATTTGGTCTGTGAAAATAAATATATTGGACCAGTGACCAAAAAGGCTGTAAATAGATCGTTTAATGTTAGTTAGATAGTATAGAGAATGGTTAGGCAGGATATATATTTAAATGTTATGCTTGTGTAATTTTAATCTTAATTGAATAAAAAATTATAAATTTAAATGTGTTATAAATCTTAAATACCAAGCATTAAAACAACTGGCGACGAGGAAAAGCAAATTTTGTAAAGAAAAAAGAATTTAAATATTGAAAAGAAATTATACTTTAAAAAATGTCTTCAAGTATGTTTGAAAGATTCGACGAAAATCTAGAGAATGTAGAGAATTATATTTATCGATTGAAGCAATTCATGCTAATTTCTAAAACAAAAGAAGACTTTAAGACGCCATTTCTGATATCATGCATCGGGCCTAAATACTTCGGGATCTTGCGAAACTTAGTTTTTCCGGAAGAAGTTGATCAAGTTCCCTTTGACAAATTGTGCAGGATCTTATTGAAACATTTCAATCCTAAGACCAATATAATATATGAAAGATTTGTATTCCAGAAAATGGATCAGAAATCAGGCGAAACAATATCTAAATACATAATACGCCTTAAGGAACAGGCTCAAAGGTGTAACTTTGGAGATGTTCTGCAAGAATCCCTGCGAGACAGATTTGTGGCGGGCATCATTGATACACCAACCCAAAAGAAGTTACTACAGGAAGAAGGATTAACTTTTGAGGGAGCATTAGACATCGCTCTATCTGCGGAGTCTGCAGATAATGACCTACACAACCTCAAGAGATCCGAAGATGCCCATCGGTCCCCACAGCATCTTCATGCCATCAATAATCCCTGCAAACACTGTGGTAAGAACAACCATCTACACTATAATTGTTTTTTTAAATCAGCTAATTGTAGAGTTTGTGGTAGGGTAGGGCATATTTCTACTATATGTTATAAAAAAGACAGTTCTGCCCGTAAATTGCCCAGAAATCCCAAAAATACTTTTAATAAATTTAAAAAGCATGTTAATGATAATAATCCTTCGGGATCTCAAAATAATTTATCATTGAATAATATAAATTTGCATCCTCCCTTGATTGAAACTGTATATGTAAATGACATAAAATTGTTGGCTGAAATTGATACTGGAGCAGCCATTACTACATTAACTAAATATGAGTACTTTAAATATTTCAAAAATGTTAAATTAAATAAATGTAATACAGTCTTGACCGGCTATAGTGGCTCTAAAATACCTATTTTAGGCAAGGCTAAATTTGATATAAAATTAAGAAATGTTTCTAGAACCATTGAAATACTAATAACTAATTTAAATTGTACTAAATTTCTCTTAGGAAGAGATTTCCTTAATCTTTTCAATATCTCATTCAATTATTTGCATAAATTGGACTCTTTTAGTATAGATTCACTTTTAAATGATTACGGGTCCATTTTTGAATGCAAATCTGACCCTATTAAAGGTATCAAATGCCATCTTGATGTAAAAGCCTCCAAATTCAATAGTCAATATGTTAACAGTAAATTTAAAGTGGATGAGACTGTGAAGTTTAGGTGGATTACTAATGGGCATCCCTCTTGGTATACAGGAAAGATAATTAAAATACTAGGAAGGAATGTTTATTTAATAAAACAAGGTGACAGTATAAAAAAGGTTCATCAAAACTACATTAGAAAAATGTTGCCTGGTAAATCACATCCCACTATTATGAATGAGGCTGAACGTGTGCCAACTCCAATCTCGGAGGAGAAAAGTATTACAACCCCCAGGTATCCTCAGAGGGAGCGCAGATGTCCGCAGAGATATGGAGAGTAAATAGATAAATAAGGGGGGCCAAGCCTAAGAAGGGGGAATTGATGTATATAACTGTTCATTTATTTTGCATATTTTTCATCTTTGAATTTATCTTATAATTTGGTCTGTGAAAATAAATATATTGGACCAGTGACCAAAAAGGCTGTAAATAGATCGTTTAATGTTAGTTAGATAGTATAGAGAATGGTTAGGCAGGATATATATTTAAATGTTATGCTTGTGTAATTTTAATCTTAATTGAATAAAAAATTATAAATTTAAATGTGTTATAAATCTTAAATACCAAGCATTAAAACAATCTGGAGAGTATAGCGGGTGGGGTAAGACTTCTCATTTGAAATCTTTCAGAGTGTTTTCTACCGATTGTGCGACATGTTGGCCTTGCATTGTCATAAAGCAATATCAACTTGCCAAGTCTTTGCGCCCATTCAGTTCGTTTTACTGCGATTTCTTGGCGAAACTGCATAATGGTTGTTGATAGCGATGAGCAGTAACGCCTGGTTGCAGAAGTTCGTAGAAAAGTATGCCGTGCTGATTCCACCAGATGTGCAGAAGAACCTTCTTGCCGTGGATTTGAGTTCAGTGGTCGAAGTTGTCGGCTTTCCTGGACTTACCCATGCTTTCTTGCGCTTCGGATTGTCAAAATACACCCATTTTCGTCCCCAGTCACAATACGATGAAGAAAGACTTTCTTTGAAACCTTTACAGCAGGATTATAGATATAGTTCTTTGATTTATTTTGCTATTTTCACTCAATTCGTAAGACAACCATTTTCCTTCCTTCTGGATCGTTCCCATAGCATGTAAACGAAGTGAAACAGCCTGTCGAGTGATGTTGAGAGAAGCCTCTAATTGTTCTTGTGTTTGAACATCGTCCTTATCTAATAATGCTCAAAGTCCCTCATCCTCGAAATATTTTTGCGGCTTTCTATGTTCCTTGTCGTTGTGTCAAAATCGCCAGATTTGAATCGTTTAAACCACACTTGACATGTTCTCAATGAATGAGCATTGTCTCCATAGTCGCTATAGAGTATTTGATGAACTTCGGTTGCTCTTTTCCTAAGCAAGCTTTGCGCAAATTAGACTTTCCAGGCACAAAAGTAGACATTTAAAGCGATTATAATAAAAATGCGCATATAATATTATATTAAGTATTACATATAAATAACAAGCGTTTAAAAAAGACACAAAAATTGATGTATAACAAAGCAATTGATTGATTTTGTTTATGCAAATTTATAATGAATTAAAAAAAAAAACGCGGAGTTATTTGTGAGCACCTAATACTAATAAAGAAGCCCTTACTGAAAATAGGTTTTTTACTCTAATAGGAAAACTTTACAATTTTAATCCATATATATAGAAAGGAACATGAACCAACTTCATAGGCCGCTAATTTCTCTGTCTACAAAATGTGAACATGCGCTGCAGCACAGAAAATTGAACCTGTATTCAGTGACCATCGACGGCCTTGGACGACCTACCGTTCTATCTCAGCCGGGATGGAATGATCCTGACAGCCTGTCCTGCCCCAGAGGGAATTTTCCAATAATTCGGCGAACCCTGAACATCTTCTTTAAAACGCACCTCCCCACATGATCAGGGCCCTCATACATCACTATCAAAATGGTTACAATTTTAAATTTTCTCTCATCTGTCCATCAGGATTTGAAGGTCAAATGTATTTGACTTTCTGTGGATATTTTTGTCAAATTTCAAATTTGAATTTATATTCAAGGTCGAGGAAACACCCGAGCGATTCCTAAAGAGAATTAAATGGCTGTCACAGAGGCTTTTTAGATATCATTTCTCTGAAGAGTCGGGTTCATATGACAGGGATCAATTGACGTGGAATGGTTGACGGATTGATGTCGCGGGGAGAAAGTCGATTCTGAATAATGACGTGGCAATGGCCAGATAGAACCCACACACTCTATTTCAACAAAACGATGACAGGTATCGTTTGATTTGTTTGATCGATGTTTTTACATGTCCAACCTCACCCGGGGAGTGACTGAACTTTTAACGTGAAACTTCTGATCGTACGTAAGAATGTGTGTGTGTGTTTAAGGTCTACCTTTACTGATAGATAGCAGACTTCTTAGACATGTCTACTTACTCCGATGGATAGTTGGCTGCCTAGACCGAAGTCTGTTCGCCAGTACTTACAGTACATGTGTATTTACACCGATGGATAGTGGACTACCAAGACCGAAATCTTTTGACGAAATTCCAGTTATAAAAAGAGACCCTTAATAATACCTTCTGAGTTTGAGCATATTTATATTGCACTTAAATCATATAAGTTTCAAGTCATGCTATTGCATTTGAAAATGTAAAATTCCATTTTGGATAACCTGTATGTTAAAATGATTAAATTCAAAAAGTTTTTCAGACAAACAACAAGGTATAAATCAATCTAAACCTATTACACAGGTTCATTTCGAGAGTGCCATGATAAAGAAAATAACAAAGACCATGGGCAACAGATGTCGTACAGGTTTTAATCTACAGCAAGATTTGGTTTAAACGTTTATATTTGACAACCTGTCCTAGCACTTGCTTTTAGAGGAATCCCGAAAGTTTTACTCACATGTATTCTCCGATTTTACGACAATATGGTTTTTTAAATGGTCGATGTGTTCAGGTGAACCTTGCTCTCCTGAATCTAGCTCCCCAAGTTTGAAACAAATATCTCTTCAGAACCTAATGTACAGACCGAATAGTGAAGTGAGATAGACAGGCCCAGTGTCAAACTCATTTATTTCTCATCAGAGAAAGTAGGGTTCTGAGATATGAAGAAGAAAACCTCAAAGAACATCTAAAACTCTGCCACGCCTTGGATGATAAATGGTCTTATATCTGAGGCAAATCTATATTTCATAATTGGGAACCCGATATATTTGAGGGATTATGTGCTGAATTTCGCTTTTATTCTATATCATTGTGAGTTGTAAATCGACATTGCAGAAATATGAAGATAAACATGCAGGATTATCAAGAAATATCCCTAAAATCTTTAAAATATCAAAAAAGTCCTAATTCGAGAACGAAATTTCATAATTAATCAAAATGTGATATAATTTGGTTCAAACACCGATGAAACCTAAGTTATTACTTGTACTAAATCTATCAAATAATCACAGCACACTTTAATTTGGGCTACTCTTTAATTTTATTCAAATTCTAGCTATTATGTTTCGGCTTTTAATTGAAGATATGTAAAATAGAGAGTAATTTCCCCTACATGTAAATTTAGACCATAAAGAAGCTGCCATCACTCGATGTAAATATGTGATAATTATCGGTGTACTTTTAGAAAAATGAGGAGGAAAAATGCAAGTAATACTTTTCAAACTATTTGTATAACATTAAAATCATTTGTCAAGTAACGACCTTGTACTAACGATGAGCATTACCCGCTGGAGTTATGCAACTAGCTGATGACAGGTCAGCGCGTGCCGATGACCGCAAGTTTATCGCAGCCATTATACCGCCTGGTCACATTACGTCAAATTGTGGCCTTCGCGGTACCATTAGAATCGAGCGTTCTGGAAAAATTTTAGGCAAATCATCATAATCTGTAACCTCCGCCGTTGGATTCTTCACATTTCTGGTCATTACACACGTAGGAGAGGGAATTAGATGGAATAGTGTCGGTATTGCGTGTTAATGTATACTGACCATTTGTGTAGACATGGCTGAACTTACATGAATAAGCCACGTGTGGCCAGCGTGTAACTTGTCAACGGGAAAGGACGATCCATCCGGATGCCAACGGCATATGATTAGCCATCTCTTACAAACGTACATTAGTACTCAGAAGATGAATGCCTACTCTCCGGGCCAAATTGGCCTCACTTTCAACTTACCGCGGTATCTTATCGACATCTTCCCCTCTAGCTGAGTGAGAGAGGGAGGATTAGCTTCAAAGAACACACGACCTGTACTGGAAGTTCTAGGTGAAATTGTCTTAATTTCAGCATGATTATCTTGAAGATTGAGAGGTTGCCTGGCCGGCATTCATTACTCTTGAAGTAATAGACACTTCGGCCAGTTGAGTTTTTATTTTTTCGACGTTTCGACAAAAATCTTTTTCCTCGTCAGGAAAAAGAAAACAAACTCTACTAACTGAAGTATCTCTTACTTCAAGTGCAACATGATTGTTTTATTTATAACCCATTTCTTTCAATTACATACATTGCTTCATCACCACTCGTGGTTCAAAGGATCATCTTGCCTGTCCAGGTCGAAGAATTCAATATAGCTCCAAACTAGCTTCGAGGGTCATCTCAAATGCTTTTTATCTGAAAATAGTAATAAAATTTTATTTTAGTTAACTTCTGGGAACCTTTTAATTAAACTATCCAGTGTAAATTTTAACACAAAGCAATAACGCTCCATATATATAAAATGAAAGTATTTAAAAGAACGAATGTTTCTTTTATACATAAAACAAACTCCTACTGTTCTTACTGCGATGAAAAAATATATTGGGAGGGCTTGGCTCCCAGCGGTTTCGCCAACTTAATCTACCAACCATTTTATCTTCAAACCTTCTATAACTACTCGATAAACTCAATCTGAAAAAACCTCGACACAAGTTGATCGTTTTTCTCCATTGTAAACGTCCTGTGTGTGCTCCAAGAGTTATCCTCTAGTTGACCAGTAGTCTGAAGTTCCTTCCTCCACCGGAGGCAACACTGCCCTAAATTGAATCCTTTGACAGGTCTCATCCTTTAAATGGTACTCCATCTTGTACAGTTTCCTTCATCGGCCCGCTGGGTCAAATTGACCTTGGGTCTTCTTTTATTCTCCTAATTGGTTGGTTGAAGAGAAAATCGACATGGGAATTCAATAATACGTATTGAGATTGTTCTAATTCAATTTCCCGTTTTTCTAACGAGGTCAAGGTCGTAATGTTCACCACATACCAGAACCTATTCTTTGATCAAAAGTATTACAAGAAGTAATCCTCTCGAAATATTTTCTGTAGACTGTTCACTTTACATCTAAAAGAGAAGTTCTGAGAGATTGTATTAGTATTTATAGATTGGTTAGTTGAATCTAGAAGGTGTGCGTGTTCTATCAGATAATGGGCGAGAGAGATCATATAAGATATGCAAGAAACTTGTGTCCCTGTGGATGTTTTTTTTTCTTTAAAAAAAGACAAAAACGTAGGTGAGAGAGAATATATTATTTAAAGAATGAAAAAATTTCGATTTTTTTTTCTGTTTTCAAGTTGTTATAAGACTGTGGTATAAATAAACCTTCTTTCAAATATTCTTTGTTTAACAATAAACATGAATACATGTTGGGAAAGGAAACAAATGATGAACTTTTCTTCAATAACAAATAAAAAGTACATATGGATACCTGAAAGAGCAACGCTATTTGCAGAGAATTTAGGGAGAGCCTATGGATCCTGGAATAACTCGATTGAGATTATAATGAATAACATGGTCAAGCAGATAAAAAAATTCAATGTTAAAAACTGGTATGCAAATTAAGACAAAAATGGATAACCAAATGCCGAACACTTGGTTTGATCATGATTGCTACTTAGCGAAAAAGACCATGAAAGAAGCTCTGGCAAAATATACTAAACCGTACAACGATTTAGACCGTTTAGCATATGTTAAAACACAAGGGGAAAATATACGTCGATTATCAATATTAAAAAGGAAAAATACGCTAACCTATGCAGGATGGATTCTGTGGCCACTGGACATGCTTCCGACCTGGAGGCTGTTGGACTCTGCACTGCCTGGAGTATAGGAGTTCCATCTATACTTCTTTTCTGTGGTGAATCTGTATAAGACAGATGCTCTTAATAAAGCTGCATGTGTGTATTTTGTGTCTTTTCAGCCTTAAGTACGTTATTTTTAAATGCTGACAATAATCGAAGTACATAAAGTTCACTTCAAGTATATGGGGATAATGTGTCGGCTATGAAAATATGCAAACAAGTATTTATTTGAAATGAAGTGTAAGCCACCAAGGAATGGGTTTTTCGAAATTCAATTTAGGTTTCAAATTCAATCTTGCTAGAACAAGGCATTGAAACTATAAATGAAATTAAAATGGAAAATATAATTTGTGGCAATATAGTCCAAAGATGTATCACATTTTATTCTATTTTATTTCAATTTAAAGCGCTATGTCCCCCTAGGGACACTTGCGCTGTCATACATGTATGCCTTTACATTTGTCTATACATATAATATACAATAATTTTAGGCCGTGAATCTGGCATAGAGCATAAATAAAAGTAGAAAACACGCCATGATGCAAGCCACCTTTCATAAATATTCATGATGGTATTTTGGCTCTTTGTAGAATTGCAGTCACTGATCCAATCATAGTGAAGACATCTCAGAAAGATGAGGTTTCATATCACATCTCAAGAATGATCTCAAGTGTTACCTGGGAATAGTAATATGATATTAACAATGAAAAAGAGAAAAAAGACGAGAAAAAAGAATTCTATGGAAAAGTAAAACAATCAATAATAAGCTAGAAACAACAAATCATCAGGTTAAGAATAAGATTTATAAATGTAATGACTTCCATTATATATTTCCAGTAAATGGTCATATTGATGTCCAAGATCCTAGAAGATGAAATTACAATTTGAACCTTGAAGTGAATGGTTGTAAACACTTTGATCAAAATGATAAATTCACCAGGTCAAATCTTCAAAATCGATTACTATGGATATTGAGTAAACAGTTTGATTCTCTCTGATCACCGCTGAGATCTACTCTCAGCAAATTGAAAGGATGTTTGAAGTTCTATTTCTCACAAAAATCCGGATCTTGTTAACTGAAAGGTGGTTCTACACCAGCAAGACATCGCACCGCCTCACAAGACGCGTTTAACTTTTAAAAACTTGGGATCAGGAAGAAATTGAAATGTTGCCCCGCCAAATTTATTCCCCTGACCTTTCTCTCCATCGGAATGTCACATTTTCAGATTGACTTCATATTTCCTTGGCGAGAAACTTCCGAAAATACAAACAAGGTTTTTTGTTCTTCTATGACTAAGAAATGATATAAATCTGAACTTCGAAATTTGGCTGAAAGATGAATCATGCAACAATAGATCAGAATGGTTTATATTTCAAGAATGATCTTCTAGTTTATATTCTATTGGTATCTTAATTTTTATTCTGACAAAATTGATTACCATTTGCTCAGCCTCTATATTGGAGAAGCAAGACAAAAGCATATGACTCTGGCAGAGAGCATAAAGAAAAGTAGAAAACACGCCATGATGCAAGACGTCTTTTATCAATATTCATGATGGTATTTTGGCTCTTTGTAGAATTGCAGTCACTGATCCAATCATAGTGAAGACATCTCATAAAGATGAGGTTCCATATCACATCTCAAGAATGATCTCAAGTGTTACCTGTGAATTGTCAATGAAGATTTTTTTATCAAAGCTCATGTGTCTTACAGCTAAAGCAATTCATTTCACTGACAAAAACTTTCAAGACGAGTAAGGTACTCCGTAGGTAAGCTTTTAATGTAATTCTACCGTCCTAGTAGTTTATGCCCATAGTGAATGTCATAACCAAGATTTTAAAACGATATTTGAAAATTATCCCGCATGTGTTTCTTTTCAACGAAAAATCAAAATTCATTTTAAGGAGAAATAACGATTATTTCTAACCTTAGGGATGAGGTATGAAAGGATGAATTGTGAAGAGTAATGACAAACGGAAAATTAAAAGTGTCCAGGGATGGGAAATCCCTAAGGTTAGAAATAATCGTTATTTATCCTTAAAATGAATTTTGATTTTTCGTTGAAAAGAAACACATGCGGGATAATTTTCAAATGTCGTTTTACAATCACAAGCCGCATTATATTATATTGTATTATAACAAAGTTTACCCAAATGTCACATATATATGCAGGAGCATCCAATACAGTGATAGAACTCTAAAAAAACTTAATCACAGAAATGTAAAGGAAATATAGAAACTATAGTCCAGTCCCGACCATTCCGACTACATTCTTATTGAAATCCAGTTCTAAATAGGTCAGAGAAATGGCCGCGCTTATTTTTCTTCGTTTGAAAGGAAATGTGCAAATTCTCTTCTCTCTAGCCATTACGGCCAACTAAAATTCTGAAATTTTATACACTTGCAATGCTATTGTGATTGAACTAGTCTTTAAAATATTAGACTTCTACGTAGTCAGAAAGTATATTAAAAATTGATCACAAAATTTGAAAGGAATTATAGAAAAATAGGCCATAACCGACCATTTAGAAGTCTTTTGTCAACTTGCATTGTTAGCTGTATTTAGAGAATCCATTTTCTGATTAAAATTGACATAAATGAAATAGAAATAAATATAGAAATAAAATGCCGACCACCCCAACTACATAGATGTCTAAATTCCTGTCAACTTGTATTGTCATCAGGTTTGAACAAATGTGCCAAATTTCAGACTTCTCAGTGCTCTGTAAGTATAACCAAAATTGATTATAAGATTTGTGGATAGACATGGAAACAAGTTTGTTTGAAGTTTATATGTTAATTTTGTAATTATTCTTATTTTTTAATTCATATAACCATTTTTCTGGCAGACATAATCAATTTTTTATCATCATCATTTTTAATATTGTTTTTTTGTAGTTAGTTATCAAATAATTTGCAATTGTAGTTTCTTTTTTGTTTTGTTGTGTTCCATTTTAACCAATAAAATATATAGAACTAAGGTGTAATATTCAATTCAAGCATATGGAACCAAAATCGATTCATTTTTTAAACAAAGCAAAATTATAAGCTTATACAACTATCACTTTTTCATACAAAGTTTAATAAAAGCTTTTAAAAAACCGTCTGATGGATTAAATTGACGAAACTGCTTGAAGATTCGTCACTGATGAGCCAGACCCTTCCAATATTTGTCATCGCAGTAAAGAGGGTAGGAATTTTACTTTATTTGACAAAAAAAAATCGTGCTTAATGGTTTTATTTCTTATTTATAGATGACGCAGAATTTCCTTATACAATGTTGTCCCAAAAGTTCGTAAACACTTACAAAAAAAAATTGAAATACTAATATTATTCGCCGTTATGTATAATGTCTTGTATTATGTATAAAGTCTTCTTCTTTCTTATCTCCACTAAATCATATTTGGGCATCAAGTTGTGACCCTCGATGGTGTCTGTTTGACAACCATCATGACTGGGTGAAGTAGAATGCGTCTGCCTTTGTCATTAAGACTGGGGGCACTACTCAGTGGCAGGCCGACCTAGCTCCAAAAGAAATGGCCGCCTCTGACATGAGGAACAGACGCCATGTGCAGCTGCTCCTAACATGGAGTACAAACGCTGCTCATCCTGTATCCCTGGATTAGGAGCCCTTATAGGGTACTATCAGCCAGGCCAGCTGAACCCGGGTTTTTTAGTGAGCTTGTTACTGCTCCCCCTCCTTATTTTTTATCCGGGCTTGGGAGCGGCAAAGTATAAAGTATTTGTATTATGTATTATTATAATTGCCGTAATAATATTATTCGCCAAGTAATAAGAAAATCAACGTTTTAAGAAAAACATTAACTTTTGGGACAACCTTATAATCCTTCCTTTATCCTTTTCCTTTCCTTTATATATATAAAAATGAAATGCGAAATCGATGTTTGTTATCGCATCACGCAAAATCTACTGACTCAATCATTATGGAATTTCGCATGTAGGTAGCTGAAGATTTCGTTTAACATATAGGCTATTCAAAAAACTAAAAAAAATAATGTGCTTTTTTTTAAAAATAAAAAACCAAAAAGCGTTAGTTCCAGTCTTTTACCGCTAGGGCGCAGCACTGGTCGCGACGATAAATGAATTTGATTTTTTTAAAGCATCGGTGGTTCAGTGGTAGAATGCTCGCCTGCCACGCGGGCGGCCAGGGTTCGATTCCCGGCCGATGCATTTTTTTTTAAACAATTTTTAAAACTCATTTATATTATATCTTCTATATAAATGGAAATTTCATAAGTGGTGTTCGCTAAAAACTTTCGTTACAATGCATCAATTTCGACCAAATTTTCAACATTTATGTAAAACGAGATGGAGCAGGTTTTGCTTAACACCAAAATATTTTTCCTAACTTTAAAATACATAACTTTGCTGTTATCGATAAAATACAAAAAATTTCAACAGAGTTAATTTTATTTATATATAAATACAAAAAAAAAAAATCAGCAATTCATTCAACTCAATCTAAAAAATATTCAAAACAAGCAATTTTAAGATAACACCATATGTAAAACAGTCGCCCAAGAAAACAACAACGATATTACATCTTTCTCACATATTCACACACAATCTTGATTAATAATTAAAACTAATCTTAAGCATTGTTTATTATACTTCATAATATATAATATTCGTTAGGTAAACTTTCACTCGGATAAAACCCGGGCGAAGCCGGGTACACATCCGCTAGTATATATATAAAAATGAAATGCGAAATCGATGTTTGTTATCGCATCACGCAAAATCTACTGACTCAATCATTATGGAATTTCGCATGTAGGTAGCTGAAGATTTCGTTTAACATATAGGCTATTCAAAAAACTAAAAAAGTTAATGTGCTTTTTTTTTAAATAAAAAAACCAAAAAGCGTTAGTTCCAGTCTTTTACCGCTAGGGCGCAGCACTGGTCGCGACGATAAATGAATTTGATTTTTTTAAAGCATCGGTGGTTCAGTGGTAGAATGCTCGCCTGCCACGCGGGCGGCCAGGGTTCGATTCCCGGCCGATGCATTTTTTTAAAACAATTTTTAAAACTCATTTATATCTATATTAATAAAATGCAAATTTCATAAGAGGACATCACTAAAAACTTTCGTTACAATGCATCAATTTCAACCAAATTTTCAACATTTATGTAAAACGAGATGGAGCAGGTTTTGCTTAACATCAAAATATTTTTCCCTAACATTAACATGCGTAACTTCGCTGTTATCGATTAAATACAAAAAAAATCAACAGAGTTAATTTTATTTATATATAAATACAAAATTAAATTTCAACAGAGTTAATTTTTTTACATACACTAGCTAATAATCTCAATCTAAAAATATAATATAAAAAGCCAACAATGAAGAGTGAATGTAAGATAAAAAGCCAACAATGAAGAGTGAATGTAATATAAAAAGCCAGCAATGAAGAGTGAATGTAATATAAAAAGCCAACAATGAAGAATGAATGTAAGATAAAAAGCCAACAATGAAGAGTAAATATAATATAAAAAGCCAACAATGAAGAATAAATGTAAGATAAAAAGCCAACAATGAAGAGTAAATATGATATAAAAAGCCAACAATGAAGAATGAATGTAAGATAAAAAGACAACAATGAAGAGTAAATGTAATATAAAAAGCCAACAATGAAGAATAAATGTAAGATAAAAAGCCAACAATGAAGAGTAAATATAATATAAAAAGCCAACAATGAAGAGTGAATGTAAGATAAAAAGCCAACAATGAAGAGTAAATGTAATATAAAAAGCCAACAATGAAGAATGAATGTAAGATAAAAAACCAACAATGAAGAGTAAATATAATATAAAAAACCAACAATGAAGAATAAATGTAAGATAAAAAGCCAACAATGAAGAGTAAATATAATATAAAAAGTCAACAATGAAGAATGAATGTAAGATAAAAAGCCAACAATGAAGAGTAAATATGATATAAAAAGCCAACAATGAAGAATGAATGTAAGATAAAAAGACAACAATGAAGAGTGAATGTAATATAAAAAGCCAACAATGAAGAACGAATGTAAGATAAAAAGCCAACAATGAAGAGTGAATGTAAGATAAAAAGCCAACAATGAATAGTAAATGTAATATAAAAAGCCAACAATGAAGAATGAATGTAAGATAAAAAGCCAACAATGTAGAGTAAATCTATATATATAAAATTGAATGTCTGTCTGTCTGTCTGTACTCTATAGATTCAAAAACCATACATCCAATCGCCGTGAAATTTTGGGATATAATTAGGTATATCACCGGGAAGGTTTTTGAAAAATAATTTCATGAATATCTTGAATATCCTTAGAGTTATTTGCAGATTTGTAGATTTAACTCGCAAGCAGCGCCCCCATTGTGACGATGATAACAAGTTTTCTTATCACTAAGTTTGTTATCTTAAATATTATTTATCAAAAGTAAGATTATCTCAGGATGACACGGCAATTTATTTGAGACAAGAATAATGATACAATTCCAAGGCGAAGATACTATTCCTTTAACTTCCAATTACCGAGGGAACCAATTAATATTGATTTTATTCAACTTATCGAGTATTTTTCAAGGGACCAGGAAAAAATATTCACTAGATAAAACTATGATTTTCTAATGTAGAAAATTAGGAAAGACAAAATTCAGGATGACACGGCACACAGGGACCGGGGAAAAATGTTCACTTTATCGAGAGATTCAAATTTACGAGTTTCAAATTATCAAAATATATATATATTTTTTTTAAATAAGTTTTCAGAGAATTGTTTTGACAAATGTTCGCTAGACAAACCTTTACTCGGGTAAAACCCCGGGCGAAGCCGAGTACGTTTTATAAGTTTATAGAGAATTGTTTTAACAAATGTTCGTTAGACAAACATTCACTCGGGTAAAACCCGGGCGAAGCCGGGCACATCCGCTAGTTATATCTATATATTAATAAATGGAAATTTCATAAGTGGTGTTCGCTAAAAACTTTCGTTACAATGCATCAATTTCGACCAAATTTTCAACATTTATGTAAAACGAGATGGAGCAGGTTTTGCTTAACATCAAAATATTTTTCCTAACATTAACATGCGTAACTTCGCTGTTATCGATTAAATACAAAAAAAAATCAACAGAGTTAATTTTATTTATATAAAATACAAAATTAAATTTCAACAGAGTTAATTTTTTTACATACTAGCTAATAATCTCAATCTAAAAAAATAATCAAAACAAGCAATTTTAAGATAACACCATATGTAAAACAGTCGGCCAAGAAAACAACTTCCCTCGAGTAAAACCCGGGCGGAGCCGGGTACACCCGCTAGTCTTCTATATAAATGGAAATTTCATAAGTGGTGTTCGCTAAAAACTTTCGTTACAATGCATCAATTTCGACCAAATTTTCAACATTTATGTAAAACGAGATGGAGCAGGTTTTGCTTAACATCAAAATATTTTTCCTAAATTTAAAATACATAACTTTGCTGTTATCGATAAAATACAAAAAAAAATTCAACAGAGTTAATTTTATTTATATATAAATACAAAAAAAAAAAATTCAGCAATTCATTCAACTCAATCTAAAAAAATATTCAAAACAAGCAATTTTAAGATAACATCATATGTAAAACAGTCGGCCAAGAAAACAACAATGATATTACATCTTTCTCACATATTCACACACAATCTTGATTAATAATTAAAACTAATCTTTAGCATTGTTTATTATACTTCATAATATATAATATTCGTTAGGCAAACTTTCACTCGGATAAAACCCGGGCGAAGCCGGGTACACATCCGCTAGTTAAATATACAAATGATTCGTTTCCCCGTTTTTTTCAAAGATTTTGTTTCTAGAAGAGCAATTCTATCATCTATATTACTGTACTAAAACTGTAAATAAAATAAAGAGAATAATAAATAAGCATTTTTTTCATAAAAATATTTTTAAAAACTCTAAGTTTCAACTTAAATAACTTGTCTAAAATTTTAAAAACGTCTAAATAAACATCACAATATATTATATAGTTATATATCTTTAATTATAGTTATATATCTATATAAATGTATGTGGGTGGGCGTACGCGAATGAAATAAATTATCATTATTATTATAAAGGAAAATATTATAAATAATTATTATAAATATAGGTATCAAAATTCGAAACTATTTTGAAGGCGTAAGATTCTTTTTGAAATTAAACAATTTCTACTGCTCTTAATGCAATGGAAAAATTAATGGGAGGGCCTGACTCATCAGTGGTGAATCTAGTGCATCATATTATAAATATAGGTTTGTGTGAGAGGTAAAATTGAAAATGGTAGCTTTTAAAATTGTAGATTGTAATGGATGTGAATCTATCAAAGATATCAATTATCCTTGTGGGAAAGACGGAACAATGGAAGAGGAACTGAGAAGAAGAAAATAACGAGGAAACGGCAGAAGCTTCAAATCATATTCATACTATTACAAAATATATATTGTATAATAATATGCATAAATAGTATTTATCATTAATTTGTTACTTTGGAAGGCTGGTACATAACCCGGCCTGTCACTGTCACCATCAGAGATGACATTCTGGGACATCAAACGGTGGGAAAACATGGCATTAACAACCTTATTTATCACCATAAACCCTTGGGTAATCAAAACTAGATCAGCCTCATAATAAATATAAATAACAACAACAAACAAAACAGCTTTATTAGGGCATCTTGCCCTGTACAGATTCGCCTTGGAATTACTGACAATATTCAACACAAGAGAAAAGGAGAGATGGAGTATTTACAATTAAGGTATGGCAAATATTTTTATTGTGCCCCTGTTCTTCTCTCTTCCACGAATGCAATTTTATTTACAACCGATTTTTGGTAGTTGAACAGTTCTATTGCCCAACTTTTCTTATCTGAAACAGTTTTTATTGTCTTTAATGAGTTCAAATGCGGTCTAGGAAGACTTTTCAGGATCTTTTTTCTCTCACCTTCCAGATCCCCGCACTCAGCAGTAAAATGGTATATTTCATCGGTTATCTGACTTCCGCATAACCTACAGTACAAATCTTCTTTCTTAATTACGTAGATATGATTTTCTTTGATCAATGTTGAGAAATAAATATAAATATAATAATAAATAAGACGACAATCTTGAAGGCTACTTCAATAGAAAGAAGCATCAAAAGAAAAAGGAGTCTCAAGTTACAAGTCCCAAAGCTTGAAAATAAAAGGTTGCACAAAAACATAGCCCTGAAAGTTTTATTTATTTTATTATATGATAAATCATGGAAGAATGTTTATTATTAAAATATTTTATTTGATTTTATTAACAAATTTACCATTGTTTATATTTATATTTTGCTACTCTCTCTAAACTTCTCTCATTGTCTCTCTGGTAATTTATGAAATTTAAGTTGATTTTGAATTTTAAAATTTTCTCTTTCATTCTGAAGTTAGCTTTCTTTAATAAAAGCTTTTATTTAATTTGCTTCCATGTCTGTCTGTACACAAATATTTTAAACAATTTTTAATATGCTTACAGAGCGAGTTTGAACTTCAGTATACTTGCTCAAACTTGATGACAATGCAAATTGATAAAATATCAGATTTCTGGATGGTAGGGAATTAACTATATCTTTTTAACTTTTAAATTTTGTGTTCTAATTTTAATATACTCACAGAGCACCTAGAAGTTTGAAATTTGGTACACTTATTCTAACCTGAGGACAATTCAAGTTGACTAAATTTCAGACTTCTGGTTGTTTAGGGTAGTCGGCAATAGACTAATTTAAATTTCTATATTTACTCTCAAATTTTATGATCAATTTTAATATACTCCTCCAGACAACGTAGAAGTCTGGTATTTTATAGGTTAGTTTAATCTTACCAACATTGTAAGTGTGAAAACTTTCAGACTTATGTGTTGTCGGTAAAGGACTATTTTTTTTTTAATATTTCATTTCAAATATTGTGATCAAATTTTAATTCCTGACCACGTAGAAGTTCAGTGTTTATAGACTATATATATTAGATAATAAAAAGGTATATATTGAATTGAATAAAATATTTATTTGCCAATATTTCGGTTGGCTGAACGCCAATCTTTATGAAGGCATTACATTTTTGTATAAACAAACTCAGAGCCGCATAGCCAACCGAAATATTGGCAAATAAATCTTTTATTCAATCCAATATATGCCTTTTTTTATTATTTATTGATTTAAGTATGGATTGCTCCATTTTCTGAAAGACTATATATATATAGTCGATCTTAATAACATTGCAACTGTACCAAATGTCTGACTTCTAGGTGGCCGTGGTGTTCGGGAATAGAGTAAAGAAGATAATTGTATATTTCCTTTTAAACGAAGGAAAATAGGGAATCCGATTCTCTCACGTAATGAGCGCTGAAGTTCCATTAAAAAAGAGGTCAAGGTGGTTGGGCCGGGACTAATTTATATATTTACTTACAAATTTTATGTTCAATATTTAATATACTTCCATACCACGTACAGTTTAGTAATATCATCAGCAATAATGTATGAAGTATAGTTACTATTGGATAATAACATTAAGGTTTTTTTTCTTGTGCAAAAATGAATGAGTAAAAATTACGACGTACGTTATTCGAGATCTCTCAGCCTTTTCTCTATCAGATGATATTTGTATAATCGATAAGTTCAGAGTCCCGAACTTTAGAACAAAACTTTCCATGGAAGACCGCTTATATCAAGTTCTGGTCGCTCCTGGAGATGAACTTTCATAATTGGGAATTTTAGAAGGTTGGCAGCTTAGAGAGGAGGCCCCTCATTGGAGGTTTCACAGTATCTTTAGTTGAATATTTGCATAATTTGTGTTACAATTTGTTAGAATATCGGTAGATGTCGCGATTCTATGTAAAATAGAAAGGATGAGGACAGCTTGAATCACATGAACCTGTCTTCGCAGACTAGTGTTAGACAGGTATAAAGGAACACCTACAAAGAAAGGAACCAGATGACATCACATGAACCTGTCTACAGGACTATTGTTTCCTTGATTTCTGCAGGAGTCACACCACGGGTATAAAGGAACACCTACAAAGGAACCAGATGACATCACATGAACCTGTCTACAGGACTAGTGTTTCCTTGAATTCTGCAGGAGTCACACCACGGGTATAAAGGAACACCTACAAAGGAACCAGATGACATCACATGAACCTGTCTACAGGACTATTGTTTCCTTGAATTCTGCAGGAGTCACACCACGGGTATAGACGAACACCTACAAAGGAACCAGATGACATCACATGAACCTGTCTACAGGACTATTGTTTCCTTGATTTCTGCAGGAGTCACACCACGGGTATAAAGGAACACCTACAAAGGAACCAGATGACATCACATGAACCTGTCTACAGGACTATTGTTTCCTTGAATTCTGCAGGAGTCACACCACAGGTATAGACGAACACCTACAAAGGAACCAGATGACATCACATGAACCTGTCTACAGGACTATTGTTTCCTTGAATTCTGCAGAAGTAACAACACAGGTATAGACGAACACCTACAAAGGAACCAGATGACATCACATGAACCTGTCTACAGGACTATTGTTTCCTTGATTTCTGCAGGAGTCACACCACGGGTATAAAGGAACACCTACAAAGGAACCAGATGACATCACATGAACCTGTCTACAGGACTAGTGTTTCCTTGAATTCTGCAGGAGTCACACCACGGGTATAAAGGAACACCTACAAAGGAACCAGATGACATCACATGAACCTGTCTACAGGACTATTGTTTCCTTGATTTCTGCAGGAGTCACACCACGGGTATAAAGGAACACCTACAAAGGAACCAGATGACATCACATGAACCTGTCTACAAGACTAGTGTTTCCTTGAATTCTGCAGGAGTCACAACACAAGTATACAGGAACACCTACAAAGGAACCAGATGACATCACATGAACCTGTCTACAGGACTATTGTTTCCTTGATTTCTGCAGGAGTCACACCACAGGTATAGACGAACACCTACAAAGGAACCAGATGACATCACATGAACCTGTCTACAGGACTATTGTTTCCTTGAATTCTGCAGAAGTAACAACACAGGTATAGACGAACACCTACAAAGGAACCAGATGACATCACATGAACCTGTCTACAGGACTATTGTTTCCTTGATTTCTGCAGGAGTCACACCACGGGTATAAAGGAACACCTACAAAGGAACCAGATGACATCACATGAACCTGTCTACAGGACTATTGTTTCCTTGATTTCTGCAGGAGTCACACCACGGGTATAAAGGAACACCTACAAAGGAACCAGATGACATCACATGAACCTGTCTACAGGACTATTGTTTCCTTGAATTCTGCAGGAGTCACACCACGGGTATAGACGAACACCTACAAAGGAACCAGATGACATCACATGAACCTGTCTACAGGACTATTGTTTCCTTGATTTCTGCAGGAGTCACACCACGGGTATAAAGGAACACCTACAAAGGAACCAGATGACATCACATGAACCTGTCTACAGGACTATTGTTTCCTTGATTTCTGCAGGAGTCACACCACGGGTATAAAGGAACACCTACAAATGAACCAGATGACATCACATGAACCTGTCTACAGGACTATTGTTTCCTTGAATTCTGCAGGAGTCACACCACGGGTATAGACGAACACCTACAAAGGAACCAGATGACATCACATGAACCTGTCTACAGGGCTAGTGTTTCCTTGAATTCTGCAGGAGTCACACCACGGGTATAAAGGAACACCTACAAAGGAACCAGATGACATCACATGAACCTGTCTACAGGACTATTGTTTCCTTGAATTCTGCAGGAGTCACACCACGGGTATAGACGAACACCTACAAAGGAACCAGATGACATCACATGAACCTGTCTACAGGGCTAGTGTTTCCTTGAATTCTGCAGGAGTCACACCACGGGTATAAAGGGACACCTACAAAGAAACCAGATGACATCACATGAACCTGTCTACAGGACTATTGTTTCCTTGAATTCTGCAGGAGTCACACCACGGGTATAAAGGAACACCTACAAAGAAACCAGATGACATCACATGAACCTGTCTACAGGACTATTGTTTCCTTGAATTCTGCAGGAGTCACACCACGGGTATAGACGAACACCTACAAAGGAACCAGATGACATCACATGAACCTGTCTACAGTGCTAGTGTTTCCTTGATTTCTGCAGGAGTCACACCACAGGTATAGAGGAACAATTACAAAGGAACAAGATGACATCACATCAACCTGTCTACAGGAATAGTATTTCCTTGATTGTCAAAGGTTTAAGAAATCCCACAAAGAAAGCAGATGATAAAGGGCGAAAATCTCGTCTGTCAGCAAGGTGATGAAACGCCATCTGTCAGCAGAATCCTCGAACAATAACGGAAAGAGATCAATCTACAATAACTCAGGTTCAAAATTCTTCTCTATCTTCCTACTCAGCGAGGTAGCTTCACCGTGTCTGCCTTCTGACCCTGATGATTTAGTTCGAATTGAGGTGAAATTCCATGGATGATGAAATTTGTTTTTATTGCTAATCTTACCCGACATCAATTATATAAATCCTTATGTGATCAGATAGGTCAAATATAAAATTGATTTAAAAAGTTGAAAATCATAATGCGAAAAGTTTATTAAATTAAATTTTATTGCCCTCTATCGATTAAATTTTACACAAATAAATTTACTGGCAATGCGTTTCTTTTTTAAATCTCTACAGACCTTACTGCAATGATATGATTTAATGAATGAGAGGGCTTGGCTCATCAGTAGTGAACCCTCTCAGTGGTTTCGCCAAATTCTCATTCATTAAATCATATCATTGCAGTAAGGTCTGTAGAGATTTAAAAAAGAAACGCATTGCCAGTAAATTTATTTGTGTAAAATTTAATCGAAAAGTTTATTATAAAGTTTTTTTCTTTAACCGAGCTTTCAAACATTTCTGCCCTTCCATAGAAGTAATTGTATCCTGTGGAAGGGCAGAAATTCTCAAAATATCTTGGTTAAATAAAAAAAGACTCTTACAAGAAATCTTTCGCCTCACGATTTTCTAATTTTTTAAATAATAGACTGATCTAGACCATTTTAAAACTTACAAAGTTGATGTCGGTAAAGTTCCAATGAAGGGGCAGAAATTCCACAAATTTGCTCTTTTTTAAAAAACGTTTAATAATTTTATCAAAATAAGAACAAATTCGTGAAGCAAAGTCTTGTAGAAAATCTTGTTTCTACAATAAACTACAAGAATCTATTCGCCTCACTATTTTGTTCTTAGTCTAACAATTAGCTGCTCCTGGTGATTATTCAACTTATGATTTATAATTTGTTGAATTTGATTCAGATTCCCAGAGCCGACGGTGTTTATGTTAAATACACAGCGGTACTGGAAATATACATTCGCTTTATTGACAGCATTTGATAGTCTTCCGCATCTTCAACTCTTCTATCTACACACTGGTTCCATCTTTTGCCAAAATATAAATTATAATCCTCCAGAGTGAAAACCTCAAGATGTATTTTTTTACTTCAAGGTTTTATCGACTTATAACGATACCCCTTCATGTCTATATTTTCGATTTTGGGTTCAAAAAGGTCATTAGAGACTAGATCGGGTGAATTAAGTGACTGGGCCAGAAACACTGACTGGGGACTTACACTAATGGACAAAACTTAAGGAAGTTGTAACTTCTAGCATGTATGTCGAGATTCAGACAATAACTTTGAAAAATATTTGATGCACAGTGACCTTTATTGAAGACACACGAGATAGCCAAGTGACTTTCCACTTCCTTAAGTTTTGTCCATGAATGTATATGCCTAGATAAAAATATAATAATAATAGCGCTATCTTAGAAGAATATTCTTTTTTGTTTTTTTTGCAAACCACTTTTCAGGACTTTCAAGCTTGTTCTTGTAATACTCTTGAAATCTTTATTCTAGCAGACTGCTTTCATGCTTTTATGACTCTGTGGGAAAATTTAATCGTAGAAAATCGTGAAAATCGTAGAAAATGCAACATCAGGATAACTATAACCAAGTAAAAAAAACGATAGGACAAATTTCTACCATTTCCTTGAATGTAGCCAAGTCACAAAACAATAACTTTTGAAAAATCCAGCAAACAAGCTTCGTAAACATCCTCGTCCTATCGAATTATTCTGATATTCCATCAAACCATATGGTGGGGTGAGGTGGAGCAACAAGATTGGCATTTCAATTTTGATATCCAAAAATTTCTCCAACGCACTTGCAAAGGTTACTGATTTATGAAAAAAGTAGAATTTTTTATAGAGGCTAGGATTTAAGAAAAGGTTAATATTATTCCCTTATATGATCTTTTTTTTTTTTTTTGACAAGCACATATACCTATGACCTATATACTTATGTGTATATACAGTTAAACCTGTCTATAGCTCCCTCTCTTGGGACCCAGTAAAATAGGGTGCTATAGAGAGGGGATGCTATAGACAGGTCACTTTTAATGTAGAATGTTTACATTTTTAAGTTTAAAATCGGGCGCTATAGAGAGGAAGGCGCTATTTAGAGGGGGCGCTATAGACAGGTTTAACTGTATTTACAGTCTAACTTGGATTATTAGAAGCCTAAAGGACAAAAAATATATATATAGAATTATCTAAAAAATCGAATTAAAAGCGGAAATTCTATTTGAAGGAAATTCTAGAGACCAAGATAAATATTTGAATTGAAGATGTTTTCGAATTGAAGAAGTTCGAATTTCCACAAGTTCTACTGTATTTGCATGATACTATGTACAATGAATATGGATCCTCTGTCACCACTGCATAGGTTTGGTGGAGAATCGCCAGCAGGTCTCCAGCGACACCACGTATTTCGCGATCTACAAAGAATACGTAGATCGCGTGCTTCACTACTGAGGAGATGGTGATGGCCTATATAGGATTTGGAAAAGACCAGAACGACTTCTCTGTCAGAAGAGTGACATTCAATTGGACATTCTATGCCACTGCACTAGCGTATTTACATACCTCTATTTTGAACCACGGCACGTACAGTCGGAACTTTCCTGTTATCCACATTAGAGGGCAACAAATTCCTGGAAACCTATCCGATACCGCACTTACTTCTTCCTCTACAAGATTAATTGTACGGTACAGGATCGATTTCACGGATGGGCTTCGATAAAAATGATTAATGGATTTATAGCATTTAAGAGGGAGTGTCCAGAGCTCATCTACTCGTATTTCGCGACCATTATTCCTAGTTATGAGGGGTTAAAATGTATCAGGTTTGACATTAATAATGACCCTGTTGGGATGTAATTGGATAGATAAATTGACCTGGTAATGTCTTCGTCTTCCATTTCCTGGACTGTACATCCCTCTGTGGCTTTTCAATTCGCAAACAATTGATGCGTTATGTGTGAAGTGAAACATCTCTCCCTTTTAAAAGAACGATTTTGTATATATTTTTAAAGATAATGATAGTCCTTTGGAGAAATACGTGAATTCAATTCCCCTCAAAATTAGATGAAATATATCAATTTTAGAAGTTTTATACTAAAATACCTTTTCAGCAAATTTAGCGATTTAATGAATAAATTGAGAGAACTTTATTTTTAACGTGTCGTTTAAAAGAAGACTTGAAATAATTTAGTTCGAAAATGTTGCTCAACAAAAGAATTACATTGTGTATACTATGACAAACAAGGCTAAACTTTCGCCCAAAGCAAGATGATGATTTTTTTTAATTACACAGATTAGAAAGTATCTGTCTATATTACACCATCTTCTCTCTTCAATATGAATATCTTCTGATCAGAGGTGGGTTCCTTCTTAGCGGAGGTCTTTCCTCAATCCTGGTCTCGGATGGATGAGAGAACTCCAAGGGACTGGTTCCACCACTCTGGTCCCAGATTCTGGCTAGCTGGTCTTGCTGACAGAGACTCAGTTTCCCCTCCGCCCCCCCCCCCCCCCCCCCCCCCCCCGGCATAACCCCGGGGACAACTTATTCTTCTTCTCTTGAAAGTTCTTCATCCCCCATACTCAGCACCTCTTCCCACCTCTTTCAAATATGAGCTCTATGATAGGTTATCACATGTCCATTTATTAAAATTTTGTAATAAACTTTAGTTCCTTTCTTACCCACAATCTTCCCTGGGATCCCTCTATTACCACCTCTAACATTTTTACAACATAATAGATCGTCTATTTTGAAATCAACTGTCTGTTTCTGACGATCGTACTGGCTTGTTGGTCCATAACTCGAGATGCCAAACTGGGATGTATTAACGATACTCGCGTGCGAAGTACAAGCACAATAAAAAGCTCGGAAAAAGTCCTTCCCGTTGTTTCATGAAGAGTGGTTCGATGAGTCAACAGAACAGTGGATCCTGAATGGTATCCCTCTTTTTTATATTTCTATATAAGGCTGTTTTTATCATTTCAACAGCTCTATCAGCCAAATCATTACTTTGAGGATGTAAGCGGGGATCAAGAAAGCCTGCTTTATTCCATTTATTTCCAAGAACCTTTTTATCTCTCCACCTTAAATAGCGATTCATTACCTGACACGAATTCCTCCAGTAACCCATAAACTGAAAAAGGCCGTCTCAGTTGCTCATTATCTGAGTTTGAAGGACAACCATAACGAAATTGATCTTTTACATCTAAATTTTCCATGTTTAAAAAACCAGTAAACTAATTCAAAATATAAAACTATTTTAGAGGCGTAATATTCTTTTTAAAATAAAACAATTTCTACTGTCCTTACTGCGATGGAAAAATTAAAGGGAGGGCCTGGCTCATCAGTGGTGAACCCTCCCAGCGGTTTCGCCAGTTTAATCTACAGTAAGGACAGTAGAAATTGTTTTATTTTAAAAAGAATATTACGCCTCTAAAATAGTTTTATAATTTGATAACAGATGGCGCTCTAGTACATCGTAACATAATTCAAAATAGTTGCCTTCAAAATACCTGTTATTTTTAGCGAATATTTTGAGAAAAACTTCATAATTAAGACCTTTTTCAAATCCTTATAAATCAAAGAGAAATCCGAGAGAAATGGAGCCCACCACGGTGGGCGGGAGCTGTTGTAACTAATGGCCTAACAGTTCAATGACGCAGCCAACTCTGACCTTGAAGATTGTCGCTGCTCAGTAAAAGCATTACTCGTCTTGTTTGAGCAGTTGTTCAAAGAATAATTTCTTTAAATAAAACATATACTTATTTTTGTCCTTAAGTGCGAAGAAAAAATATTGGGAAGAGGCCTGACTCATCAGTAACAAATACTCCACAAATTACAGAGTGCTTGCCACAGAAAGAAAACAAGGGGAAGTCAGTCTTGTGGGGAAAGCACAAACCACAAATTGCATAGTATCTGCCTCCAAAGAAGACCTGGGGAAGTCAGTCTTGTGGGAAAAGCACAAACCACAAATTTCAGAGTGCCTGCCTCAGAAATAAGACCTTGGGAAGTCAGTTTTGTGGGAAAAGCACAAACCACAAATTGCAGAGTGTCTACCTCAGAAATAAGACCTGGGGAAGTCAGTCTTGTGGGGAAAGCACAAACCACAAATTGCATAATATCTGCCTCCAAAGAAGACCTGGGGAAGTCAGCCTTGTGGGGGAGGCACAAACCACAAATGGCAGAGTGCCTGCCTCAGAAAGAAGACCTGGGTAAGTGAGTCTTGTGGGGAAAGCACAAACCACAAATTGCAGAGTTTTTGCCTCCAAAGAAGACCTGGGGAAGTCAGTCTTGTGGGAAAAGCACAAACCACAAATTTCAGAGTTCCTGCCCTTGAAATAAGACCTGGGGAAGTCAGTCTTGTGGGGAAAGCACAAACCACAAATTTCAGAGTGTCTGTCTCCAAAAAAGACCTGGGGAAGTCAGTCTTGTGGGAAAAGCACAAACCACAAATTGCAGAGTGTCTACCTCAGAAATAAGACCTGGGGAAGTCAGTCTTGTGGGGAAAGCACAAACCACAAATTGCAGAGTGTCTACCTCAGAAATAAGACCTGGGGAAGTCAGTCTTGTGGGGAAAGCACAAACCACAAATTGCATAGTATCTGCCTCCAAAGAAGACCTGGGGAATTCAGTCTTGTGGGAAAAGCACAAACCACAAATTGCAGAGTGCCTGCCTCAGAAAAAGGACCGTGGGAAGTCAGTTTTGTGAGAAAAGCACAAACCACAAATTGCAGAGTTCCAGCCTCAGAAATAAGACCTGGGGAAGTCAGTCTTGTGGGGGAGGCACAAACCACAAATGGCAGAGTGCCTGCCTCAGAAAGAAGACCTGGGTAAGTGAGTCTTGTGGGGAAAGCACAAACCACAAATTGCAGAGTTTTTGCCTCCAAAGAAGACCTGGAGAAATCAGTCACGTGGGCAAAGCACAAACCACAAATTTCAGAGTGTCTGCCTCAGAATGAAGACCTGGGGAAGTCAGTCACGTGGGGAAAGCACAAACCACAAATGGCAGAGTGTCTGCCTCCGAAATAAGACCTGGAGAAGTCAGTTGCGTGGGGAAAGCACAAACCACAAATTGCAGAGTGTCTTCCTCAGAAATAAGACATGGGGAGTCAGTCGCGTGGGGAAAGCACAAACCACAATTGCAGAGTGTGCGCCTCAGAATGAAGACCTGGGGAAGTCAGTCACGTGGGGAAAGCACAGACCACAAATTGCAGAGTGCCTGCCTACAAAGAAGACCTGGGGAAGTCAGTCTTGTGGGGAAGCACAAACCACAAATTGCAGAGTGTCTGCCTCAGAATGAAGACCTGGGGAAGTCAGTCACGTGGGGAAAGCACAAACCACAAATTGCAGAGTGCCTGCCTACAAATAATACCTGGGGAAGTCAGTCTTGTGGGGAAAACACAAACCACGAATTGCAGAGTTCCTGCCTCAGGAAGAAGACCTGACCCACTCCCGGCAGGAGATCCTGCCAAGATAAACGGCCAACCATAAAACTTACACTTCCTAATCTTTGTTCGCTCACTCTCAAAGACAATTTGATGGATCCTTTTGGTCATAATGACAGATCGTTTCAATCAGTTGGTTTTAAAATAAAAGAACATTTTTAAAGGAGAGTTCCTTTTAACACCAATATTTTTTAGCCTCCTTTGGTTTTTTAAAGGAACTTTAAGGCCAATTTTTTAAAAATCCCATTATAAAATATTTAGGCTTATCTAGGAAGCGAATATATTTCCACTACTTTATCTTTCTTTCCTTATTTCTTGGTCGACCAGGGATGTGGAATTTTGAAATATTGCTTCTATTTATAACGAAGGAAAAAAGTTCAATAACAATTAAAAGGCCAATGCTTTTTACACACCTCCAATAAGATTTCGTAAACATTTTAAAATATTAATTAATCATATTTTTAAGAAACTTATAAAGCCTATTTACCACTTTATTAAAATTTTGAATTCAATCGTTTAAAAATAGAAATATTAGTTTTATTATTAAATATTTCAAATGTACCGTCCTTAATAAGAAATGATGGCAGTTTTCTGTAAATTCCACATAGTATGATCCATTAGTACACTATCCGTTATAAGAAATTGAAACGCGTCTAAAATAATTACAATTTCCACATAGTATTCTGTGCGATGTTTGCATATCTGAGAATACTTCGAAAAATAGCTATTCCAGCATATATTTGAATACTAACATAAAATGAAAATAGGTGATAAACCTAAAGTTCATAGATTTCAAAATTTTAAAAACAAAAGACTTTAATTAAATGAAGTAACTTGTAGTAGACCAGATTAGATCTCCTGATGCGAAAAATTTATTTCTTTGTGAATACAAACACGATCAGTCGAGCAACTGAAGAAGAACTTGAAACTCGTGTTTTCGCAAAGAAAAAGTTTCACCTCACAATTGCACTGAATAAATAACGGTTGATTATCCTTGAAAAAACAACCTTACCACAACCATATGAGATTAACCCGTAGATACTTGGAGTTTTTTTTTTTTCAGAAGATCTTATCATCATCGTAGAAGAATGTCTTAACATAGAGTTCATACAGAGGATCCTCTTCCATATTTAGGACTCCACTAATTCAGGGGACACTTGCTCTGTGAGTTCCTTTACCAATGGTATGTGAGAACTTTAGTTCCCGACTAGAATATTCCAGGGTTGGTTATCAATACCCGAATGTATATTTTCGTCTGCTACTACCCTCACATACTACTATTCTTAATACTGCAAAATATAGAACACGGAATGTCCTCAACAAAAATTTTGACTGGCCATGGCTACATTCAGGCAGACTATACAAAAGTATTGAAGGAAGACTTCAATTGTCACCATTTCCGAGGCGAAGACCAAACCGTGGACTACCTCCTCTTCACCTCTCTTCCCAACCTTCCAATACCAAAGATTCCTGACGGCCACCCTCTTAGGGATCACAAATGTTAGTTCATCATCCCTAGAGAAACTCCCAAGAAAGAAATCTGCATGGCGCAACCTCATGAATTTGACTTTCACTAGCATTGTGAATAACGCCAAGAAGACTTAGGTCAGAAGGACAGCCGGGTATAGTTGGCGACTTTTGTATGTTCCAGGAACCTGCTCGTTTAGCTATTATCCCTATTACCTGTGGTACAACCATGAAGAAAGGTAATAGCCTACAGCACCCCCAGATGGTCGCCTTCCCAAGTACTGACCGACATTGCTTAACTTCGGTGATCGGACGAGAACAGTGTTTTCAATGTGGTATGGCTGTAGGCTTATAGATTCTTAATACTAATCAATGTAACATGTCAAATAATTCAAAACCAACAAGAAATATATTCTGTACGTTTGTAAGGGATATAAAGTGAATGAATCCTACTCTCCCAATATATAAAGTTATAATTTAGATGTTTGTAAAGCTACCCATCACCCAGTTTACAAGGTTGATGGAATCTCATTCCGCGACATCTTCCGTCACTGCTGGGAAGGAGATGGAATCAGTAGAGGAAGATGGCATCGGCGGGCTTACGGTACCCATCAATGTGACCAGAACTTCCGCTGGGCAAAGACAGGTGTCTGTGGTGTACAGGATGAGAAGGATCTGGGGTCCGGCAAGTACTGCCGAGATTTCCTCGTCTCCATACCCGTGCCAAAGGCGATCAGAAACTATTTTAAATTGATATCATAATAAGAAACAATATATTAATAAGTTAATATAATGACTAATATATGTGATTAAACGGCTTTCTAAACTTGTATAACGGCGCTAGAAATTATTTCGTGTTAAACGGGTAAAGTTCTATTGTATACACATCTCTAGGTCAGCAGTTATAAACAATTGATCAAACACATTGTTTCAAGCTTCCCATTTGAGAAATTGAGGAGAATCCCCATCCCAACAGGAGCACGTGTCTCAAGCAATTTTACGATTTACAAATGCATCCCTTACCCGGTTCCTACAGATCCTGGAATGTTCTATTATAGAACCCAATTGAATGACTAAGCTCCATATTCCTCGGGCTATGAATATGATTTAGCGAATAAACTGCCACAGAGATCATCTTGACTCAAGAAGGATTGTTGATTGTAGCGCCTATGGGACAAAAGATAGCCTTGCCTTGGTACCACACCTTAATCAGAGTGGTCTTCTTCACCCTCTATCTGCTGTCAGAGCAGATCTAGATGGGAAACTTTGCCATTCACCTTCTTGGAAAAATGATATAGGCGTTTATAGATATTTCCTGATGCTTTAGTTGAGACTCATCAATCAATACGAACGGAAGCATAATTTGAAGCAGGATCTTAAACTGTGCAAAATGTTTATTACTCCGCTTGCATTGACAAAGTGAATAGACTATTTCAATATATAATTAGATCACGTTGTGTGTGAAAACATAGCTTGAGAGGGCATGACCGTTTATATTCCATTTCTCTACTTTCTGATATCACCTGTCAACTTCACTGTTTGACAGCCACTCGAGATATTCATTACATTCCTTGATGGCCTCCATTCGAGATTTCTAATTGGTTCTCCTGTCACAACTGACGTGCTCAGCAATGGCGAAATCCAGTTTCAACCAAGTGATAAATGACATTGAAGAATGGTTTCCCATTTCTCTCCAACAGAAGAAAATTAAAAGAATATATCTCTGATGGTATCTATATTTTGTCAGTGAAGATATCTTAATTTAGGTTTCTAGCTCAACTTCGGCGGAATTCTCAATTTTTCATTGGAGTTAGTCAGCAAATATTTGAAGATCTAAAGGATAATCTATTTCCTATAGAAAGATATTGAGTGTTTGTGTGCGTTTTAGGTTAACGAATTATTCGTTATGAGCAGGAATCTTTCGGCGAGACATTGATACATAGAAATAGGCTTACTGCAAATATATACATATAGATATTAAACGGAAATTTTGAAAATCAGCTTAAGCCACACTGGATATTGAGTCTTGCATACCCGTGCTGGATGGGCAGTTCAGATACCCTGGAGCTCTTGCTTTGTATAAATCGGCCACCAAATTTCAATGATTTGAATGTTTGATCGAAACGTCTTTGTATACCTATTTTCATATAAATTTGACAACTCCTTCTTGGTGCGTCGATTTTTTGTTATAGAGTGTATTTTTATATATTTAAAATTTTATTGTTTTTCCTATTTAAAAAAATAAAATGCAAAAAAATATTAATATATACAGTTATCAGCGTCATAATCAATTCTTTCTTAATCAATTCTGTCACCGTTTGCTTTGGTGAATGGAATAAATACCCAAATATGGCCATTTCTCATAACCATCGATGGTTCAGTGGTAGAATGCTCGCCTGCCAGAGGGGCGGCCCGGTATCGATTCCCGGCCGATGCATTTTTTTTTTACAATTTTTAAAATTAATTTATGTATTATACAAGAATGACATCCATGGCGTCAATTTATAATTGTAACGAATAGTATTTGAATAAAAGCATTTAATCGGGTAAAACCCGAGCGTTGCCCGGGTCATTCGGCTAGTATATATATAAATATAAATTTACTCTATGTTTTAAAGAAGAAAATTTGCTTCTTGTGTGGATAAGCGAGAAGTAACTAGCAAATGATTACAAGAATTTAACCTGTGAGAAGGCAGATATGGTCTTGTAGCTCGTGAGTAAAATGCCAAACAAGATCAATATGCAAGCTATAGTTAGTTACCCAGAAATTTTTTGAATAAGTAAAACTAGATTTTGGGTAAATAGTTTTGGCAAAGAGTTGGGCAAATATCACAGGCTCTTCCAAGAGAGTAGCTGCAAATATTTGTTATATTTAGCTGTTCTATGCACAATTTTTCATAAGTGAAGGTGGACCAACCGCTGCAAAGGTTGAACAATTAGGCCATCGGCCTCCTGACTCACAGGAGAGTGTGTAAGAGGATATCCGATGGTCCAGGCTATAGAAATAATTGTGGAGATCACTGGCTGGAGATTCGGAAAGTGGCAGTCAGCAGCAGGAGAAGGTGAATCGACTCCGGAGGTCGTCCTATCAAAACCAAGTAATTAAGTAGATGGAATGAGAATTAAAGCATCCACCCAGTGCTTAGCTGTGATTGATGAGGCCATCAACCCGTCTTTAAATATAGGTCTGTTGCGTGGGATATCTTCGTGACGGGAGTATGCTTGTGTCCGGCTCTGGGGACTGCATATTGTGGGCCGTGTGCAGCATTGGGGACTGCATGTTGTGGACCATGTACAGCACTGGGGACTGCATGTTGTGGACCATGTGCAGCACTGGGGACTGCATGTTGTGGACCATGTGCAGCACTGGGGACTGCATGTGTGGACCATGTACAGCACTGGGGACTGCATGTTGTGGACCATGTGCAGCACTGGGGACTGCATGTTGTGGGCGATGTCCGGCTCTGGGGACTGCATGTTGTGGGCCGTGTGCAGCATTGGGGACTGCATGTTGTGGACCATGTGCAGCACTGGGGACTGCATGTGTGGACCATGTACAGCACTGGGGACTGCATGTTGTGGGCGATGTCCGGCTCTGGGGACTGCATGTTGTGGGCGATGTCCGGCTCTGGGGACTGCATGTTGTGGACGATGTCCGGCTCTGGGGACTGCATGTTGTAAACGATGTGCAGCATTGGGGACTGCATGTTGTGGGCCGTTTGCAGCATTGGGGACTGCATGTTGTGGACGATGTGCAGCATTGGGGACTGCATGTTGTGGGCCGTTTGCAGCATTGGGGACTGCATGTTGTGGACGATGTCCGGCTCTGGGGACTGCATGTTGTGGGCCGTTTGCAGCATTGGGGACTGCATGTTGTGGACGATGTCCGGGCCTGGGGACTGCATGTTATGGACGATGTCCGGCTCTGGGGACTGCATGTTGTGGGCCGTTTGCAGCATTGGGAACTGCATGTTGTGGACGATGTCCGGGCCTGGGGACTGCATGTTATGGACGATGTCCGGCTCTGGGGACTGCATGTTGTGGGCCGTTTGCAGCATTGAGGACTGCATGTTGTGGACGATGTCCGGGCCTGGGGACTGCATGTTATGGACGATGTCCGGCTCTGGGGACTGCATGTTGTGGACGATGTCCGGCTCTGGGGACTGCATGTTGTGGACGATGTCCGGCTCTGGGGACTGCATGTAATGGACGATGTGCAGCATTGGGGACTGCATGTTGTGGACGATGTCCGGGCCTGGGGACTGCATGTTATGGACGATGTCCGGCTCTGGGGACTGCATGTAATGGACGATGTGCAGCATTGGGGACTGCATGTTGTGTACGATGTCTGGGCCTGGGGACTGCATGTTGTGGACGATGTCCGGCTCTGGAGACTGCATGTTGTGGACGATGTCCGGCTCTGGGGACTGCATGTTGTGGACGATGTCCGGCTCTGGGGACTGCATGTTGTGGGCCGTTTGCAGCATTGAGGAATGCATGTTGTGTACGATGTCTGGGCCTGGGGACTGCATGTTATGGACGATGTGCAGCATTGGGGACTGCATGTTGTGGACGATGTCCGGGCCTGGGGACTGCATGTTGTAGACGATGTCCGGCTCTGGGGACTGCATGTTGTGGGCCGTTTGCAGCATTGAGGAATGCATGTTGTGGACGATGTCCGGGCCTGGGGACTGCATGTTATGGACGATGTCCGGCTCTGGGGACTGCATGTTATGGACGATGTGCAGCATTGGGGACTGCATGTTGTGGACGATGTCCGGGCCTGGGGACTGCATGTTGTAGACGATGTCCGGCTCTGGAGACTGCATGTTGTGGACGATGTCCGGGCCTGGGGACTGCATGTTGTAGACGATGTCCGGCTCTGGAGACTGCATGTTGTGGACGATGTCCGGCTCTGGGGACTGCATGTTATGGACGATGTGCAGCATTGGGGACTGCATGTTGTGGACGATGTCCGGGCCTGGGGACTGCATGTTGTAGACGATGTCCGGCTCTGGGGACTGCATGTTGTGGACGATGTCCGGCTCTGGAGACTGCATGTTGTGGACGATGTCCGGCTCTGGGGACTGCATGTTGTGGACGATGTCCGGCTCTGGGGACTGCATGTTATGGACGATGTGCAGCATTGGGGACTGCATGTTGTGGACGATGTCCGGGCCTGGGGACTGCATGTTGTAGACGATGTCCGGCTCTGGGGACTGCATGTTGTGGACGATGTCCGGCTCTGGAGACTGCATGTTGTGGACGATGTCCGGCTCTGGGGACTGCATGTTGTGGACGATGTCCGGCTCTGGGGACTGCATGTTGTAGGCCGTTTGCAGCATTGGGAACTGCATGTTGTGGACGATGTCCGGGCCTGAGGACTGCATGTTACCTATCTAAATTTCTAGCTCTCGATACTATGTATTATATAGCCAAATGTTCAGCTCTGGAGACTGTATATTGTGGACGGATGTGAGACTCAAGATACTGAATGATTCAATGTCCAGCTCTAGAAACTGCGTGATAGCTAACCGAATACCCTCTTCTAGGAGAATTATGAATCTTCGAGGTTGTAAGCTACCGGAACTTCTCTCAAACATCTCAAGCGGTGGAAAAAATTCCACAAATGATAAAAAAGGTTGTTGTCCAGTACAATATGTCATGTACAATAATACTCTCAGGAATTCCAGGAAGCGGGATTCTAAGACATCCCGCGGGTCAAGGACCTTCGATATTTCACAAGAGCAGTAGCAGCGGGGAGGCGGAAGGACAGAAAGGATCCATCAATCCATCAATCACGGAGGACTTTATTGAGATGACATCAGCTGACCCCGTTTAACCTCTTCACCAACCCCGCCCTGCCGACACCCGTTCACTATGGCATGGGGAATAGTCAAGGTTAGATAATCTAATATTGAAATAAATGTCACAAAGATGTCCCCCTTCCACCTAACATCTTATAAATGCTTATCGTGTTTCCTATATTTCAAATTGAAAGGTTCTTATCTCCCCCCGTGTTGGTGGTCCCCATCCATTCCATTTGATAACAGATGGGAAATAATCTCTTTCAGACTTAAACGGTCGCTTCCCCCCCTTTGAAAAATCTTTGTTATCATCTATAAAGAGCGGGTCTCGCTGACCTAATAAGATTGAGAGCAATTTTGTATGTTATAGGGTCAATTTCATTTACATACTTTATATATTGATATATAAGTGTAAAATAATCTTTTGAAGTTTATAGGTCATTTGATTCAAATTATAGTATCGTAAAAGGATATTTTAAAATATCATTTATTGATAGAATATTATGTTAATCTTCTGCTATGTCCGTTTTCTCTCTGTTTTCTATGACGATGTAAATAAGGTATAAGGTATGTTGCTAAACCAAAGTAAAAGCTTCCTTGTATTTTATATGTTTTTTATTTTTTTAATCTTCATTTCTGAGAAACATTTTGGCTGAGGTTCTGGTTCGGATAGGATTGAAGGCCACTAAGCAGACCTTGGGGAGATCGTTACCGAAGATGTCATCTTGATGAGACTGACCATAGGACTCCTTTACCATGTTAAAAAAAAAAAAACAGAGGATAGCCTTTATTGATTCAAGGACGATAAAGCCGCTATTCTCTCTGCACGAACAAAATCAAAACTATGTCATATATAATAGCAAAACGTTAACGAACTCTTTGGTGGAAATACTTCAGATCTCCATATCAATAGTCCCATTAGTCTTGTAAGATTGTATATATTTCCATATATATATATATATGAAAAAAACTTGTGAAAAAATTCGTGGATGGCTTTTCTTGAGTTATCAAGAAATTGGGTTGGCCAAATATCAGGGAACAGGTTAAATCAATGAATAGTTAATTTCTGTTCCACCAGATGGCGCTCTGCCTTCTGAAAAGCACATGTGCTCCTGGTCAGGATATGCCTACTTTGTTTTTAATATATATATATATATTATCATACACACAGGTGTATAGTTACTAGAAGTTATACTTCTAGTTGTGCGCTTCTGTTGAAGGGTATGTTATAGCCCGAAAGCTAGAGAAATAAAATGTACAAGAAACTTAGACCTGGATACTTTTTGATTTTATTAAATATTCTAACATGTGCCAAAAGAGATAATTGAAGCCACCCTTTTACTGATGAGGATCATTTTCCGAAACCATGTTTGGATTTTGTCTGAATTTACCAGAATTGGTGTGATGTACCGCATTCTTCAACATCAACCTTATGTTCTGTACTGAGTTAATAAACAAAATTCCTTGTTATAATGCATTTATAAAGAGAGAGGTGTCACTTTTGATACCTTCCTCCCGTTGTATCACATATCTTATATGTTTGAACTGGCGTGAGTCAATACAAATAACGTCAATTGTCTAGACTTCATTCAAACAATGGTAGAGTCAATGATAATGTTACCAAGGTAAAAACATTAAAGATAGTTAAGATAGTTAAAGGACAGTGAGTTTTAGCACATATATCACATATCTAATACGCTTGAACACTGGCGTGAGTCAATACAGATCATGTCTGTTGTCTAGAATTCATTCGAACAATGGTAGGGTCAATGAGAAAGTTACCAAGCTAAAATAATTAGTTCAAGGACAATGAGTTTTAGCGTTTCGAGAAGCTGAGAATTATATAAATGGTGGATTGGCCAATTAAGTAGACGGATATCTCTGGGCCACCGAATTCTAGCACCATTGTTCTGTATGGACAATCAATTTCTTACTTCACACGCTCTCTAATAACTTCTCGTTCAACAACTACCTTATTTCAATTAACAGAATGTCATTCTTTTTTTTTTTTTTCAACAAATTGCTTTTATAAAATTACAATTTTAATTCCGGGATATATTTAAAAATTCCAGATTTTGATATAATATCTCGTGTCACTCATTGATCATGGCGATGGCATTAGCCAATAGTTCTGACAGCTGCCAAGGACGTTCGCCCATCCATCTATCGTCCAGTGAGCTAACCTCCCCCGCCTTCTCACACTCATTCTTCAGAACGCTCCAGACTCCAATAAGGGATTTGCATAGCGACCTATTTTCACCTCCCTAACACCGATTTTAATCTTAAAGCCGTTAGAGCCTAATTTTTCACATTGGTTTGAGGTCTTTGACATCTAATCAACATTCCACTAATCACATTGTCAATGATTATCATATTGTAACATAGAAAATTAGGAAAGACAAATTTCAGGATGACCCAGCAATTTATTTAAGGCAAAAATCAAGATTTATAAGATACAAATTAAGCAATGAGGGAAGTTTCCAGAGTAGCAAAACATAAATAATATAAATATTAAAAATAAATAAATAATAAATACTTTGCTACAATATATTTATTGGGTATCATATATCTAACATGCTTTGGCCGGTCTGGGAGGTGGCGACACGAGAAACATGTTTGTTATAGTCGTGAAGAGGAAGGTACCAATTTTGAATCCCACAACGTTTCCATTACATGGATGAATCTATGCACCATGTTGTTGAAGTAGATAGGCCAACTTCTCCGTCAAATGTTCGCAAAATATTTGGAAGCTTGGAGATCAGTATCCATTGGATTCAGACCAGTTGAGGCTTAAAGTTTATTAGATTTATTTTTCTGTAACGATTCGAAGAATCAATAAAATGGTTTAAATTGTCACAAAATTTGTCAAAGTTTATTTGATGGACCATTTAATTGGTCTTATAAATAAGTTATAACCAGCTATTACTTTGTCTCAAGAAGGTATGTTATTACTAAACAATACACATAGCGCAACTCAGTATGTAGAGGATTGAAACATTCACGTTTTTAAAAATAATAATTATTATTAATGGACAAATTTCTCCTATAGTTGTTGTCGTGTCCAATGAAGAGCCTCAGATATCTTCATATATCTCTATCACAGCAATGCCCTCTATCTTGGATGTGTAAAGCTGCTGCTCTGAGTCCATGTCAATTTTCTGCAAGGCTGCAGCCAATGCTGGACATGAAAATATGTGGGTAGGTGTTAGTTCCACACCAAGACAGTTGTTGCATGTCCTGTAGGTTCTTGTGTCATCTGAATGTATTGTCATTCCTTTGTAGTGTTTCGTTCTGAGTCTTGTTATTGTTATTGTTTTCTACTAATATTAAACTGTATATGAAAATATTATGGACTTGTGGGAAGAACGCAAGAAACAATATTCTCGAGTTGATTACAAGGTAAACTTCATGAAGCAAAGAACCAAAGAAAATGTGAACAATCTGTATTTTCACTCTACCTACGTGATTGTTCTCAAAATGCGAATAAATACTCAATTTTGTGCGGTATCTTCCATACAATGGGAGATTAGAGTGAAAACCTAATAGATTTTTGAGGGTATAGCTCAGTGGTAGATTACCTCTAAATTCTAGAGTAGAATTCAATTACAAATGCACCCAGGGCAATTGTGACGTGGGGCGGAGCGAGTGTCCAACCTTGGCCTGGGAGATTAGAGGGAGTGTGACATTACGATCGGTCTAATTGCGGTTTTGTCGGATTGATGGATTGTTGGCCGTACCCAACCTATGCTTGGGGTGTCATCTGCTCAGTGAGGGAATACATGAGTTCTCCTTTATATTGTAGCAAAGTATTTCTTATTTTATTAACACACTATTGTCAAATTATATTGACAAATATTTGCTTTTTTTATAATCTTATTGTTATCGTTGATAGTGAACCAATCTCTCCCGCCTTCTCATTGGATGAATGTGGCCATGTTTGTATATATAAGGGGGCTATGGTATTGCGAGGTGAGAACTTAACTCTTTATCTCTTGCTGCACCTTTTTTTTTATGATTTTTTTTCTCTCTCTTCTTCATCTTTCCCCTCTTTCAGTGTTACTACACCTTCTTCTCTCCCTCCCTTACCCGGGGACACTCACCGGCGTTGCAGCTCTGGTGGTTCGCCGCTGGCTTGGCTCATTGCCGCGGTGCATCTCGATCGTTCTGCTTGGTGCAGCCATGTTGGGGCTAGAAGACCTTACCATAAAGGCCAATTAGCCCGGAATTCAAGAATTCAATTACGAGGTGAGTCGAGAGGAGTGTGGTGGATTATCGTGTGGAGACGCTTAAAGTGTTCTCTGCGTACTTTATCCGTGTCTGGCTATCTCCACGCATACCTGTGTAACCCCGGTCCGATCCCTACCAACGCAACAATAAAGATAAGTACTGTGTGTGTGTGTGTTTTTTATATATATATTTTTTATTTAACAAATTGTGAGTTATTATTTACTTTTTTTTTGTATTGCACTCTTGAGTGTACGTTTTTTTCTGTGTTTAAGTTATTCTTACTGTAAGCCCTAGTTTATTGCATTTTGTGTTAACCCGTACAAAGTAACTTTTGTCACTATCATTATTTAACGTAAATATTGAGGCTGCCTGGCCGGCATTCATATTTCTTGAAAATAAAGATACTTCGGCCAGTAAATATTTTTATTACCTCGACGTATACGAAGATATTTGTCGAAACGTCGAGGTAATAAAAAGATTTACTGGCCGAAGTATCTTTATTTTCAAGAAATATCATTATTTATGTTTAGAAATTGCTACTCTGTAAACTTCCCTCATTGCTCAACTTTTGTTTATAATTCATAGTTTGTTATTGCCTTAAATACATTTCTGTGTTATCCCGAAGTTTGTCTTTCCTAATTCTCCACGTGGCAATATAAACAGAGAGCGAGGTATATGTATCTTCGTGTGTGTATGTGTGTATCTCAGCTATGCTCAATCTGAGTTTATGAGCTTAATTGTCTTAATTAAGTGTTTTCCTCTGTATACACATTTCATTATTACCATTATTTCTGATTACCTTTTACTTTTTTTTTTCATTTGCAGAGACTCAATGGAAAATCCATGTACACTCATGGACTTAAGGAAGTTTCATATTTTGTCGACCTTTCCTCACCATGGAATCAGCATTGTCTTTCCCGCCGACTTTGGCTTTCTTTGCCGTTGGTGAAGATGGTGTTCTCAACTCTGTGATGGCCTATTTACTCTCGTAGTCATGGTGACAAAGTCAGTTTCTCATCATTTTTTTTTGCTTATCCCTAGTACATGGGGTACAGGCCATGATAATCATGGTGGGTAGAAGTAGGCGACTGCTTTTACTGTAAGTGCACCACATGTCTACACATGTGAAAAGCAGTTTAACTTTGCACTTACAAATGTGCCAGAGCCTCGTTTGGTTACTTGCACTCACTGGTGGGGTTGAACTTTCGCAAGAATCGGGGGCCATTAGAGCATTTTTTTTATCAGAAATAAGTGCCCAATATGCGGGAATCGAACCCGGGTCGTCGCGGTCGAAAACCAACTGTCTAGACCATCCTTCCACCGACCCCCTGTTTCTCATCAATGATTGATTTAACAAGGCACTCGCCATGTTCTGGTACCTTACTCTGAGTCATCTGACAAACGTGTATCTTCTTGAACTTGTCGTAAGCAATGCCAGCATTGTTCGATCGATCGTATCGAATGGCGGTAATACAGCCGCATCAGTGTTATACAAGAGCCTTCCAGTTTATTTCCTGTCATTCAAAATTCACTGGAGTAGCCGTCAGGATTTTATCGTCCTAAAACCCCTCCTTAGAAACAACTTGGACCATGGGAATGCAGTCGACTTATGGAAAACATGTGCAACGACCCCCATGCTTCTCTGGTTGTTTTCACTAAACGATACAAAATTTCCCAGCCGATATTTTTCAGTGCGAATATTCTTCTGTGTTTGATTTGTTGGAACTCTACAATTGGCCTTGTTAGCAGACATTGGTTATGCACGCGCTTTCTACAACATTCCATTGATTCTTAATAATTCACAAAAAGAGATTGAAACTACTTTATATTATCGAAAAGATAGAGGTTGCCTGGCCGGCATTCATATTTATATAAAAATGGACACTTCGGCCAGTTGGAGTTTTTTATTTTCTCAACGTTTCGACAAAAATCTTTTGTCTTCGTCAGGAGAAGTAAATAAAAATAAACATTTGGCAAGGCGTTAAAAATTTACTTCTCCTGACGAAGACAAAAGATTTTTGTCGAAACGTTGAGAAAATAAAAACTCCAACTGGCCGAAGTGTCCATTTTTATATAAATACTTTATATTACACACACAACGTTCATATAAGATTATATAAGGTTAAATATAAAATTAATATATATTCCCACAAATTATATTGTACATTAAAATTCGAAACTATTATAGACGCGTATGATTCTTTTTAAAAATAAACAATTTCTACTGCCCTTACTGCAATGGAAAAATTAATGGGAGGGCGAAACCGCTGGAAGGGTTCACCACTGATGAGCCAGGCCCTCCCATTAATAGTTATTATATTTAATAGTTTCGAATTTTGATAAAACAGATGACGCGCTAATGCATCATATTATATATTGTATACGGTGCAAGAAGAGATGTAAAAAAATTGTGCGATTTTTTGTCAACTAGGACAAAATGAAATGCAGTTTTTAGGCATTTCGCATCATACAGTTTTATAAATTAAAGTTAGATAAAAATATGATCTTCCAAAAAATTCGCACTCTACCCATCAATGGCGAACCTTCCCAGTGGTTTCCTCAATTTAATCCACTAAAATTCTGTAATATTGCATGCATGGATCTGATATAATATTGGACTTTTAGTCTTTTATACCCTGGACTATAACAGAAACATTGGTTGATGAATATATGGACATAAGCTTAGAGAACAGTAGTATCGGGAATATAAAAGCAGAATAGCTTACTATAATATTAGATGAATGCATACAATGTCACACGTGGTTTAAATTGCCAAAACCGCTAGGAGGGTTTACCACTGATGAGCCAAGTTCTCCCAGTGTATCTTTCATCGCAGTAAGAATATAAGTGGGAAGATATTTTTTATATAAAAGAAAATAATTCCGTTAAAATGGTGTATCATTTCTTGTATCTGTGGGGAGAACTACAAGTGTACCTATACTTGTGTACTACAAGTGTACGGGTATATGTGAAATTACTCAAAATAAAAGATATGTAAAATTGCTTAAATAAATGATAGGTAATATTATTTAAAATGAACCATATGTAAAATTACTGAGAATAAACGATATGTAAAATTACTGAAAATAAACACTGTGAACTTTGCCATGTATTGACAAGATGTCAATAAAATTATATTAATTTTCTAAACGATATGTAAAATTACTGAGAATAAACGATATGTAAAATTACTGAAAAATATATATCTATGTTATATATTATTTTAATTAACCGGGGAATTTACACAAAAAATTTAATTATGGCTTTTTCAAAGAATTTTCCCAATTGTTTTTTTCCTTCAAAATCATAAAGTTGTCAATCTGAAGTCGTCGATGATGGGCGGTAGATAGGGCGGGGCGACCTGTCACCTGGGACACATCTTGGATATGTGCCGCAACTCCCTTCCGCTGGCTGTCTCCCAGCGAACATTGCTTCACACGATCGCGTTACAAGCCATCACCAACCTTCATGTACAATTTGTTACTAACCATTGAAACTTCGTTGACTTTCTGTTTCGAATAGGAGCTATAGACGATCCAGGGTGTGGAGAGAGAAGGCAGGATTCCAGTCACCTGCTTATTGAATGTCTTCCAGAACTACAGAAATCTGGGAAGACATTGAATACAAGGATATTTTTATGTTTATAGACAGTAAGGACTCATATTTTAAATTTAGGAAATTCTGTAAATATATCTATGATTTTCTCTCTTGGTAAAAAAACCTTATTAGCTAACTATGTATATATTTGTATTTATTCCATTGGTTGTTTTGGTTGTTTTGGTTTCAATTGTTTATGTGAAATAATTCTCTAATTTTAGTGCTGTTGCTTGGCGCAAGCATCCCTTGTTGGGATATCGCGTCTGATTTGATGATAATAAATAAATAAAGCCATCAATATATGGAAAATACAAAAGTGAAATTGTACTGGGATCATGTGGACAAATTAAGATGAAATAGGAGATGCTTTTTTCTTACTTCAATATACTGTTGGCTATCTTGCCAGATACTTTTATTTCCTTTTCATCTGTCTAATCCAGACATCCAGACTTGTATATATTGTTGCACCAAGTTGCAGCTTTGCAGGGTCGTCGACTTTGGTTTCTTCCTTCTTGGTGTTATACACGTTTCCATAGTCAAAGCAAATAAATAAAATTAAATAAAAATAAATTACCTTTTAAAGTGGTTGTGTTTATTTATTCGTTGTCTTCCTCGTAGGTCGCGATCCGCAGTCTTGGTCCAGGTTCTCTCTCGCTCCAATAACCAATCAAGATATATGTACAATAAAATATTACAAAAGGAATGAAACTATAAAATGGGATTATGATAATCTAAATATTATGTTTAAAATAAATATAAAATATCATAGAATATTTTGAATAAATGTAGGGCGCATTAAAATTGATGCAACAATATAACCCAGGTTCCTGGAGCGCAGAGCGCCAACTACCCGGTATGTCTAATCCACTTGTTGGAATCTATAATCGTAGGTGTTGGAATCCAACCACAACAATTTATGTACAGATTATTGAAAAAAAAACTGAAATATATACACGGTAGGATCAAAAAGTTGCCGAACTTTTAAAAAATAAAATATAAAACAACTTTTGAAAAATGTAAAATCAATTTTACTGTAAAGAACAAAGTCTAAACTATAATTTAATTTAGCAACGCCAGTAAATGCGCATGCTTAGTTTTTATTTTAGGCATATTTTTTGTTGTAAGTATTTAGCTCGCGTCGGTTTCTTCAATATCATCATTTGAGCAAAGGGCAAATATTAAATTTTGCGCAAAATTAAAAATGTATTTCAGAGAGACATTAGAATTAATGAATGAAGCTTATGAAGACGAATAATTGTCACGAACGCAATTTCTGGTATAAACGTTTTAAAGATAGCCGTAAGAGCATCGCAGATTATTCAAGGTCAGGTCGGCCATGACGTCAACAACGGATCGCAATATTGGGCTGGTACGTGATTTAATTGTTGCTGATAGAAAAAATACTATTGATATCAGAAATACTTGGAATTTCGTATGGTAGTTGCTAAAAAAAATATTGGTGAACATTTAAACATGAAAAACGTTGTGGTTATTTTGTCCCACGAAATTTAACAGATCAACAAATAAAAACCAGATTATCAATTTGTAAAGATTCAATTGAAACTGAAAATAATGATTATCATTTTTTTTAAACAATAATAATTGTGATGAAACATGGTGATTTATTTTTGATCCACAAACCAAAAACAATCACTCGAATGGCACACACCAAATTCTCCTAGGAAGAAGAAAGTTCGTCTTGACAAGTCCAAAGGAAAGGTAATGCTTGTAGTGTTTTTCGATTATAAAGGGATTGTCTATTATTAATTTATTTGAAATGGGTTACTATTAATAAACAGGCATACAAAGAAATAATTGTGCGCCTTCGTGATGCGATAAGAAGAAAAATAAACCAACTCTTTAAATTAAAACAGTGGAAATTGCTACATGATAATGCCCTTGATCATAGAGCCATTATTGTTCAAGACTATTCAGCCAAACACTCTGTATCTGTCTTGCCGCATCCTCCTTACTCTCCTGATATCGCCCCATGTGATTTCTTCTTCTTTCCAAAACTTAAAATGACGTTAAAAGGGAGGCGCTTTTCATCGTCATCAGAAGTAATTGAAAATGCGACGGTGGAGCTAAACAAGCTTAGAAAAATTGACTTTGAACTAGCATTCCAACAGCTTTTTTATGCTGGAAAAAATGTGTAGATAACCAAGGCTCCTATTTTGAAAAATTTGATGTTTAAATTACTATACTATGAATTATATATATAAATAATTTATTTTAAAAAAGTCCGGGAATTTTTGATCCTACCTTGTATTTATATATACAGGGTGATCCAAAAGTCCCGCACAACTTTAAAAATTAATAACTCCGCGAATATTTGCGCTAGAGCAATGCGGTAAACACCATTGTGTTCAGAATGCAATGGGATTTTTTATGGCAAATATTGAAAATTTCGAAATTGATTTTAGTTACAATTTCATTCCCTAGATGGCGCTGTACCAGAATCAGAAATTCAGCAGCCAAATTGTTTGATTAATTGAAAAATATAACTGATCGACACGTATTTTTCCTTTTTGTATACCAGGAAAGAATCCTAATAATATCAAATCGTTAATTAATAAAGCACCATTTCGCCAAAAGTTAGAAGAAATGGTTAACGATTTTTAAATACAATCTGAGATATGTAAAATAGGTATATGCAAATTAAAACATGTAGCAAAAAATATTTATATTTTTGATAGAGTTTTGTCAAATATATTGAATGTTTGAAAAACATAGCTGAGTTCAATATACGATTTTTTGAAATGTTAATATAGTACCAAAAATTATGATGGTACTACTAATAGGATATCTTGCTATAAGGAATGTGTAATTTCTTGAATAATTGGCGACACTCGACTATTAAACTGGAAATTTGTCATGATCCAACAAATGAAATATAGATGGGAGTGACAAAATACATTTGTTGTACTTTATTCCAAATATCCTATGGGCTTGTCAAATGTTATCATTGTTTATTATACTGTACACGATTTTTTAAAATGTATACCCTCAAATAAATATAATTTTTAAATCAACCTTTTGCGTTGAAAAACGTGGTAGTAAAATCATTTTGTATTATTTTTTTTTGCCCAAAATTTCTAAAGGTGGGGGGTTACAGAGAATATTCCTTATGCTATTTCTTTTAATGAGCGAAAAGCGATAAATTAAACATAAGGGGTAAAATTGTGTGTACAGTGTTATTCGAGAAGTTATAACACTTTGGTCTGCACGACATAATATAAGATGTGAGCAAATGACAAACAAACAAAAATTACTGTTCACAAATAAAAAAGAGACAAGATATGAGGACAGAATTTATTTACCCATAACCCAACACAAAGAGCTTCAAAATATTGGTAGATAATATAATACATGGCAGCTTATATAACACATGAGGTAACTTGTCTCTTGGAGGCCTTGTATCTTGTATTAGATCACAATCCTTGCTCAATGTGGCGCCCTTCATTCTCAAACACCGCCTGCAGACGATAGATGACAGATTGGACAGCATTAAATAACATATCTGTTGAAATTGATGAAACGTGCCGTCTGATAGAAGCCTTCAACATGGCCAATATGGTAGGCCAGCATCGATAAACACGCGACTTAATGTACTCCCATAGACAAAAATCGCAAGGCGTCAAGTCTGGTGATCTTGAAGGCCACTGGTGTATAAAGTGGCGACTTATCACACGATCTTCACCGAACGTATCCTTCAGCAATTGTTTGGCACCGCGGGAGATATGAGGAGGTCCTCCATCTTGCATGAATGTTATTTCGCTCAGTGCTTGTCTGTCCTGCAATATGGGGATAACCTTTTATCTCAAAAGTTGAACATAACGTTCACCAGTTACAGAAACGGTTTTAAATGTTCTTCCATTTATTTCTTAAAAGAAAAATGGCCCAATAATAAAAGAAGAAGTGAACCCACACCAAACTGTAACTCTGGGCTGATGAAGTGGCACTTCTGTAAAAATCCTAGGGTTTTCTGTTGCCCAAATGCGGCTGTTTTGAGTGTTGACTTCTCCATTTAGAGAAAAGTGAGCTTCATCTGTCCACAGAACATTCGACAGCCAGTTTTCATCAATATCAATTTGCCGGAAAACCCATGCAGCAAATTCTTGACGCTTCTCAAAATCGCCGACTTTTAGCTCGTGAAATCTTTGAATTTTTTTACGGGTATTTTTTAAGAAAAATTCTTAGAGCTCTCCAAACTGTTCCATACGAAATCCCCGTTTGTCGAGAAACTTGTCGAGCACTTACTTCTCCATACGTGGATAACTTTTCAATAGCTTCAACATTCTGCGAAAACGTAACAGCCACTGACTTGCGTGTCGATGGTCTTCCACTCCGAGGTTTTGCTTCCAGAGATCCAGTCTTCTCAAAAATTTTTATCATTCTCCTTAGAGAGTAGCAACTCATGGGTCCTTTACCTCTTCGAATACCTTTAAAGTTACGAAACGCTCGTAAAGCTTCAGTGGAAGATTCTGAATTGCAATAATAAAATTTCACCAAGAGTACTTTATCCTGTAGTGACGGCATCCCAGAGTAAAATAAATGATCAGGGATAGTTGAATTTTTCAAAAGAAATTAAAATAAACATAATCGATATATGGCTTCTGAAGCCAACTGTGCGGACGTGTTTGGCATCGCTTGTCTCGTACCGCGAATGGGATTTAACTCTGCATATCACAATATAGTATTAAAAGTAACTCCTAAAGTTTACCAAATTTTAAGAAAAATGGGTAATGAGATATACACCGATTTTGAGCGATGTTCTACACAAGACAGAATATTTGTAAGACAATGCCAAAATTGTTTTGAATTTAATCCGAACCATAAAACAAAAGACTGCCAAAACATTAATATATGTAAAATATGCGGTGTACAGGGTAGCCACAACTGTACTGAAGCGCAAAATTGTCGCAATTTCTCTAAGCACCCTAAATTTAAAAACTTTTCTACAAACCATAAATCAAATTCAAGTGAATGCCCGATTTACAAATCACAAATAGACAAAATTATCCAAAGAACACAATATTCACAAATATACGAGGGAAATGATGTAGCAAATACAATTTAAAGCTTAATCTTAAATAAATTAATATCCTATATGATTGAAAATGTGAGATGTATTCAACAAAATGTAAGAAAAAGTTTTACTGCGATAAGTAAACTACAGGCCAACACTAGAGATGACCCACCTGACAAGGACGAGTGGGTAACACCCTCGTTTCCAGACAGTCATGAACCGGGATCGAATCCCGCGTTAACATTTTGTTTGATATGTGAATATCCTTCACCTGACATTCTTTTGATTTAAGAACCATATGTTTTACATGAAAATGTTATTTATGATATGGACTCTCAAATTATATGTTCGAATAAAACTGGGGAAAAATATACGGCAACTATAATTTTAAATAAAAATATAAAGTTCAGCAAAGAGGAAAAATTCACAAATTCTTTTTGTACAACAATATCTATTTCTACAGTTAAAGCAAAATTAATTATTTCTAATTTCTACATTCATCCGAATACATTTAACCCTGTTCATCAAACATTCATTAGAGATCTGCTCAAAACGTATATAAATCAACCTGTAATCCTTTGCGGTGATTTTAATTCAAGACCTACTATATGGTTTGTTATAAACTCTAATGGATATAGATTACAACCTATTATAGACGAATGTAACCTCTTTATACATAACCTGAAAAAACACCCACCTGCCGCGGAGAGTAAGTATAATTGATCTCACAATCTCGAATAAACACTCACTAAGTTTAATAAACAACTGGCATACCTCTGATTTGACTAATATTTCCGACCATGTTGCTGTTGAATTTGATATCAGGTTAAAGAATGGTCATTTATTCAATAATCAAATTTCCACTTTGAAAAAAATGCGAATTGGGCAAATTTTTCTAATAACATATCATTACAAGATACAAAAAACTGGGAATTGATATAAGCAGAGTGAAAGATGAGGAAGACATTGATGGGATAGTGAACGCACTCATGAATTTATTGAGAGAAGCAGCATATAAATCTTCGAAGGTTGAATCCCCCATTAATAAACATGTTTCCAGAATTGACTGGTGGACTAATGAACAGGAAATAATAAAAAATCATTTTCATTATATTAGAAACTAGTATTATCGTCATAAAACAATCAGTTACAATACATTTAAGTTGGCAAGAAACAAATATACTAATGCAATAAGAAAAGCTAAAAGAACTAACTGGCGAAACGTTATTGAAGAAAATTACACAGATAATCCATTTGGTAATGCTTATAAGTTCTTCAATAAATTAAGATCCTCAAATGTAAAGAATGGAATTCCCATAATTGACAATTCACCAGAATATCTAAAAGAGCAAACAATGACCATATTAATGGACGATTTAATTCCTGAAGACGATCCTAATTTGGACAATTTTCTACAACAAATAATTAGAAATTTTAAGCCACGAATGAATAATCCAAGCATAATTATTATCGAAGTAGAAGAAATAATGAATATCATTTCTAATTCTGATGTTTAAAAAGCTCCAGGTTTAGACAACATAAGTAACAATATTGTAGCGTAGAAATCAAGCCTTGAAATATCCTAAGATATAAAATAATTTATTGATGACGTCACAACGACGAGTCGACAATTATTAACAAGTCAGCAAAACTATCTACAGCTAGAGAATCTTAAGCAAGCAAGCAAATAAATATTTTAAAGATGATTTCACAAATACAGAGTAATATATATTTTTATAATCTGTTGAATATTTTCATTGAATAATATTAAATTAAATAATAAAATATTTCTTCGCCACAATATGATCAAATGTGCTTACCCAAAAATTAAGCATATGTTATGCAAACTATTTAATAAATGTATTCAAAAAGGGGCATTATCCGGAGAAATGGAAAATAGCAGCTCTAAAGATAATTCCTAAACCACATAAATCTAATTTGGAATCAACAAAAAGTTACGACCTATCTCATTGATTTCAAATCGAAAAATCGAATTTATGAATTTTATGAAAGTAATAATCTTTTGAGCTCCAGACAACATGGATTTGTCAAATAAAAATCAACGACAACGTGCTTGAATAAAATATTTATCGATCGAGGATCAACAGCGATACGACTTGGATATTCCAGATATAATTGAAAATTTGATTAAATATAAAATTACACTATTGAAGAAAAATACTAACCAAACATTTCAAAGTTTCTTTCCCGCTAATATTTCGAATTATTTTCGGGCAAATTTCCACAACTCTAAATTTATTACAATTCACGGAAATTTTAGAAGCTTTTTAAAATTCATCAAAGCAGCGCAGGATTCAAGATGCTTCTGTGGATGTGAGGAACAAATTTCTATTCATCTGCTGCTAAATTGCCCCGTCTTCCAAGAGTATAGAGAGAGAAATAAGGATAACCCAGGCCCCTGGAGCGCAAGAAACGCCAACTGCCCGGGCTGTCAAGCTAACTAGTAGAAACCAGTTACTCTAGATTATATTTACATAGAGCCAATTGCAGAGCCGAACCAGCTGGTCAGGAAGTTCCATGCCTGCAGAGAACCCGGGAGTCCAGCCAACGAGACTGGGTCGAAGGAGGTCTTCCCAAGCAGCAGAGCTGTCTTCATTCTGTGTTGCATGAAAGCAGGGCATCTGAATAGAAGGTGGTCCACAGTCTGTTGTTCCTCCATACAATGTGGGCAAGATGGGTCTTCCCCAGGACGCCAGAGAACCAAGTCTGCCCGAACATGGCCATGTCCTGTGAGTAAGGTGGTGGTGACTTCTCCAGGACGGACCTTAGGGAGGAATTGGAGCAGCCGGTCTGGAGTATGGGCTATTCTCCTCAGGTGTCTGTTGTAGTGGTCCTGGCAATAAACCTCCGTCCATGCGTCTAGGGCTGCCGCGCGTGAGTGGTTACGGGCCAGGCTTCTAGGCAGAATGGAAAATGATGGCTCTAAGATCAAAACGGCCGCGTTCTTTGCAGCTCTGTCTGCTCTTTCCTTTCCGTCGATGCCGCAGTGTCCCGGCACCCAACACAGATTTACGTTTTGGTTGGTGTTCAGTGCGAGAATAATCTTAGCTAATAATGTCGATCGAACTGGACCTGACGTACATATGGCTGACAGAGCTGATCTGCAGTCCGACGCGATAGTGATCGCATTTCTTGAATAACCTTCCTTCACCAGACGGACCGCCCAGCGGATTGCCAGAAGTTCAGCCTGGAAGGCTGTGCAGTTGGGATGGAGCCGTAAGAGAACGGGCTGCTGATCTTCTGATGAGGGAACAATTGCAGCGCCCACCCCAGCCTCATTTTTTGATCCGTCTGTGAATATTATAGGTGTTGTTATCTCCTCGATGTTTTGACTGAAGGACAATTGACGTCTATCTGGAGGGTATGGCGAAGAAGCAGGGCCTGGTCTAGATTCAAAATTTCCTTCATTGATTTCCTTCAGGAACGCCGTACGAGACCTAACAATAATATCGAAAGGAGGGCTGCCGGTGATGGAGATGGCTGAGACTGTAGGTGTGTAAGGACCTCCTCTCAGTACACGTTTCGCAAAATTCCAGTGAAGGCTCCTTAGTTGCCTAATGCCTTCGCTGGAGAGAGCACGACCTCCCCATGCTGACGCTCCGTCCAGCTGAAAAGAAGATTCCAAATTTACCCTGTATGGTGTGGGTGAGTCGTGGGATTATTGATCTGCATCTACGTGTGATCTTGCGTAGGTGGGCGACAAATCCGCGGGTCTGGTAAAACTCCACTCCTAAGATTGTGACGGTCTTCTTGATGTTTAAAGGTTGACCAAGGACTCTAAGCCCTGTCTCGGAGTTGGGGTGGACATTACGCCATTGGAACAGGCAAGCTTGAGTCTTAATGGGGTTTATATTAAGACCATTTATCGTTCACCAAGATGTCAACCTCTCCAAGAAGGTGTTAGTGGCAGAGACCGGCAGGCGACTACGAACCTGAGTCATAAGGGTGAAGTCGTCCGCGTAAGCTACGAGGGTTGTCCGTTAAATAAGTTCCACGGGGCACCACTGTAATGAGGATCGCTTTTAGGCTCGAGACGACTGCACGGTCTCGTAACTTGTTCTCCCCACTCCAATTTCCCACCAAGGACACGTCGCTGGTAAGCTTAGTTTTGGCTGAGCAGCCGTTAGTGATGGAGCTTCCCCTCGTGTCTCCCGCCAGCTGCGAATTACGGTCAGTAATTCGATTTTTGGCCGCAAAGAAGAATTCGGCCAAGGACATTCATACTGAACTCTGTTAAGTGTATGAAGAAGGGTGTATGAGTTCCGGGATGGTGCGCAGATGGGTCAGCGAATTTAAAAACAGCCGAACAGACGTCCACGATGAACCGCGTGCTGGACGGCCATCGGTTTCGGACGAAACCATTGCCAAAGTCGAAGCGGCAATGCTTGAAGATCGACGGATTACTGTACGGAAGCTCTGCGATTTGGTTCCTGATGTCAGTAAAACCACCATCGACAAGATTTTGCGTGAACATTTAGGGTATTCAAAGGTCTGCGCAATATGGGTTCCGAAAATGCTGACTGAAGACCATAAACGGCAGCGGGTTGATGCGGCCCAGAAATTTCTCGATTGCCACAAAACTGACGGAGAGGAATTCTTGGATTCGATCGTTACTGGTGATGTGACCTGGGTACACCACACCACACCGGAGACAAAGGAGCAATCCAAGCAGTGGAAGCACATTTCTTCGCCGAAACCTCTAAAGTTTAAACAAACACTTTCTGCCGGGAAAATTATGGCTACCGTCTTTTGGAACCGAAAGAGCCTATTGTTTTGCGACTTTATGCGTCAGGGTACAACAATCAATTTCGACCGGTACTGTGAGACCTTAAAACAACTTCGACGCGCGATTCAGAACAAGAGGAGAGGGATGTTAACCAAAGGGGTGCGTGTCCACCACGACAACGCTCAGCCGCACACCGCCCATCAAACCACTGCCCTCATCGAAGAATTTGAATGGGAATTGGTGTCACATCCACCTTACAGCCCGGACGTAGCTCCTAATGACTTCCATTTCTTCCCCGATTTGAAGAAAAACCTGGTAGGAACCCAATTCCAGGACGATGACGAGTTGAAAGAAGCGGTTTTAGGCTTTCTACGAGGCCAGGCGGCAGAGTTCTTTGACTCTGGGTTCCATAAGTGGGTATACCGAATGCAAATATGCGTCGAACGAAACGGGGAATATGTAGAAAAATGAAAAAAGTCTGATATTTTCGAAAATGTATAGTTCAGGGCAAATAAACCTGTTTTTCTGTATGAAAAACCTCTGTGGAACTTATTTTACGGACAACCCTCGTATAAATCGGCTATCTATGATGGAGGGAAGGGTGAAGATGGTCCGAGCAACTATGTTCCACAGGAAAGGACTTAGCGCTGAACCCTGGGGAGTGCCGAGTTGGGAGGACGTACATTCTGTTGCTGTCCAAGCTGAGTAAGAAACCGTCCGGTCTTCCAAAAAGCTTTTTACTAAACAGGTAATAGACTCTGAGCAATTTAGACGTTCAAGATTTTGTATGATTGCCTGCCTCCAAACAGTGTCGAAGGCCTTACTGATGTCCGAGCTGATGACAAGAGTTTTCCTCCAGTGAGCTTGTCTTTCTTCAATTAATTGAGTGATACTCGCCAGTGCATCTTCCGCTGAACGACCATTTACGGTACCCAATACGGTTTTGTATTGATCTTCAAAGAACCATCCATGACGATCCGCGAGCCTCTGAAGTCGGGCCAGGATACATCTCTCAAATACTTTGGCCATAGTGTTCAATAAAGTAATAGGTCTGTATTTCTCCAGCTGACTGGTGGCTGAATTGGAGAGTTTAGGCAGAAGTATGAGGCGGCCTTCTTTCCATTGACGGGGGAAGTGGCCCATACGAAGGCATTTGGTGAACAATTCGGCCAGCAGGAATTGCAAGGACGGGCCGCCCAGGTCTAGGCATTTTCAACCAAGACCGTCAGGGCCCGGGGCTTTCCTTTTTCCACAGCGATGAATGGCTCGCAAAACTTCCCAGGGTTTGAATTCAGGTTCGTCTGAGTGAGCAGAAATTGCATTCCTTTGCGGGTGAGGTCTGGTGTCATGTAGGAAAAAGTGATTTTAACAGGGTCTGGCAAGTCTCATGAGGATTGTAAAGAGAGCCGTTATCATGTTTGAGAAGTGGCGGACCTCGGGGGGAGCCGCGGCCCCGGGCGATAAATCGATGTATGTCACTCCAGTATGCGGATGACACCTCCTTGCAGAGATCAAACCAGGATTTACTTTTAGCTTTCCGTATAGCCGCCTTCAGTCGATTATGGCACGCTCGGTATAAACCGCGGAAGAAATTCCTAATAGAACACCGGACTTTCTGACTATAACGGCGAAGGGAGATAACCAACCTTCTGATCCGACTCAGTTCGGTGGTCCACCACGGCTTTGACGGTCTTGTAGTATTGGAGCGTCTCCCCATGGAAGAGTCACAAGCTGATTGCAGGATGGAAGTCAGAAGGAGGACCACCCTGTCAATATCTTCTGGGCTAGAGACCTCGTTTAATAAGGTAGTTACACCATCAAATTATAGGGGCATTACCCTTATAAGCAACTTGTCAAAACATTTTACATCCATATTGAAAAATAGACTAAGTAATTGGATTGAAAATAGAAAACTCATAGCGGAAAACCAGGCAGGATTCAGAAAGGGCTACTCGTGCAAAGACCATATCTTCATGCTTACGTCACTAATTCAAATGACATTAAACCGCAAAAGGAGGAAACTTTACACATTCTTTGTTGATCTTAAAAAGCGTTTGATACAGTTCCACATCTACTATTATGGAGAAAGCTTGCGCTTGTTGGTTTAAGTGGGCGATTTATCAAACTTATACAGAACTACTATGCTCAAATGATGGCAGCAGTCAGATGGAGCGGCTCTTTTACAGAATATATCAAAATACAATCAGGTGTTCTTCAGGGTGAACCTCTTTCACCGTATTTATTTATTATTTTCAATAACGATCTGGTTGCTACGCTGGATGATTCTGACCTGCCAGGTATATACTTACCGGGCCATGGAACTATACACCTGCTCCTGTTCGCGGATGATATAGTCTTCCGTGGTGAATCCAAGATAAATATCCAAATAAAGATTAATTTAATTAAAAATATTTTTAGGAAAATAGTTTAACTCTGAACCAATTCCAGTCTAAAATCGTAGCGTTTCGAAATGGAGGCCGCTTGGCTAGATCTGACGTTTGGTTTTGGGGCCAACAACCTTTGACAGTTACCTCAAAATATACGTATCTTGGCTACCCCTTAACAATCAAGAATCTAACTGCTTACGTGGCGCAGCACTTTAAAAGCAAAGCATTGATTGCTACAAACGCAGTATGGAGAATACTATCTAAGTCAAGAACCATATCGTTCGGAGCAGTGATGAAATTACTTGACTCCATAGTTTTATCCACGTTATTATACTCGGCCCCACTGTGGGCGACGAATCAGATAGGAGTTGTAAACCAGATCCAGGATATTTTTCTTACCGCGATTTCTTGACCTTCGCAAATTTACACTCCGGGCTATATCTTACGAACAGAAACCGAAAGGATGTCCCTTGAATTAAACATTACGAAATTGATTATAAAGTTCTAGATCGGATTTTAAAAATGGACAGGACAAGATTACCATATGTTTGCTTGTTTCAGCTCTAGGAAGTTTCAATTTTGGGAAAAGCGGGAAACAACTTTATTTATAACCTGAATAACATCATTGACTCTTGGGGTTTTTCTTTTCTTAAGAACTGTGAAGATTATATGGTTTTGCGAGGAGAAATGCCTAGAATAGTTCAAACCACAGTGGACCAGCTACTCCAATTTGACCGAGCTAAGATACAAAACTCAACTCATTGTATTCACTATCAATCTCTAAGTAGCTCCTTTATGACGGAGGACTACTTACTATCAAACCTCTCTTTGAAAATAGCCCGTCAAAGGATGCTATGGCTATTTTCCCCCGAGGATATCACGGGATTTTGGAACAGCGACCCTTTAAATTTCTACTTCTGCAATGCTGGCATCCAAAAAATTTGGTTCATTATCTATTCCATTGCCCATTCCTACAGGAAAAGAGACTGGAAATTCGCGAAATTTCGGGGCTAACTCACTATAATGAACAACATGTATATACAATTTTTACTACTCTCCAGCTGGATAAAACATTTGTTTATAAATATTTAAAATTTTTCAAGGCGATTGACAAAATGAGGGAAGAAGTGCTCAACTCCCCAGACAACGGCTGATTGCTCCACCTCCCCTCTAAATAGCTTTTCCTCCTCACTCATGTACATATATAACCTCTTAGGGGAATCCCCTTGTAAGACAATAGTGTCTTAATAAAGGTTTTTGTTGTTGTTGTTATAATAGGGTAGTTACCTGGTGGAGAGAAGAGTTGAGGAAGGATTTAAAGGTCTGTTCTTTATATGAGGATTCAACCCAGGAGGATTTTGTCTCGTTATTGACCATGTCTAGGAATGTAGTCCAGATAGGTATATGGTCAGTGAAGGCCATCTCATCTGATAAACCTCTAGTGACATGGATAGCCAGTGAGCTGGATGCCAGAGTTACATCTATAGAAGAAGATAAAGGCCCATTTGACCAGGTCGAGTCCACAGGAGGTCCCAAGAAATGAAGATCATTGAAGCTGGCGAACTCTTCAAGATTAGCACCCCGGAAGTCCAACCTCGCACCGATGCCCCAGGTAGGAGAGTGGGCGTTAGTGTCCATACCCAGGATCACTGGAAGAGACGCCCGTCTTATCGTATCTTCCAGAAGAGGGATAAAATCATCGGCAGCTCTAAGGCCGTGCCAGTAGGCCGAGTGCACCACGATGATGCTCTGCTCTAGACATATGGCTATGGAGGTTATGACGGTGTCTGGGGAGGTTAGAGGGATGGGATGAAGGTTGCTACATGCCACAATTTCCGAGGGGATGTAGGCGCCTGGGACAAAAAAAAAAGCCTGAAACCCACGTGTGGGCCAGAAGAAGTTAGTTGAGAGTTCTTACAGGAGCACGATGTCGGCCTGTGTCGAATTTGCCAAATTTGCAATTTCAAGAATGACAGTTGGTGATTTTTTAGCGTTCACCTGCAGGACACGCAATGGCCTAGACATTGTTTCTTGTTCTGGCTATTCTCTCTTTCACAAAGGGACAGGTAGATAATGTGGCAAAGTGGTTGTGGGAGCTCCAGATTTTTTTTCTGCAGCGGCAGCAGCGGCTTTGGCTTGGCTCGACCGAGCATCGGATGCCCTCATGCTCTGCAGAGCCGCAGCGATAGCAGATTGGATGGGCAGCTGGACAGGCAGAAGCGCGGTGGCCGAAGCCACAGCAACGGAAGCATTGCTTTAAAGTATGACTGCGCTCATACCTGTGCACTAGACCCGCCACAGGAATACGTCCATGTTGACCGAGGATTTCGGCGACTTGGTTGTCCACTTCGATGAACACTGTACTAGTGCTGTGTGCCGCATTATTCGATCGATGGACTACCCTGATTTCACGCTTTTCCAGGAGTGACTGCACGGAGTGGTTGGAGCGGAAGCTCTCGCATATCTCATCGTCCCGCACCTCCCCGTCCACTCTGAAGAGGCAGTATCTTGGTAGGATAACCGGGCACTCGGGGCAGCTTAGGCCCGTTGGCAGGGAGGTCAGCCCAGTGGCCAGCTACTTTGCCATTTGGGTTGTTTTGGGGTGGAAAACCACCTCGCCGCTGGTGTTGATGGACGCCACCACGTGTTTTGATGACGCTAGGGAAGGATGAATCTTTTGAATTTCCCTCAAAAATTCCCTTGGGTTGCTTTGGGGTTAGCCGACCTGACGACGACATGCGATTCGAAGGAAGGAGCCAGATTCACAAATGTGGATTTCGCTTTGGGTTTCGGAGGTGCAGGCTTTACCGGCTTGTCTCTCTCTGCCACTACCGAGGCGAAAGAGGTGGAGGGAATCGGGACGTTGGCTGTGGGATTGGGTCTTCCTAGACTGGCTCCCTTGAAGGCGTCCTTAAGAAGAAGTTCTGCCTCTTGGACGAGAGTCAGTATCAGTCCTTTGGTGGCCATCTGTATTTTTTCGGGGGAGTCCAGGCTGGTGTCGGCAATGATCGCTTCGAAGGTTTGGCACTCAAAGTTGAACAAGTTCGCCGTGCTGTTGAATTTAAATTGGTGATGGGAAGACGGGAGGAGGTCTTCGTCCTCAGAACGCGGCCGCTTGTTGGCCTGCTGACTTCCTCCACCACCGCCATCATACTGGTTCAGCTCCATAAATAAAAACTATCAAAAAGCAAATCTACTCCAAAGAGAGTAAAAAAAGGCAGACCAGACAAAGAACATTATTCCGTTAACGAGATGAGGTGTGTATGGTTATTGGTTCGGCCAACAACAAATATCCAATTTATATACACATATATTTTTACATAATGAGGTTTTGAAAAATGCAAATAATCTTCATCTATTTACATGCACAACAATTTATTTTACCATCACTACAGCATAAATCACTCTTGGTTAAATTTTTTTATTGCAATTCAGAATCTGCCACTGAAGCTTTACAAGCGTTTCGTACCTTTAAAGGTATTCGAAGCGGTAAAGGACCCATGAGTTGCTACTCTCTAAGGCGAATGATAAAAACTTTGGAGAAGACTGGATCTCTGGAAGCAAAATCTCGGAGTGGAAGACCATCGACATGCAAGTCAGGGGTTGCTACGGTTTCGCAGAATGTTGAAGCTATTGAAACGTTATCCACGTATGGAGAAGTAAGTGCTCGACAAACGGGGATTTGGTATGGAACAGTTTGGAGAGCACTAAGAATTTGTCTTAAAAAATACCCGTAAAAAAATTCAAAGACTTCACGAGCTAAAAGCGGCGATTTTGAGAAGCGTCAAGAATTCGCTTCATGGGTTTTCAGGCAAATTGATATTGATGAAAACTGGCTGTTGAATGTTCTGTGGACAGATGAAGCTCAATATTCTCTGAACGGAGAAGTTAACACTCAAAACAGCCGCATTTGGGCAACAGAAAACCCTAGGATTTTTACAGAAATGCCACTTCATCAGCCCAGAGTTATAGTTTGGTGTGGGTTCACTTCTTCTTTTATTATTGGGCCATTTTTCTTTTAAGAAATAAATGGAAGAACATTTAAAACCGTTTCTGTAACTGGTGAACGTTATGTTCAACTTTTGAGATAAAAGGTTATCCCCATATTGCAGGACAGACAAGCACTGAGCGAAATAACATTCATGCAAGATGGAGGACCTCCTCATATCTCCCGCGGTGCCAAACAATTGCTGAAGGATACGTTCGGTGAAGATCGTGTGATAAGTCGCCACTTTATACACCAGTGGCCTTCAAGATCACCAGACTTGACGCCTTGCGATTTTTGGATATGGGGGTACATTAAGTCGCGTGTTTATCGATGTCGGCCTACCACATTGGTCATGTTGAATGCTTCTATCAGACGGCACGTTTCATCAATTTCATCAGATATTTTATTTAATGCTGTCCATTCTGTCATCTATCGTCTGCAGGCGGTGTTTGAGAATGAAGGTCGCCACATTGAACAAGGATTCTGACCTAATACAAGAGAGAAGGCAGTTACCTCATGTGTTATAAAAGCTTCCATGTATTATATTATCTACCAATGTTTTGCAGCTCTTTGTGTTGGGTTATGGGTAAATAAATTCTGTCCTCATATCTTGTCTCTTTTTTATTCGTGAAAAGTAATTTTTGTTTGTTTGTCATTTGCTCGCATCTTATATTATGTCGTGCAGACCAAAGTGTTATAACTTCTCGAATAACACTGTACACACAATACCCTTATGTTTAATTTATCGCTTTTCGCTCATTAAAAGAAATAGCATAAGGAATATTCTCTGTAACCCCCCACCTTTAGAAATTTTGGGCAAAAAAAATAATACAAAATGATTTTACTACCACGTTTTTCAACGCAAAAGGTTGATTTAAAAATTATATTTATTTGAGGGGATACATTTTAAAAAATCGTGTACAGTATAATAAACAATGATAACATTTGACAAGCCCATAGGATATTTGGAATAAAGTACAACAAATGTATTTTGTCACTCCCATCTATATTTCATTTGTTGGATCATGACAAATTTCCAGTTTAATAGTCGAGTGTCGCCAATTATTCAAGAAATTACACATTCCTTATAGCAAGATATCCTATTAGTAGTACCATCATAATTTTTGGTACTATATTAACATTTCAAAAAATCGTGTATTGAATTCAGCTATGTTTTTCAAACATTCAATATATTTGACAAAACTCTATCAAAAATATAAATATTTTTTGTAACATGTTTTAATTTGCATATACCTATTTTACATATCTCAGATTGTATTTAAAAATCGTTAACCATTTCTTCTAACTTTTGGCGAAATGGTGCTTTATTAATTAACGATTTGATATTATTAGGATTCTTTCCTGGTATACAAAAAGGAAAAATACGTGTCGATCAGTTATATTTTTCAATTAATCAAACAATTTGGCCGCTGAATTTCTGATTCTGGTACAGCGCCATCTAGGGAATGAAATTGTAACTAAAATCAATTTCGAAATTTTCAATATTTGCCATAAAAAATCCCATTGCATTCTGAACACAATGGTGTTTACCGCATTGCTCTAGCGCAAATATTCGCGGAGTTATTAATTTTTAAAGTTGTGCGGGACTTTTGGATCACCCTGTATATATATTTCTTTAAATATATTTATATATAATTAGACTCAACCGCGCAACCTTGTAATTTTTTTAATTCAGAATTGTTTTCTTTTAGGCTTGCTACCTCTGTTTGGCAGGTTATGTTTTGTTTCCTACTTATGCAAATGGTTCTATAAGTATAATTATAAATATGCCATTTTGTCGTTATGTAAATATATGTTGATATAAGATTTGTCTTGATTTTTAATATAATCAAGCAAACATATCCTAATAGGTATATCGATCATTAACACACATAAAACAAACTTGTGCTATCCTTACTGCGATAAAGAAATATTGGAAGGGCTTGGCTCATCATTGGTGAACCCTCCCAGCGGTTTCTCCAATTTAATCTACCAGATCACTTCTTAGAGTTCTAATACTGTATTGGAAGGTTCTGCTTATAATTTCTACACTGAAGAGTGGAATCTTAGAAATGGTATTCAAGAAGACTATGGGCATACTATTTTAGGACTATAGATTTCTATATAAATGTTTGCATCGAGCAATGCTCTACCGCAAGCAATAAGCATAAAGCCAGTTAGGTATAAACTAAATATAAGCCCTAAAACGCGTCATTCGTTAAAGCACGAATGTTTCTTTCACACATTAAACAAACTTCTACTCTCCTTACTGTAAATTTGCTCTATGTGTAATGACCCATCAGGAAGGTCTTCAACCTCCCACCCAGCGGTCAATTCGGCCAGAGCAGCTAACTCTTCGGGATAGGTATAAATAACCGCAATCACACATTTTCGGCGAAAGCCTGGAGCTACAAGTATTTCCTGTCAATGTAATTGGGGGCTTCGTTTAATGGGGGGTACCCTTCATCTATGTGGGGGGCGCCCTGGAAATATCCGTACACATTATTACACTGATTTATTGGAAAAGACAGCCCTATAGTCTGGCCGCTCAAATAAACATTTTAGATGGCAGAGCACCATCTAGCGGAATAAATATAAGCTAAACGTTGATTTATTTTTATTCCACTATATTGATCAACTCATTTTCTTGATAAGAAAAGTCAACCACGCAAACGCTTCGGGCTGTTAGCCCACGTCTGCGAAGTGCAGGTCATAGTGTCGAGATGAGGCACTATAATATTTACGATGCACTAGCGCGCCATCTGTTATCAAATTACAAAACTATTTTAGAGGCGTAATATTCTTTTAAAAATAAATCAATTTCTACTGTCCTTACTGCGATGGAAAAATTAAAGGGAGGGCCTGGCTCATCAGTGGTGAACCCTCCCAGCGGTTTCGCCAGTTTAATCTACCATACCGCTGTTATATTGCATTTTTGGAACTTCCTTTTATAATTGACTGTTGTAAGACTCTTGGAATGGGTATTTTAGAAGAACTATGGACATAAGCTTTTAGGACAGCAGAATTAAATATAATTATAAATATATAATATGCTTCGAGCAATCGCTCTTCCGCAAATATCAAATTGTGTCTTTTATTTGAACAATTATGTTACGATGCACTAGCGCGCCATCTGTTATCAAATTACAAAACTATTTTAGAGGCGTAATATTCTTTTTAAAATAAATCAATTTATTATATATTTATAATTATATTTAATTCTGCTGTCCTAAAAGCTTATGTCCATAGTTCTTCTAAAATACCCATTCCAAGAGTCTTACAACAGTCAACTATAAAAGGAAGTTCCAAAAATGCAATATAACAGCGGTATGGTAGATTAAACTGGCGAAACCGCTGGGAGGGTTCACCACTGATGAGCCAGGCCCTCCCTTTAATTTTTCCATCGCAGTAAGGACAGTAGAAATTGATTTATTTAAAAAGAATATTACGCCTCTAAAATAGTTTTGTAACTATAATATTTAACGTCAAAAAATATATTTCCCTCCTACCCCCATTGTTTATATATAATGAATGTATGTAATGTGAAAATAATGTACGCTAAAAACCAATATAGATATGGATGACATGTTCGTATTGTTGTTCAACACACACATGCACAATACTTGACCTATCTGTATGATACTTTGACACGATATAGATCTGGAGGGAGTCATTATCTCGGACTATGCTAATTAGTATCAGGCCAATTTGCATATTCCGCCTATGTTTCGACCATATTAGACCTATCTAGATGACACGATATCGAATTGGGTCTGAAAAGAGTCATAATCTCGGACTATGTTATTTATTATCAGGCCAATTTGCACATTGCGCCTACGTTTCGACCATATTAGACCTATCTAGATATAGTCTAATCCGTTTCTACCCGAGAATATACTGATATCTGAGAACAAGCTATTTTGCATTATCTGGGGTCGTTAATGGTAAATATGTTGATGAATTCCTATATCTTCCTTTTGTTTCTACTACGACTCTATTATTATACTACTACTAATATTATTAAAGATATTAATTCCCAAATATTAAGAAATAATGATAATACATAGTTTTCTTTGAATAATATTGGTTAATAGAACATTCACTCAAGCAGAACCTAGCCAAGCAGAGTCATTTGTGTCTAGCATTGTGTCTGACATAGTTTTATTGACCTCCTGTCAATACATGTAAAGTGTACAGTCCGCCGCATTATTTATGTGATAATGAGAAATTTACAATGAGGATGATGGTTATAACAAAAATGATTAAAAAATACAACTATGTACATGGCGTCACCACTGCAGAGTTTGATGGAAGATCGCCAATGGGTCCCCAGCGATACCACGCATTTCGCGATCTACGAAGAAAACGTAGATGGCATGCTTTGCCGCTGAGGAGATGGTGATGACGTAGTCTTCGAGGTCCACCGCGAAGATCCAGGATTTTTAGAGAGAAAGCGAAAGAAATATAAAACCACTCTCTCTACATTTACACACATTTCTACGATTGAAAAATTATATATTATCAATACACTCTACCAGAGCTATCAATTGTAAAGTTTTTGCCTAACATCTCCACAGATGACTAAATTCAGCAATCTATATATCAAAATTCCTCTTATTTTCTACTCGTCTACCCAGCTATTTCTTGTCCACTTGTCTATCCTTGTATACTTGGCTATTTCTGGTCTACTTGTCTATCCTTGTCTACTTGGCTATTTCTTGTCTAATTTACTATTTATAAGAAATGATAGCATTAAATTACGAATGTTTCTTTAACGTATAAAACAAACTTCTACTGTCGTTGCTGTGATTGAAAATATTGGAAGGGCTTGGCTCATCATTGGTGAATCCTCCCAGCGGTTTCTCCAATTTAATCTACCAGATCACTTCTTAGAGTTTCTAATACTGTATTGGATCATTGTGTGTGCTTATGTATTCTACGCTGAAGGGTGGAATCTTAAAAATGGTATTCAAAAAGACTATAGACATAAGATTTTAGGACTATTGATTTGTATATAAATGTGTGCATCGAGCAATGTTCTTCCGCAAATAATAAACACAAAGCCAGTTAAGTATAAATTAAATATAAGCCAATAAAAAACGCGTTATATATATATTTCTTGATTAATCAAGAAACGGTATTTGGCCAATTCTGGAATAATTAAAAATCAACGATTAGTTGATATTTATTCCGATAGATGGCGCAAGCCATCAGCAAATTCTTGTTGCACGATCAGAAAATGCCCTTTTCTCAATTTATCCACCTGGTCCAAGTTTCTATTCACTATATATATAAGAAATGAAAGTATTAAATCACGAATGTTTCTTTTACACATAAAACAAACTTCTACTGTCCTTACTGTAAATTTGCTCTATGAATAATGACCCTGACAAATGTTACTAACTACGGGATAACACACAAAGTTGCAAATTACTAGGGCCTACCGTGAGAGTAACTTAAACACAGAAAAATCGTGGACTCAAAAGTACAACACCAAAAAAAAGTAAATACTAAATCACAATTTGTTAAATAAAATAAAAGAAACAGTACTTAGCTTTATTGCTGCTTAGGTAGGGATCGGACCGGGGTTACACAGGTATGCGAGGAGATTGCCAGACAGGGATATAGCACGCAGAGAACACTTTAAGCGTCTCCACACGATAATCCACAACACTCGCCTCGACTCATACCATAGCCCCCTTTATATACAAACATGGCCACATTCGTCCAATGAGAAGGCGGGGGAGATTTACTCACAAACAAACGAAAACACAAATTCTTTCCACTAAAACCTGAGATAAGATATGATAAGATTGCAAATATCTGTCAATGTAATTCCTCCGCGCCGGCTCCCCGCGTCAACCTCAGAACCTCAGAGGTCCTTGATTCGACGGCAGATTCAGGGAGTACTGGGAACTAAGGGTTCGAGGGCCAAAGGGGGGTAGTCCTATTGGAACTTTAGGACGGGTTTAACTAAGTCCGAACGAGAGGGCTCGGTCAGCAACCTTGCTATGAACTCTCGGAGACGCCTGTGGGGAATGGTCAACCCCATTGTAGCCAGACCATAATGGCGGGCGCGAGGGGCCTACCAATGGCCGCTCGGTGCATGGAGAATGCATCATTCCCTTTCTGGCTGTGTGATCGACAGGCGATGCAAGGGCCTTTGATGCCTATATCGTCCCTGGCTCAGTCTTTGATTGAGCCAAATTTCTATTCTGTCAATGTAATTTGACAAAAGTTATCTTTCAAAAAAAAAAAAAAGAAAAAGAAACTAACAAATCTCCCAAACATTCCCATTGTCCCGTAAGGAAAACCTCCCGCTGTCGGGAGGGAAAAAGCTCACGGGAGCCATGTTATAAAGATACAAAAAAAAAAAAAAAACTAAAGAGAGGAGAAGTAGGCATCCGGGTCGTTCCATAAAGGTGCCTTCCATCTTGCTCCTCCCAAAAGAAACTTCAAAAAAATAATCTGCGCATACTACGTGAGTTACCATGAGTGATTACCAAACACACATATATAATATGCTTTAGCAGACAGAGTTTAATAGGGGACCAAATAAGCTCTCATCTGGGACCGGCTGGGTATGTTAGGTAGAGACTTAGGGTACTGACAGACGCTCACTTGATGAGAAACCGAACGATCCAATTCCATTCAGTTCTCTCAAGTCCAAGAGCTAAAAGCTCTTCTTAACGTCTGTTTCTAAACGCTTTCATCCTATCGACATGTACAACTTTCACATCGTGCATGGTGACCCCTCTTACTCTAAAGTTAACATCGGAGACCCTAGCTTCCACACGGAAAGGCCCATAGACGTTGGAGTAACCTTCAGTCTTAGGAACAGCTAGCATTACCAGATCTCCTCTGTCGAAACTTTTGGTATAAGGTAGCCTAGGATTCATAAGCTTTTTAGCAGAATTACCTGACATAAACTGTCTGACAGTCTCCTTTGCTTTCCGCATCACACTTAACCTCTCAGCCCAAGTAGGCTTTCTAAAACTATTAACAGACCCAGCGCTACACTCACAGCTTCTGTTAAACTCAGTAGGTGGCAACTTGACAGCCTCGTTTTCAATGCGTCTCACTGATTTCTCATCTATGGAGCTTGAAACCATTGGTCTATGTTCACTGGCAACGCAGCTAAGGTCTACATAATCATGGTCTTCAGGTTTCAAAGAAATCATGTTTCAACGTTCCCGTACGGGAGGCAACTGGATATTCAATCTCCTTATATCATTGATTCCCAGAATCCCGTCGTAGCCTTTATCTCCGAGTGACATTAACCAGAATATTATCTCTCCCAGCTCGCTGCCGTTTTGGTTACCAACTCTACAGGTTTTAACACGTGTAAGTGTCTGCTCGTGGCCTGTCACTGAAACTATACGTAAAGTTTTAAGTGCATCGTCCCAATTCTCCTTCAAGACATCACACTTTTCGGAATCAATAATACTGACTTGGCTTCCTGAGTATCGTATAACAGGTGCCACATATTGCCGTTAATATTCACATTAACTATTGGCAGATTTCCAAATTGATCTCTGCCATAAGAACGTATGTTTTCTATCTCAGCATTGTCAAGAGTATTACGGTTGGCAAACATAGAAGACTGTCTTGAGCAATCACTAGCTATATGTCCTAAGCTACACTCAGGTGGACTCACCCTGATTTCGCCCAACAATTTAGTCAGTTTTTCTATCTCACCTCTAAGATCTGTAATACACTGCTCATTTTCGTGCTTCATCCTGTTTACACTGGCACTAAGCATCTTCATCTCACCCTTAATGCTATTTATTTCTTCAACCCTTTCTACTGAACATACCCCTTTCATAAAGCTGCAACGGTGTTCTACACTATCCTCCGTGGCCATGACACTGACTGCTTTGTCTATTGATTTAGCCTCACTACGAACAATAGCCTCTCTATACTTATCGAGCACATTTTCGAGGAAAATTTCAAACACTAGGCTATCGTCAAAACTGTACTCTACTTTATCTCTAATGGCCAGGAATCTTTCTTTAAAAACCATAGGACTTTCCCCAACTCTCTGCTTAAGACCTTCTATTAATTTAAGACATTACCTAATACCACGCGCTTTCTTAGGGTACAATATGTTCAGTTTACTAACAATACTTTCGAAACTGCTATCGTTACGGATACCCATCTCCTCTAAGCTCAACCTAACTTCAGGGGATAAAGCCTCGAACATGAGCAATGCTTTGACCTCATGATCCCATTTGCCTACTCGAGCTTTAAGCTCGACTTCCCGAATTAAAGATTCGAGATCAACCCCATTAAACACTGACAAGTTGAGCATAGAATTCGCGAACATGATGGAGTACAAAAAATAATAATAAACCACTCAATCAAAGAAAAAAAACCCGCACGTAAAAATTACAGGAATTTACACGTGCAAAACACCAGTAATCCAGGCAGGGCTCGCCAATGACAAATCTTACTAACTACGGGATAACACACAAAGTTGCAAATTACTAGGGCCTACCGTAAGAGTAACTTAAACACAGAAAAATCGTGGACTCAAAAGTACAACACCAAAAAAAAAAAAGTAAATAATAAATCACAATTTGTTAAATAAAATAAAAGTAACAGTACTTAGCTTTTAAAATACAATATAACGCGGTTGATGATTGTAAAACGAAAATTGAAATTATACCGCGAATGTTTCTTTTATAAAAATCGAAAAAAAAAAATTGCTCTTCATGTTTCACCTTTCCATACCTCATCCTCAAAGTTAGAAATGTCGCTATTTCTCTTTGAAAATAAATTTCGATTTTTATAAAAGAAACATTCGCGGTATAATTTCAATTTTCGTAGTACTTAGCTTTATTGCTGCTTAGGTAGGGATCGGACCGGGGTTACACAGGTATGCGAGGAGATTGCCAGACAGGGATATAACACGCAGAGAACACTTTAAGCGTCTCCACACGATAATCCAAAACACTCGCCTCGACTCATACCATAGTCCCCTTTATATACAAACATGGCCACATTCGTCCAATGAGAAGGCGGGAGAGATTTATTCACAAACAAACGAAAACACAAATTCTTTCCACCAAAACCTGAGATAAGATATGATAAGATTGCAAATATTTTCAATGTAATTTGACAACCCATCAAGAAGGTCTTCAACCTGGATGGGAATCCAGCGACCAATCGGTCTGAGTAGCTGACTCTTTGGGATAGGAATAAATGACCGCCATCACATTTTAGGCAAAAGCCTGGAGCTACAAGTATTTCCTGTCAATGTAATTGGGGGCTTCGTTGAATGGGGAGTACCCTTCATCTATGTGGGGGGAGCTGGAAATATCCGTACACATTATTATGCTGATTTATTGGGAGAATTACAACAAGCCAGACAAATAGGGTTAGAGTAAGGTAAGAAAAATGAAGAAAAAGAGCCAGGCCAATAGAGCTCGAGTCAGGAATGAGACAAGTGGGGTTGTTGCTGGACAAGAGAGCCGTAATCGCCCGGCAATAATTTGACTCGAGACAAGAGGGGGCAGTCGGGGGTGAGAGGGGGACGGCGGAAGGAAGAAAGGACATGGAGATAAACGGGTCATTGTGACCAGGAAAAATGTGCTGTTTAATTGTGGTCCGTAGAGTTCGTGCTTCCAGACAATTACCTCGCGGCTGAGCATTCTCCCAGGAATTTCATCCACAAATTGTCGCTTTACCCCGACCTTGAGACAACACCTGTAGTCAATGACAGCGGAGGATTAGTCATCTCTAAAGACCAAGTTGTCGGGGAGTATAATACAATTGGCAATACTGGCTATCATTAGGTGATAGGGCAAATTTCATTGTCATTCTCAAAGGTCTATGCTCGTAGAAATGCAACTGGTGAAAATGAACGCGTACTTCATGTCATGTTAGATAAAAAAAAAAAAAAAAAACATATCTTAAACCTTCTTTTTTTTTAATTAAGGGAACTTAATCTCAATTTTTTAAAATACCTTTTCAATACTTCCAACTAGTTTTCATTTCTTAAAATTAAAAGACACTTCGGCCAGAAAAGAGAAATTGTAGAGTGTTCATTGTAGAGGGTAAGGGGCCCAGAAAATCCACTCCTATCCTTTCGAATGGGTAATTTGACACCGAAATCGGTTGGATTAGACCAGCAGGTATTTGATTCAAATCCTTCCTGCTTTGGCACAGATGTCATGTCTTAACAAATTCAGATGCATATTTAAGCATGGCAGGCTATATGAATGCCGGTCAGGCAACCTCAGTCTTCAAGTTAGTTTTAATTGTTGATCTTTATATTTCTCTCTATCGCCTTTTTTCATAACAATAAAATCTGCTTATATGTAAAGAACAGAAAAAGTGGCATAAGCCAAAATGAAATAGTTAGTAAGAAAGGTTACTACTTCTTACAGCTGGTGTACTCCGCCTTTGCCGGTCCCAAGCCGGGATGAAAAAGGAGGAGGGGGAGCAGTAACAAGCTCGCTAAAAAACCTGAGCTCAGCTGGCCCGGCTGATAGTACCCTGTAAGGGCTCCTAATCCAGGGATACAGAATGAGCAGTGTTTGTACTCCATGTTAGGAGCGGCTGCACATGGCGTCTGTTCCTCATGTCAGAGGCGGCCATTTCTTTTGGAGCTAAGTCGGCCTGCCACTGAATAGTGTTCCCAGTCTTAATGACAAAGGCAGACGCATTCTACTTTACCCAGACCCTAATATGATTGAGTGGAGATAAGGAAGAAGAAGAAGACAGCTGGTGTGGACTGACAGACCTTCATGGCGACAAGAAGGCTGCAGATCTCTCAATACTGTCATACCACTCTGGGATGTAGATGATTGGATAGGTTTGTGTTCACTGGTGTTTCCGTAGACCATCCCAGACAGACTCTTCAATCAAAAACGAGATTTTCTTAGCACAGCTGACAAATTATAACTGTTACGCATTTATACAAAGTTAAAGGATAGCTAAAAAAAAAAACACCTCAACACGTATATACATTAATAGATAACAAAAATACAAAAAAAGTTCAAATAAATTTTAGGTTGTTTTCTCTTTATTATTATTATTACTAGCCGAATGACCCTGGGCAACGCCCAGGTTTCACCCGATTAAATGTTTTTATTCAAATACTATTCGTTACAATTATAAATTGGCGCCGTGGATGTCACTCTTGTGAAACGTCCCGCTCCAAACTTTGTGTCAGAGAAGCGATATTTTTATAAAGAGATGATCTGGCTTTGTGTCTTCTTCTCGAATGAATGTTTTTCTGTTAGAATTTTGTTCCTGCACACTAAAAATGAACTGGCTTCACCCGTGGTCTCAGCTTTTTGGAATTTTTCCCGATATAATTTTGTATCTGATAATTATCAGATATTGTCATCATCATTTTCTGACTAAAAAAACAACTATTTTTGCCCAGAAGCTGTCAATTTTATTTTTTATTGGCTAAAAATCCGATAAATATCTTTTCCAGATTTTTCTCTATGTCCTGTCAAAACACGTTTTACATGTACATTAGGTCAGCTGATATTACCTCCCATTTTCACCGCTAGAGGCGCTGCTTGCGAGCGAAAAGGCAAATTTGCAACGCAATTTGCAAATAACTCGAAGAATATTCGGGATAGAGACCTGAAATTTTCACTATAAGTTTTTCCAGATTCTACTCTATATACTGTTAAAATTTCAGTCAGATTAGTTACGTATTGTGGACGTGTATAGCCGACATAGATACCCACATACATACATACACTGACTTTTATATATATAGGGATAACAAATTTTCACATTCTCTCCTCATTCTTATCAATATTTTTTAGAATTACCTCGGTCTCTTTGCAGATTCTTCTCCTAAAAATGTATTTATGTTATCATCATATTAGTTGCGTGTATCACATTCATTAATAACGTCCAAGATTGATTAATGACGTCCATATGATAGAAAAAAACGGGAAATATTCGGTCGTCTCTTGTACTATAAGTTATAAACGGAAGGATTTCGTTTCAATTCTTTTGATCCACATTTACGTACATGCTGATCATAGCAATTATCGTTCTGTTTAGACCTTTTGTGGGGGCCATTTAATTGGGAATGATAGCTTGTTGTAAAACTGTTTTTTATTGCTGATAAGATAATGTGAAGCTCCGTGTCGTAGGAAAATCCGTTAAGAACTTAGCCACCTCTTTCGCCGTGTCATTGAAGACAGCTTTGGTCTCTACGAGACCACCACGAGACCACTACGACACTCTATCCACCTCTTTCTGTTCATTGTAGATGGTAAGGGGCCCAGAAAGTTCACTCCAATTTTTTCGAATGGGTAACTTGAAATAGAAATCGGTTGGATTAGACCCCAGCAGGTAATTGATTTAAACCCTTCCTGCTTCGGCACAGATAGCATGTCTTTACAAATTCAGATGCATATTTAAGCATGGCAGGCCAATAATAATTGCTTTTTATTCGGTGCATGGTTCTGGTTTGTGGTTGTATCTCAAAATTTCTCTCTGCTTTGGCACAACTAGCAACCATGTTCTGCCTTCAGGATTCGGGACTTTGTTATAGAGGCATTCTTGTTCTTCTTTGAAGTTCTGTTTAATTGATTTCTTGTCTTCTTTGAAGCCTCGTTTTAAATTTTCGATGAATTCGTCTTCCTAGTCTATTATTTTATTTTAAAATATATATTTTAGTTTCCGGTAAAAGGCCTTTTTAGTAAGCCATCAGTGTCCACACACACAGGTGTTTGCCGGATTTATACGAGGGGCATCCAATAAATAAGTTTCCCTATTTTTTAACAAATAAACCACATTATTTACAATTATGCAGTTATTTTATTTTCATTATACAACTCATAGACTACTTCTCTAAATAATCACCATTTCTGTTCAAACATTTTTGGTACCGTTGTAGCAATTTTTAGATACCACTGTTGTACCAAGCCGTGTCCTGTCTTCGTAGTCAGTGGTTCGCCTCCGCCTGCACTTCGTCATCATTCGCAAAGTGCTTGCCTCCAAGGTGTCACTTGAGTGCTGGATAAAGATGGAAGTCGCTTGGGGCAAGTTCCGGAGAATGAGGTGGATGTGTGAAAATTTCCCATTTGAAGTTTTCCATAGCCATAACTTTGCCTGCAGAGATTGTGACCTTCGCCTTTTTTGGTGCACTTTCCTCAGGCTTCTTCCACACCATGCTTTGTCGTTTTGTTTCTGGAGTTGAATGATGCACCCAGCTTTCATCTCCAGTGACAATACGGGAAAACAGTTGATCTCCATCTCTTTGATGCATTTCCAGGAAAACTCGGGCTGCCTCCATCCGTTGTTGCTTGTGATTTTCCAAGAGCAATCTTGCGACCCATCTTGCGCAGACTTTGCGAAAATCCAAAACATCTGACATGATTGTTCCAATCGAAGAGCGTCTAATTTCGATTCCAGGAGGCAGTCGAATTATTATTTCGTCAATGGTGACGCGGCGATCTGCTTCCACCACATTCCGAACAGCAGCAACGGCTGCATTGTCCGTAGCAGTAACGGGGCTGCCGCTTCGCTCGTCATCATGCACGTTTTGCCATCCTTCTAAGAACCATGAACGCCATCGGCGAACCATTTGGATGCTCATACATTCTTCACCATACACTGACGCTGAATTGCGATGGATATTGACCGCAGTTTAATTTTTCGCCGTGAAAAAACGAAATACAGAACAGAGTTCGCAAGTGGACACGTTCACCAGTGGTAGCTCCATGGAAACTGAAGCGCTACGGACTTGCGCGTACGAGTTAGCGTGATTTTGAAGGTCACCAGCTTCCAACGCATCCTAGTGACCATTTCATCTATACTAACTAATTTTTACAACGTTTCGTTCGCAGAAAAAAAATAGGGAATCTTATTTATTGGATGGCCCTCGTATATTATTTGAAAATCATATTCCTATATTTTCATTGCCCCTCTTGCAAGTCGGCCAGTTTATCTTCTCAAATATTGAGCCAGCATAGTGTGTGGTGGTCCGTTATTACTTTGAAGTGCCTTCCATATAAATATGGTCATAATTTTTTCATAGACCAGACAACTGCTAAGCATTTCTTTTCGGTGGTTGAATAATTTTTCTCGAATTTATTCATATGTGTGACAATTAGCTCGCCTGTTGCAATCTCCTTCTATAGAGATTTGTCAGACCAATCGTGTTTACTGAGAGATCGACTTAAATATGATATCGTCTTCTTTTCACCACCGACATTTTGAAATAGTGTAGTGTAATACCTAGGCCGATGTTTGATGCGTCCGCAAGAATGTTACTAGGTGCATCGGAATTAAAATGAGCTAAAATTGGCGAGTTTATTCAAGACAATTTGATGTTTCTGAATGCCTCTTCCTGAGTATCTGTCCAGATGGATGGAACATCTTTTCTTGTTAACTCGATCAAAGGAGCAGAAATTTTTGCAAAATTTATGATAAAATTACTGTAATACGCGTGCGAGCAAAGTCCTATAAATGATTGAACCTCTTTTGTTTTCCTTGGTGTTGGAAAATTTCTAACAGCTTTAAAATGTTGTGCTCTGCAGATGTAATGCCGTGCTGGTTAGTTCTATATATATATTTTTAAATGAAAATCGGCATTTTTACCGTTTAATTCAAGGCTAGATTTGCAAAAGCATTTCAAAACGGCTTCAACTCTCATGAGATGAGACGTAAAATCATGACTGTAAATGATAACGTCGTCCAAATAACATAGACACGATCTTCAAGTTATGAAGTACTTTGTCCATAATTCTCTCGAATATAGCTGGGGCATTACACAGACCGAATAGCATCGCAATAAATTCGTATAGCCCATGAGCTATAGTCAAAGCAGTCTTTTTTCTTATATTTTTTCTCAATTTCAACCTGACAATACCCAGATATGAGATAAATAGTTGAAAAATACCTTGATCCTTGTAGCGTGTCCATCACGTCGTCAATTCTGCGGAAAGGATACACATCCTTTACTGTGACGTTGTTCAACTTTCTATAGTCCACACAGAATTTCCAACTGCCATCTCGTTTTTGACTAGAATAACTGGAAACACCCAAGAACTAGTGGATGGTCTTATTATATCTTCTTTGAGCATATCTATAATTTGTTATTTTAGGATTCTTCTCTCTTCGGGGCTAACCAGTTAAGATTCGTGTTTGATAGGTTTTAAATTTTCTGTATCGATGTTATGTTTGGCCAAGTTGATCCAGCCCAATATTTTAAAGAGAAAAAATTCGCCAAATTTTAACAAAATTTTCTCCAATATCTTTCGTTGGATTAATGGTAAGTCTTCGTTCATTTGAACTTGCGTTGCCTTATTTTCAACATCACATCGTCCTCTATAGAATTAATCATGATGGGATGAATTGCGTGGTCCACATTTTGATTTTGCATTATCTTATCAAGCACGATTACTGCTAAAAATATTTGGAGAGCTAACTCTTTTATAAAATATATCTTTCATTAAAGAGTTAGCTATCCAAATATTTTTAGCAGTAATCGTGCTTCTAGCCAGCCTGAGTGCGTTTATATGACTTTTTTCCATTCTTCTCAGCTATATATTCACCATTGTCTGATTTTAACCGATGCTATGATTAGTTTGAATGAGAATCCGAGAATAAAAACTTCTTGGCTGTTTAAAATTTTCTTAGGTGCATTCTTAAGAGTTATGCACTCATTTAATAGATGATATTCCAGCGTTTCCTTTACAAAGTTTATCTTTGCATTCATCCGTTATAAAATATTTCGACCGATAATCAAAGTTTTCATATCAGACTTTTACGAATTTATAGGCAAATAACATAAATATTGACAGTGAATACAATGGACACAACCATGCCCAGCCTTCTGTCATCAGATGTCAATGGTTTCAACATCTCGGGCTGTTTGCAGTATTTTGGTCGACAATTAAGAGATCTGGTGTCCGATAAGGCGCATCAAAAATATCCTAATTACAAAAAATAAATTCAAACTACTTTAGGAATACATTTTATTTGTGTTATTTATTTTTTGTCGGCCTGTTTCGGTTGACGGAAACAGGCGCTCTATTTATTTTAGATCTTCGAGCATGCTGTATCTATTGCGTGTTGGGACATTAAGGCACTCGCATATATCGGCATGGAGTTCAGGTGTGGCGGTTTAACGTCTCCCTTGTGATCAACAATCCTATTGCCATTTGAAGGAGTTTCCTCTCCTGTTCGACCATGTTGTCACATTCCCTGGTTTACTGCATTTAAAGCAACTGGGTCTTCCATCATTTGTCCTATTCCTTTCCGGCATCTCCATCAGTTGTTACACCAGCCTGGGATGTAGATGCTTGACCGGGTTTGTGCTCACTGGTGTTTTCTGTAGAACATCCCACAGACCTAGTTCTTCTTCAAAGAGGAAGTTTTATTTGCACGGTAACGAAGGGAATGAAGCAACAGCGATTGAAACAATTTATATGTTACAAAACGATCATACTTGATTATATTCATCAAAGCAATATTAATTTGTTTGATACGTGAAATGGATTATGAAAACATTGACACGAGTGTCTATGCAGAATGGGATAGTACAGAGAAGTTGAATAAAGTATGCACTTTTGTATCTTACTTAGATGGGGCAGGAAGATGGGTAAAACTTGTTACTAATACAAACCCAAGTATATATATAGGCTAGTGGACACCATTCTTGAACATCTGTATTCAGACACTCAGTGTATCCTTTATTGCCACGGGGATAGTCACAAACACAGGTAAAGAATATGCTCGGTGACATAGTGGTTCACGAAAAGAAGTTTCAGAAGCCGGCCCGGGAAGCGAGATGGGAACTAAGGATTGGAATAAAGCCCAAGCAACAGGCTTGTCTCAATAGCTTATCCTGGAAATGCGTTCAGATACAAGGCTATTGCCCACACATCAGGTCAATCATCATTTGGTAAATTATCATACGGGGGAATAGGAAAATATATAGGGTCTCACTTGGTAGATGGCAGAGTTCACTCGAATGCCATCAGCGGGTCTCCAGCGACAACGCGCATTTTTCGATTAACGAAATCTCACAAATAGCATACTTGGCGACATGGTAATATCTTATAGACTTACCGCAAAGATCCAGGAGTGCAAGTCGGACTGCCACTCGATGATGGAGAACGCCTCTCTCGGGGCTGCAGAACCAATCGTCAGGAGCAGAAGGCACTGCAGACAAACTGGGAAGATGCCGGGTGCCCCAAGGCGTGCAGGACCAGCCGGAATGTGACGTCTGCGACACGCCTTGAAAAAACGACGCGGGTCAGCCTAAAGTATGGAGTGTGATTTATTCATGGGAATCAGCACGTTATCAGCTCTCCTAACAGATAAGCTTTCAGCCGCTACAACTCCAATGGCCGGCGGGCGCTAAAGTCGGTGATGAAGAGATGATGTTTCCCGCAGGGAAATATTTTACACTACACATTCCTCCCGATATCTGGAGGGGCGGAAATTTTCAGCAATCAGTGACAAAAGGCCGCAGGTGCTGCGCTTCCAGAAGCTCAGCACGCGTTTGGCACGCTCGGTTAGTAGCATCCCCGAGAAGTCTCCAACTGTCGTCTGCAGCCATCGATCGGGAGCCACCAGGAATGGGGGTCATTGAAAGATTGTTGTTGGATCGAAGAAGCGGATCTTTGAGACTGGGTAAAAAAGGGAAGGGGGCCTAGCTCAAGGAAAGCTCCCAAATGTTCAGCCCTCTTCTACTTCTCGGCTGAGCCAGACGTCAGTTTCAGCCACGCAGCTAGAAGTATCCGTTGGCACCCGGCAGGTAGGCGAGAGCCAGAATTGACCTGCGACGTCAATGTTTGAGGCGGCCTCGTCTTGATGTCTCTACGAGGCCACCCAGCTTAAACCCCACACAAAGTGCATTCGCCGCTCCTGCAGTCACCGAATGGTAATCTCCGATAGAAAATAGGCGTGGATATGGTGCCTAATAGTGCCCAGAATCGTTCTATTGGAAACATGGGTCCTGGAATTCTAGTAACTAGACTCTATTATCCGATTGTTCCTGTGGAAGACTATAAAATATTTTGCGGGAGCACTAACACTCTGTCGACGTCACTCCTCTCTCTGTAGAACGTTCTGTATCACACCTAGCAGATTCTTGCTCCACGCTCCTTCCTTCTGTGTGCGTCCACTTCCATCTCGACAAACACCAAACATATAACATGTACGTGAACTCCGCCACCACTATCTCTGGATAATATCACCAGAGCGACTCCAGAAACATCTCGCACTAAGGAGAGATATTGAGCCGCCGTAATTGACTTCTTTTACTTTTCTTCTTTCTGATATCAAAAGGAGTGGTCTCAATAAGTATTTTGAAATTTCTATATCAATAGGGGTTTACGTTAGATGAATAGAAGATTAGGAATTCTGTACAAATTACAGAGATCATGACTTCAAAATCACCACCTTAGTAGTGACTCACTGAAACATACCATATCAGTGGCTTTTTACCATTTGAGAGCATAAATGAGATAATTGACAATTGTCTTGATTGCGTCTGGTAGTGAAGGACATTTTGAATGTGGGTGCTGATAAATACTTTGTTCACCATGTTTCAAAGGTCATTATAGTGTCTGAATGGAACTGTACGGGCGTGTGGAGCTACTCTTGTGTTTCCTTGGTGCGTGAGATGGATTCAGAGATTGCAGCGTGTTCCTCCTAGGGATGGACGGCTTGGAGAAACTCCTCATAATTAAAAATGTAATTAACGTGTTAAGTTAACTATTAGATATGAGGCGTCATTCGTATGTAGAAAATTACTATTAATTTTCGAATAAAACCTACTTCTTAATAACTTTAAGATTAAGAAATATTGCGGTAGGGCCTTTGCCTCATCAACTCTCCGCTTCGCCTAAGTAATCAATCCATCAGACCACTCTAATACCTTGTTGGTGTTATTCTGCTCTTATACTGGAATATTCATTGAGGTGTATTTTCAGAAATTATGGACAAACAATAAGATTTGATGGCAGAGAACTATAGAAATATAATCAAGAACTATTCTGGTGATGTATTTTCTACCCGTTTATCTTATATATGAGACGGAATAATATTTGTAGGTAACTTGCGTTCTTTTGAGGAATCATCCTTTGTATTGATTTGATGACGATGGGGTTGTGGAATAGGTTACCTATGTATTTTGGGTGTAGAACAAGGAGCTAATGCTACATCGAAGAACTTCGTAATATTTTCAGGTTCATGGGAATTCAAGGTGACAGTTATATGTCTTTTTATTTTAGGCGTGCCTGATTATACGTGGGTTTCAATATACCTGTAGAATAGAATGGCTATAGTCTTGGCGTTAGGTTAATGTTCTTCTGTTTCATTTCTTCAAAGTTCGGTGTGGATCAATGTGGGAGATTGGCTAAGTTATATAACTGATGTACTGTAGGTTGTATATGTAGTAAACCCGATGTGGAATGTGCTGGGCAGTCGTGGTAGTGGGTGCGTGATGGGATTCCCGCACTGGGACAGCAAAGAACAGAGGCAGGTCTAGATGGTAACTCCAAGAGAAAGAGGTAGACCATGGACGAAGGCAGCGGACCACGGCCGACGCGGATAGAAGGGGGGTGAGAGGTCCCACTGACCGTATAAAGGCGTCGCTCTGAAAACAACTACTCTTTGTCTAATTTCTGCGCCTTTATATACTCTGGGACGCCCGCATATGTGGCGATTCCTGATTGGCTACTGTAATCACGTCACTTTCTGGCGCCGCGTTGTTTTCGTCTGGTCTTTGTCGTCTGGTCTACCTCCCTCTTTGTTTTATTTGTCACTTCCATTGTTCGATACATATTTTTATATATAGATATGGGGTTATATATAATAAATATCAGAAGAAGGTTGTGAACTATCTAACTCAAAATATACTACAGAATGTGCCCCCGGTGATGAAGGTTTGGTTGGGGGAATGACATGTAATGAATGATAACCTAACAAACCTATTATAAAAAAAATAAAAGAAATAATTTGTATACAAATTAGTTAAAATTATTATTAAGCTACAAGTTAAAAAGAGAAAGATGTTGTAATGGTGGTGTATCAATGAAAAAAATCAAGGTTATAAAAATAAAAACGCACAAAATGAATGATAAAAGATTAAGAGAAAGTATATAATACAAAATGGTAAATATGGTAAAATGAATCGTACAAGGAAAATAATATCTTATTGCATAAAAGATGAGCGGAAAAAAAAAGTTAGTTTATTGATTGAACATATAATGTGACGCTAAGGTTGAAAAAGGGAAAGGGGGTATCTGAGCATGTTTCTGCAAAGTGTATCCCAAGCATTCTGCAATGCAATGCGAACTTGTTTAAGTGAGGCATTGTTTTCATTAACAGAAGGTCCAAGATATTCCGTCTGCATCATTAGTTCAGACAGTGAAAAGAGGTGGGAAGATTGGTGGAGGTAAAAGGGAGAGGTAGAGGTAAGAGGGATCCCTGTTGTCCATAATGATTGCGCCCGGTTGAATTATGAAAAAAAAAAAGTGAAAAGTTGAAAAAATGGTGAATTGATATGATGAGTCGGGCGATGAGAAAAAAAAAAATAAAAAGATCGCGCTGGATATCCTGAACTCATTATTGGGAATGGGTATAACGAGGAAGGATTGTTCCAGTCGGATTAATCAATGAAAAAAAAACAAAAATGTTCGGCGAACTGGAATCCCTTGGAAGGTTGGAGGTTTGAAGGATGCGGAAAAGGAGAGGTGGGTGTAAGAGATTTATTGTTGTCAATTTTGATTGTGTCCGACTTGTGTGGTGAAAAGAAAAAGTTGAAAAATGAAAAAAAATGATGAGCCGGACGATGAGAGAAAAAAAAATCTAACAGGGTCTCCTGAGCTCACTGTTGGGAAATGTACAGCGAGGAAGGGTCTTCTAGTTAGTTTAATCAAATAAAAAAAAAAGAAAATGGCTGACGAACAATAATCTCTTGATGGATGTAAAAGGTTGGGAGGAAAGGTTCATGGGATAGAGTTGAGGTTGTAAGGGAAGCGTCAAAAATAACATTTTGAAAATCTATTTTAAAAAAAAATGATAAATGTTTTATCTGTTTAAGAAATATTATAAATATTGTTAGGTGTAGGTTTTTTAAAATAGTGCCTAAAATAGTTGAAGTTGTAAAATGCTAGGTCTAAATATGATGAAAAAAAAAATTAAAATAAAATAAAAATATTAAAGGTAATAATATATAAAGGGTTGATTGGTAGTTGTAGGCATTAATTTTGATGATTAATAAACAAAATGATATTATCGATTAATAGTGAAATGTTTCATCTACATCTGTAAGTTAAAAAACAAAGTCCAACACCACAAAACTAATAAAACTGTAAGTCTATTTACAAATAAATGAGAGAAAAGTTAGCAAATATATTAAATGGGAAATAATTTGGGGCACAAAAATTAGTTACTAGAATAAAATAAAGATAAAGGGGAGTAGTGGTGACACTTTGATATAATATTATAAAACTACAAAAAATATATAAGAGGAGTACATAGGAAGGATAAATTTAAAGTAAACACACACAATAGTGTGTTGCTTAAGGTGTCCTGAATATTTACAACATAGTTTCAGGGATGTAATACAGGAAGGAGGAGAAGTAGAGATAATAAAAGTAAAATAAAATATAAAAGAAAATTGACTTAAGAAAATCGTTTGCGATAGGTAGTGCAGCAGTGAGGAATAAAGGAAGAAGGTCTGAATTGGTTTCTGCAAAGGACATCTCAGGAGTCCTGCCCTGCAATACGAGCTTAGAAGCGAAGTATTGTTTTCAGGGTTCAGCAATCTCAAGATGCTCTGTAAGTAGCATTAGATCAGATGGGCAAAAGGTGTGAAGATCGAAGGAGAGGTAGGTAATGGGAGAATATGGGAAAGAAAACTTTTCTGAGAGAGGTTAAAAAGAGATGGGGCTCAAGAGCCGCGCTGCTGTCGGTGATTGAGCTCGACCAGATGAAAAATAAAATTAAACGAAAAATGAGTGGGCGCATCGTGCTGATGGTGGCCTGAGTCGAGCGTTAGAGAAAAAAAAATCGCTGGTTACCCAAGCTCTCCGTGTGGAGTTAACATGGGGAGGAAGAGTGTACCAGGTCGATGAATCATTAAAAAATAAAAATTTTAAAAAATGTTGGCGAGCAGGAGTCTCAGGAACCGTTGAAGAGGTTAGAGGATGGAAGGAAAATAAATATCTTAATGTAAAAGAAATATCCTAAAATATATGGATTGATTCTAAAATATAAAATGGCACACATCAAGGATCGTAAAAATATAAATGAATAAGATTTTAAAATATATTAAGTATTTAGGTTAGTGTGTTCCCCACGTGATGCAATACTTATAAACGCAAATTAGACGATGGTTGGAATAGTGTCGTGGCAATGGACTCCATTTTGGGGATTTAATTGTCCTTTTAGGCGGCCAAGATGGCGTCTCACATGGTGTCATGTACAGGATCGATTTTAGAGATGGTGGGGACCTAATTATTAAACGGGTTGACAAAACGATAAACTATCCTATAACATTATAAAAATAAGATTTGTTATAAAAGGGATTTTATATAATTTTCCTATCCGTTTTAATCTGGCAGGTTATTTGGTGGACACGAAGATCTAGCATACTGATGTGCCAAAGTACAGGCGTAGTGAAACTGGAGATGTCAATGTCAACATGTGTCATGTTAAAATGGCCGCGGTAATCCTTTGTTGCCGACTGGCGCCGCTGGTGTTTGTTTGCTGTCACCTGATCCCATGTCTGGCCTACGTCCCGAGTTAGGTTATGTCATCTGATTTGGCGCTTACACAAAGTAACAGGATGTTTTAGGTTATTTAAGTCTGAGGGGATTATATTATACATAAGACAGATAGGGATGTTATAGTATGGGGCGTGTCTTTATATTTATTAGTAACTATCTTAATTAACTTCGTCCACGAGGTTCTGGGATTCTCTAGGTGAAAACACCTTAGTTTCCCAGTAAGTTTTGCGTTAAGATGTCAGACAAATCGTTAGATTGGAGATTATTAGCGGTGATTAGGTTTAGAAAAAATTATAAAATAATGAATTTACGAAATTTTCGATTACGATATTAGTTTTCGCATACTACATTTATAGTTGTATTTGTAATTGTGGGAAAAATGGGAGGCACATTTTGAGATGAGATAATTTAAAATTGATATTTATAAAAATACAAATCTAGGACTAGTTTTTAAAACTTTTAAATATTGAGAAATATCAATTGAAATAGTAATAGGTCAAGTAAAATAAAGAGTGTAATAAATTTAATTATTAATACTATGGCCACAAATAAGGTATTAAAAAAAAAATAACACAAATGAGTTTAGAAAATATGATTTGAGTAATTAAAATATAATATGATTTTTTTTATGTAAAATTGAAAGTTGCATATTTGGATAATGCCATTTTAGGTGAATTTAAGAAAGGCATGTAAGATTAGTAAATTGGCAAAAATGCGTGATTGAATATTTTTAACAATAAAATTGAAAATGATGAATTAACATTTATAATTTGATTAAAATAAAGTAAAAATGATAAATGAGAGTGTGAAAGTTTTAAAATTGAATAAAAATGATATAAAAAAGGTTATAATTTATTTTAAAATGCTTAAAGTGAAAATATAAGAATGAAATTTATGGGGAAATGGCAGAAACAAAGTTTAAAGTACCTTGAAATGGCTGATGCTGGCTGAAGTTGATCTCTGGAGATGGCTGTATGGAAGAAGGCTGCTTGTTGCGTGGGATCCGTCGAAAGATGAGGCACGGCTAGTCCCCGAATGGCGTCTGTTAGGCGGCCTACTAGGTCTTCGTAGTGGGGCTGCATGTTGGTGAGGGCATCCGCGAAGTAGTCGAATCTGACCTCCGTCATCCTCTGCATGCTGCTGTCCTCAGTTATCCTGTCGACTTTAACGGGTTCTGTAGTAAACCCGATGTGGAATGTGCTGGGCAGTCGTGGTAGTGGGTGCGTGATGGGATTCCCGCACTGGGACAGCAAAGAACAGAGGCAGGTCTAGATGGTAACTCCAATAGAAAGAGGTAGACCATGGACGAAGGCAGCGGACCACGGCCGACGCGGATAGAAGGGGGGTGAGAGGTCCCACTGACCGTATAAAGGCGTCGCTCTGAAAACAACTACTCTTTGTCTAATTTCTGCGCCTTTATATACTCTGGGACGCCCGCATATGTGGCGATTCCTGATTGGCTACTGTAACACGTCACTTTCTGGCGCCGCGTTGTTTTCGTCTGGTCTTTGTCGTCTGGTCTACCTCCCTCTTTGTTTTATTTGTCACTTCCATTGTTCGATACATATTTTTATATATAGATATGGGGTTATATATAATAAATATCAGAAGAAGGTTGTGAACTATCTAACTCAAAATATACTACATATATATATTATATAAAAATTTTATTTCAAAATTATAATTTCTAGAAAAAAACTACTCTGTAAAGTCGACAGTCAGAGGTCGCCGCTTATATAAAACCCATTGTTGTTGTTTCCCGTTGGCCGGCTCAAATATTTTTGTACATATGTAAATATTTAATCTTTTATTTTCTTCTTTACACCTCAAATTAGGTAATTCCTCCTTAATTTTATCAATCACCACAATTAAAGCAAATTGTTATTCAAAGTTGATTTTATTATTTTTACCACGACTGCAATATCACAAACATACTTATGTATTCCAAGGTCAAGCAAATTCTCAATAATTCTCTATCAAATCTTAATCAATTAATATCTCTAATTCCAAAATCAACAACAGAAAATATTTTTTGTAATAATTGGTGCGCCGCCCGGGATATCCTATCGACTATTTTTACAAAAAAGATTTCGGTTGATTTTAGAATATTTGAGATTTGGAGTACATTAGTATCATGGTATTGTTTTGCAGCCGTGGGAAATATAATAATAAAAACAATTTTAAATCACAATTAGCTTTAATTGTGCTGATTGATATTGCCACGTGGAAAATTAGGGAAGACAAAAACTTCAAGAGGAGACAACAATTTATTTCAGGCAAGAACAAACTAAGAATGGTAAACAAAAGATAAGCCACGAGGGAAATTTACAGAGTAGCAAAATATAAACATAAAATGACCATTCTGTTATTAAAAATAATAAAATTAATAAAAACTTTGTTACATAGCTTCTTCCCTATGGGAGCTGTGACCCACAGCAAGCAAATATTGTAGATACTGACATGGATCTGACGTGCTTGTGCCAAGGATTCCATCGAAGTCTTGGAACTTTGTCCCTAGTACCTTTGCGTCCTTTTTCTTGCGGCGTGAAGAGCGGCTTTGTCGTCGTATCGTCTATAGGGACATCGTCATCTTCGAGGGAAGTCTTGGCTTTAGCACGGCGGTGGAATCCTGGAGCCAGTCTCCGAAAATGTAGTTCACAACACCCATGGCTTCAAGGTCTTTTCAGCGGTCTTCAGTTTGTCTTCCCTAACTTACCCAGCATCTGCACCAAAATGTCACGTGGAAAATTATGGAAGACAAAAACTTCAAGAGGAGACAACAATTTATTTCAGGCAAGGACAAACTATGAATGGTAAACAAAAGATAAGCCACGAGGGAAATTTACAGAGTAGCCATATATAAACATAAAAATGATCACTCTGTTATTAAAAATAATAAAATTAATGAATACTTTGTTACAATATAATTAAGGAGGAAATACTCCGCCGTAACTCCGCCTTTGCCGGTCCCAAGCCCGGATGAAAAAGGAGGAGGGGGAGCAGTAACAAGCTCAGTAAAAAATCCCGGGCTCAGCTGGCCCGGCTGATAGTACCTTGTAAGGGCTCCTAATCCAGGGATACAGGATGAGCAGCGTTTGTACTCCATGTTAGGAGCGGCTGCACATGGTGTCTGTTCCTCATGTCAAATGCGGCCATTTCTTTTGGAGCTAAGTCGGCCTGCCACTGAGTAATGTTCCCAGTCTTAATGATAAATGTAAGAATAAAACAGAGGTTGGATCTCAGAAAGTATCGTTTAATTATCAAAAGATTATATTTAGATGACAAACAATAGAGAGTTAAAAGAGGTAAGCGGTGGCAGTCAACAAGCAAGCAAATCTGAAACCTATATACAGTTACGTAATGTCTGGGGGAAGTGGCCGTTGCTAAGCGACAGCCGAGGTGCGAGTCACTTTTCAACACTCCCACCTGACGAGCACTCCGTTGTTTCAAACAGTCCAAGTTGGCTCCTTAGTCTTTTATGCCTTTCTGGAGGTAGAGCTTTCGTAAATATGTCTGCAGCAAAATCAGCATCGGAAAAACCTATCAGGGTTGAAGTGCAGGAACTCCCACCAAAACAAATACCGATGTTTTTCGTAGCTTTTAAGTATCCAAATATTTTCTTTACTGCGGTCCAATGTGAAGGTCCTGGGTTGTTCATAAATTGGCTAACCCTGCTGACTGCGTAGGCAATATCAGGTCTAGTTCCAGTCATGAGGTACATTAAACTACCAATTGTCTGTCTGTATGGAATCTTGTTCATTTCTTCAATTTCCTGATCATCCTTTGGGCACATCTCTTTTGTTAGTTTTGAGTAAGGATCAGAAGGTACAGATTGTAACTTAGTATCAAGAAGGTTGTAATGTTCAAGTGTTCTTTCAATGTATGAGGCTTGATGCAGAAATAACATTTTAGTTGTTCTATCTCGATATATTTGTAGGCCAAGGAAATAATCGGCAGTAAAAGTTTTTATTTCAAAATTGGAATTTAAGTACTGTACTATATCATCTAAATGTTGTTTATTTACACTGCAGATTAAGCAATCATCTACATATATTGCAAGTAATATGTAAGCCTGTTTACATTTCATTGTATAGACACATGAATCTGATATGCTAGGTTTGAGATCAAACTTAATTAAAAACTCATGAAATTTCTTGTTCCACATTCTGGGGGATTGCTTAAGACCATAGATGCTTTTCTGAAGAGAGCAAACATGATTTGGAAAATCTGGGTTTTCATAACCTTGGGGTTGTTCCATGTAAAGTTCTTCTTCCAAATCACCATTCAAGAAGGCAGATTTTACATCTAACTGAATCATTTCCATATCAAGTGATGCACAAAGTGATAAGATTGTTCTAATTGAATCGAATTTTACTACTGGAGAAAAAGTTTCACCATAATCAAGTCCTGGTTTTTGTGAATAACCTTTCGCAACTAGTCTAGCCTTAAACATTTTATTTGATCAATCTGCATTTTGCTTTATTTTGTATACCCACTTGCATGCAATAGCTTTTCTGTCTGATGGTAGTGTCACATACGTCCATGTTTGATTTTTCATCAAGGAATTGAATTCATCGTCCATAGCTAGTTTCCACTGTTTTGAGTTTTGTCCTACAATTGCATCTTCATAGTTCAATGGTTCTTGGTCATGGACATAACAAGCATATGAAATAGCTCTTGTACAGCTGGTTGATGTTTGTTCATTTTCTCTGATTCTATTCCTGAGAGGGTATCGACATGATTCTTCTGGTTTGGAACTGGTATTTGTGTTATCAACACTTTCTTCACTGTATATAGTTACCTGCTCTTGTTGGTTATCCTGAATATTTTCTGATGTATTAGCTTCAGTAAATATTACATCTCTGCTTATGATAATTTTTCTAGCAATAGGATCCCACATTCTATAATTTTTGTTAGTTTCAGTATATCCAACAAAAAATGTACGAATACTCTTTTTGTCTAATTTCTTTCTGTTATCTTTTGGTATATGCACATAAGCGTTACATCCAAAAGTTTTCAAATGTAAGATGGAGGGTTTTCTCTTGTACCATATTTCATAAGGTGTAGAATTTCCCAATACTTTAGTAGTACATCTATTTAAGAGATAGACTGCTGTGTTTACGGCTTCAGCCCACAGTTCAAGCGGCATTTTTCTTCCATGTAACATGCATTTAGCTGATTCAACTATTGTTCTGTTATCTCTTTCAGCAATTCCATTCTGTTCTGGGGTATATGGAGCAGTGAGTTCATGAACAATTCCTAGAGATTTTAGATAATCAGAAAAAATCTTATTTAAGAATTCTGTGCCATTATCTGTTCTGAATCTTTTTATTTTATTTCCAGTTTCAGTCCTAACTCTTTTTACAAATTCTTTAAATTTCTCAAGAACATCTGATTTATGCCTAATGAAGTAGGCCACTCTAAATCTTGAAAAATCATCCTTGAATGATACAAAATATAATGATCCACCTGGTGATCTTTTACTCATTGGTCCACAAACATCTGAATAGATTAGCTCTCCTGGATAGGTCGAATTTGGACTTGTTGACGCGTGAAAAACCTTTCTATTTTGTTTTCCATAGATGCATGCTTCACATAGTAAAGAATCAGGCTTTTCTCTAATTTTAATGTCGTCTTCAAAAACATTATTTTCAAACATTTGGGTTAATTTTATAGGATTTACATGACCCATTCTTTGATGCCATATATCTAGACTTAACTGAGCAACATGAGTTTGTGAAGATTGCTTTGCTTTAATAAAAATTCTATAAAGATTTGAATTGTCCTTTATTCCAGTAACTAGCACTTTCGAATTTTTAGTCAATTTTATCTGATTTCCTTTACAAATGAGCGTCAAACCATGTTTTGTTGCAGTAGATATTGAGAAAAGATTAGTCTCCAATTCAGGTACATAGAGAACATCCAAAAGAGTTGCATTAATTTTCTGACTATCAACATAAGAGAGAATATCAATATTTCCCTTACCTTTTGCATAGATCTGCTTTCCATCTCCAAGGCACACAGGATGAACACCTTCTGGTATTTCTTCGAACGTAGAGAACCATTCTCTTCTGAAAGTCATGTGATCCGTTGCTCCAGAATCTGCAATCCAGGAATCCTTTGTTTCAGCGAGGAAGGCACTTGTCTCAGCTGAAAAAGCACAGCTATCATCTCTGGATGAAGAACTTGGCTGTTGTCCTTTTTGTTCTTCCTTTCTTTTATAGCATTCTTTCCACCAATGTCCTTTCTTCTTGCAATATCCACAGTGTGTGTTCTTCTTTTTATCTTTAATGGATTGTTGATGCTGCTGTTGTTTGTTGGAAGCTGTTGAATTTCTGTTGAACTTTGAAAAAGTCATCAAGGCATTATCTGGTTTAGAATTTCCTGAAGAATCCCAATGATCCTGTAAGCTTTCTTCTTTCAGTAATCTTGCCGTCAAGTTTTCTAGTGTCTTTTCTTCTGATGAAACTGAATCCCATGCTGTTATGAAATTCTTGTATTTATCAGGCAAGCTGCAAATTATCTTTGTAATTAGGGCAACATCAGAGATTGGCTCACCTAGATCTTTCATTTGTTGTGCCAGAGTTTCAACTTTGGAAATATGAGTAGCAATGTTATCATTTGGATTCATTTTATATTCGAAAAATCTTTGTTGCAGCAAATATTTGTTTGTTTCAGATTTCAGTTCATATATTGTTGATAATTTCTTCCACATTTCTGCTGAAGTCTGGCAATTAACAATCTGTTGAAGATATTTAAACTCTAGAGCAGTAGTGATCAGCATTTTGGATTTTGCATCTTTCTTTTTCCAGTCAGAGAATTTTGCAATATCCTCTATTTCAGGTTTTACCTCAGAGCCATCAGTTATACTGAGAAGATCTTTTGCTTCTAGAATAATCTTCATTTGAAATTTCCATAGATGAAAATTATCGCCGTTGAATTTTTGAATTTGTGGAAGTTCAGTTGTCATCTTGAGCAAGCAAACGAATTTCAGCTTAGATAAACAAAAAATATATTTGATACCAACCAAGCTCTGCTGCCATGTAAGAATAAAACAGAGGTTGGATCTCAGAAAGTATCGTTTAATTATCAAAAGATTATATTTAGATGACAAACAATAGAGAGTTAAAAAAGAAGAAGGTAAGCCGTGTGAGTCAACAAGCAAGCAAATCTGAAACCTATATACAGTTACGTAATGTCTGGGGGAAGTGGCCGTTGCTAAGCGACAGCCGAGGTGCGAGTCACTTTTCAACAATAAAGGTAGACGTATTCAACTTCACCCAATCATGACGGTTGTCAATTTCAAGCTTTACAAGCTTGACACCCTAATATGATTGAGTGGAGATAATAAAGAAGAAGAAGAAGAGGAGGAAATATCTGATTTGAGGCGTAAAGAAGAAAATAAAATATCACATATTTACATATGTACAAAAATATTTGAGCCGGCCAACGGGAAACAACAACAGTGGGTTTTATATAAGGAAAGCGGCGACCTCTGACTGTCGACTTTACAGAGTTGTTTTTTCTAGAAATTATAATTTTTAAATAAAATAACATTTTTATATAATTTATATATGAGGAGGATTGGAATTGGGTCGTGTCTAGAATAAATGGATGGTGGTACGGAAACTTTGTTGGATTGGAATAATAGAAACTAGCCGGAAAACACTGATTTCTTTCGGTTATGTTGTGAACCATGTTCCATGTCCGGTTCCATGTTATATATATATTGAGAAAGTCTAAAAGCTGTTGTTCGGTTTGGTACCAACAGTGTGATCTTCGTCATACTTGGTTCTTTAGTTTTCCATACTGATTATCTATTTATCTAACTTTACATTATTATTTTCTGCTGATATTAGTCACAAGGTCTCCGTGAACATATAATCCATTTGTAGGTTTGATCTATGGAAGTGAAATTTCTAACTTTCAAACAAGTTTGAAATAACACGAAGTTTTGGTTGACCTAAATTATGGTATTGAAGGTTGAATAGAGATTGAAGAGAACGATGGGGTTTGAGAGAACACTCCACCGTTGGAGAGTCTTCTAGAAAACAAAATGGCTTTCAATTGGACTCTTGGACCTTCAGAAACTGGGTTATGGACTTTGAAGCTAAACGGGACAGTCCGAGCAAGTGAAGTGCTGTACGAGCAGTGAGTTGCCGGAAAGGCCTGGCTGTCCAGTGCCCCACCACGTCCTAACCGATGTTCGCGACACAATGGCGATTACAAGAAAGCATAAACGCCGCAGCTTTTTTTATTGAGATGATAAAAGAAGCTTTCTGGCAAGCCCTTCTTTAGTTAACTAAAATAATGGAGATTGCAGATCCTTTCGGTCACTAGACCATTGCATAATGATCCCAGAGTGTTAGAATTTGTGAGAACGCAGCGCACAGGATTGGGAAGGGTGGACAAAGAAGCATCAGGTCTTTGATGCGCGAGATCAACCACCGCGTAGGGGCCAAGAGTTCGGGAAGATGCGGAAAGCAGCAGTTCACTTACATCCGAAGATCTTTGAAGCGGTTTCTGAGTGATGAAGACTCCAGCGACGCCGTGGTGGAATCCAGACGCTTAGGGGTGCAGGGTCAAGCCACATGACACTTTCGGCGAGTCAGGCATATTGATTTTTTTGTTCAAAAGTCCGCGTACAAAATTTATTTCCGTATATTTGGACAATCCTCATGTTCACCAAAGTAACATCACCCTGCGTTCTTTATACTTATACTTCTTTGTTCTTAGTTTATTTCAGACATTGAGGAGTTGGTTGCCTTTAGTAGGTTATAAGGAAACTATTGCTCGACTTCCCATAAATCTTCAACATTGATTTGGAACTGAAAGACAAACTGCTAACGTTGAAGTATTCTGAAATTTTTCCTCTTCTAGTGAAAGAGTGTGTTCTCACATTGACAGACAGTTTCCCAGAATAGTTTCCCAGGGTTCAATTAATATGAAAGAATGTGGACACCCGTGTGTTCATCTTCGCGACAATTCAGGTCAGAGTGGCGAATGGGCCAAGTCTATTGTCTCAGGGCCGGGCTGCGTGTTTTATTGGCAGGGCGCACGGTGCTAATGAAGTGGGGTCATCTCGCTTTACAGACAACTCCCCCATACAGCCTCTTCGCACCTCTTATCAAATATACGAAATTCTTTGCGTTAATATATATTGTAGTAAAGTATTTATTTTTATTAACAGATTATTAATTTTGATGTTTATATATTTTATTATACTCTGCGTTAACTTCCCTTATTGCTTCTCTTATATTTTTTCAATTTTAATTTGTGCTTGCTTAGAATAAATTGCCCTGTTATCCCGAAGTTGGACTTTCCTAATTTCTACGTTACATTTGGTGGAGATGCTGGGTAGATTAGGGAAGACAAACTGACAAACTGACATTTTCTTCTTAGATCGCGAAATGCATGGTGTCACTGGAGACCCGCTGGCGATTCTCCACCAAACTCTGCAGAGGTGCCATATTCATTGTACATAGTGTTATGTATATATAATTATATTTTTTAAAATAGTACAGACTGTACTTTTGCATGTATTGACAATATGTAAATAAAATTATGATAATTGTCAATTGTCTACATTTTCAGAGACTGGCTCCAGGATGCCGTGTCATGACCAAGACTTCCTTCCAAGATGACGATGTCCCCATAGACGATATGACGAAAAAGCCGTTCTTCACGTCACAATAGAAAGGACGCAAAGCTACTAGGGACAGAGTTCCAAGACTACGAGGGAATCCTTGGCAGAAGTATGCCAGATCCATGTCACTATCTACAATATTTTCAAGTGGTAGCTCACAGCTCCAATAGGAAAGAAGTAATATAGCAAAGTATTTATTATTTTATTAACAGATTATTAATTTTGATGTTTATATATTTCATTACTCTGCGTAATCCTCCCCTTTGATTATCTTGTATTTTATCCATTTTAATTTGTGCTTGCCTTATATAAATTGCCGTGTTATCCTGAAGTTTGTCTTTCCTAATTTCTACATTGCAATACAAATAACGAGAGTGCTATATGATTCATATCATGGTATTCAAACCGGTTCACATTTTGTTCAAAATAACCAATGCCATCTATAAAAAGACAATTTTTTTTTATCAATTACAATGATTTCAAGTGAGTTATCGTAGGAATTCAAAAAATTCGAATGCTGGTGTCTAGCCTAGCAAATAACAGAGGCCTTTCTGGGATATTATGAACTACTTTCACTCTAAAACTTACCATGAGTGGGGAATAGGCGAGTTCTGCCCGAATCTTATGGAAAAGAGGTAAACTAAGAATAAATATTGAAAGCAAACCGTTCTTGTAAGTATTGCCTGAAGATGATACAGTATTGTCTGAAGGTGATACAGTATTGTCTGAAGGTGATACAGTATTGTCTGAAGGTGATACAGTATTGTCTGAAGATGATACAGTATTGTCTGAAGGTGATACAGTATTGTCTGAAGGTGATACAGTATTGTCTGAAGGTGATACAGTATTGTCTGAAAGTGATACAGTATTGTCTGAAGGTGATACAGTATTGTCTGAAGATGATACAGTATTGTCTGAAGGTGATACAGTATTGTCTGAAGATGATACAGTATTGTCTGAAGGTGATACAGTATTGTCTGAAGGTGATACAGTATTGTCTGGAGGTGATACAGTATTGTCTGAAGGTGATACAGTATTGTCTGAAGATGATACAGTATTGTCTGAAGGTGATACAGTATTGTCTGAAGGTGATACAGTATTGTCTGAAGGTGATACAGTATTGTCTGAAGGTGATACAGTATTGTCTGGAGGTGATACAGTATTGTCTGAAGATGATACAGTATTGTCTGAAGGTGATACAGTATTGTCTGAAGGTGATACAGTATTGTCTGAAGGTGATACAGTATTGTCTGAAGGTGATACAGTATTGTCTGAAGGTGATACAGTATTGTCTGAAGGTGATACAGTATTGTCTGAAGATGATACAGTATTGTCTGAAGATGATACAGTATTGTCTGAAGGTGATACAGCCATTATTATGGTAAACTCCCAAGATC